>CM065468.1:52695500-53295500 GCA_032872505.1 Leptopilina syphax
CATAGAGACTGAGAACTCAATGTACTGGTGGTCACTTGCGGTATATTCCTCTGAGACCCGCCAGTCGGTTATGCGGCTAAATAGTTTAGACGATGCGATTGTTAGATCTATAATTGATCCGATCGCACCTCGTCTAAAAGTCCATGTATTGCCTCGGTTTACTGCCAATAAGTCGTTTCTGGAGATCATTTCTCCAATACGAATTCCTCTCTTGTCGAGTCTCGTCTCACCCCACTCTGGCGACTTTGCGTTAAAATCACCAGTGATGATGACATCCAGCCTGGATTCTGTGAGGCTCGATTCTAGGTCTTCGATATTGGCTTCGAAGTTTGTCAGTGGGTCGTTGGGTGAGAAGTAGCAGCTATACATACGTATATTAGCCACCTCTATCCACACGAACCCACTGCTCGTCTCCAGAAACTTGTCAACCCGCAATTCTGGGTTGCACAGCTTTATGGCGGCTCTCTTCGCCTTATCCTGATACCAAGGGGCGAGATCGCTTCCTTGATACTGCTCACTGCAATTATTATTATTATTATTATTATTATTATTATTATTATTATTATTATTATTATTATTATTATTATTATTATTATTATTATATTATTTTTTTTTTTTTTTTTTGCTTAGGGAATTTTGGGAAATCTGCCTACAGATACCTTGGATTCCGCACTCCAAGGTTATGTGGGGTTGGTGTGATAAAACAAAAGGAGATAAAAAAAAGAAAAATAAATATATAAAATAGTAAATTTAATAAACTGGCGACCTACTGCCAGCCCGACCCACTAAAACCCGTAACCCTTCTTCTGGAGCCCTTTACCCTCCCTCGGAACTGTCGTAAGACTTTAGCCTTCGAGGGTGGCGCTCCAACTCTGTCGCTAATGTGACTTTCTGCTTTTCTCTGCGGTTATCCTGCGTTAATAGTTAAAAATTTAAAACTATTTCAATATAAAGCGGAATTAACAGCACAACAATAATTAAAAATAACAAATGTGTAATTAAGTGTAAAAAGTCAAAAGATAAAATTATAAACGGATATATAAAAAAAAGAAAAAATAAACGCGTATAAAAAATTGAAAACATAAAACTGTACAAAGATGAATAATAAAAAAAAAACACAAACAATTAAAAAATGTATAAGGACAAATAAATCACAAAATAAATTAATAAAAAACAAACGAATAAATTAAAAGCTGTTTAAATTACGCTTTTTGGCGGCCGTCGAGATCCTTCCTCGACATAACCGAGATTATGAATTTCTCGACTTGCCGCCAATTCTCCTCTGACTGGGTCATCAGCGATACCATGTTCTCCGGTGTAACTTGACTGTTTACACCTTCGAACATGGCCCGCCTCTCCAAGTCCCATTTCTTGCATGAGAAGAGGGTGTGCTCCGCGTTGTCCTCAGGGAACTGGCAATATGCACACACCTCGTTCTCGCGTAATTTAAAGCGACACAGGTACGAGTTAAAACACCCGTGACCTGTGAACGCCTGAGTCAAGTAATAGGAAACCTGACCGTGTTTCCTATTTATCCAGGTGGCGAGTGCCGGGATAAGGCGATAAGTCCATCGACCTTTTTCCTCACCATCCCATCTTTCTTGCCATCTTTCTATGAGCCTGTGCCTCGCTTCTTTGCGGATTAGGCCCTTGCTTGGTCTTAATTCCTCATTCAAGGAACTGCTTTCTTTAGAAAAGAGAAGCATTTCTTCCCTTTCCCTCGCCAAAAGATCTGCTGGCGGGACACTTGCAAGGACCTGCACAGCACTCGTAGATACCGTCTTATATGCAGAGATGATACGCGTTGTTATCGATCTCTGCGCAGACAGTATCTTTTCACAGATGGTCACACATCTTTTACTCCTCAGGGATGGGGCCCACGCTGGTGCTGCATAGAGCATTTTAACGTGGGCGACACTCGCCACCAGTCTTCTTTTTTGTTCACGGGGTCCGCCAACATTTGGCATTAGCCGTGAAAGATTAGCCGCACACTCGATCGCTTTATTTGACGCCGTAGCCATGTGGTGGTGGAAGTTTAACCTTCCATCTAACTTCACACCAAGATATTTAATTTGCTTACTCCACTTGACCTCAAATCCGTCTATCACGATTCGTGGGAGCTCATAACCACGTCTGTCTGTGACCAGCAGTGCCTCGGTCTTTTCCAGGGCCATTTCAAGACCTCTGGTAACCAGCCAGCTTTTAGCTAGTCGCAGACATTCGTTCACCAATGTCCCAAGAGCCTCCTCACTTTCGGCAGTGCACACGAATAATGCGTCGTCCGCAAAGCCGATGATCACCGCACCTTCGGGCAGATCCATTCGCAGAAAATCATCGTAAGATACATTCCATACAAATGGACCAACCCTTGAGCCTTGAGGAGCCCCACGCTGCATCTCTTCCTTGAGAGTGCAGGTGTCTCCCTCATATATAACCCACCTGTCGCTAAGATAATTATCCATTATCCGCAACAAGTAGGGCGGCATGTTTTTCTTTTCCATCGACTCGATGAGATCTTTCCATCTTGCGGAATTAAACGCGTTACGTATGTCAATTGCTACCAACGCGCAGAAGCTCTTCTTTTTCCCAGGTCCCAATTTGTTTTTTCCTGCTTTGGCTATGTCCACAACTGCCTGGATGGCATCAACTGTGGACTTGCCTTTACGGAAACCAAATTGGTGATCGGACAGACGATTCTCTTCGGTCAAGTGGCCTTGCATTCTCTGCAGAACCATATCCTCTAGAAGTTTACCCATCGTATCTAGCAGGCATATAGGCCTGTACGATGAAACCTTATCTAGAGGTTTTTCACCTTTCCTTAGGAGGACTAACCTCTGTCGCTTCCAGTCGCTGAAGAACTCTCCTCTCTCAAGGCAAAGATTGAAGCATCGAAGCAGAATCTGGGGTAAAGTGTCGATTACCAACTTTAGGATCTCGTTACTTATCCCATCGATTCCAGGCGCCTTGCCTGTTTTCAATCTTTTGCCTGCTTTTTGCAGTTCACTAAGTGTGAAGAGTTCTTCCTCTTCGACTTTGCAAAAACTCCAGTCCCTTCTAAGGTATGGCTCCGCAGGAGGAAACAAAGAACTTATTATCTTTCTGACCCAATCGGGATTGTCCAGGCCGGGGGTCTTTTGCCTCGTCACTAATTTCTTAGTTACGATTTTAAAAGCCAGACCCCATGGGTCCTTATCGACTTCCTCGATTAGGTCCTTCCAGCTACGGCGTCGCGACTTGCGGATCTCTTTCTTGAGGTCCTTTTTCGCCTCCTTGAAAGCCTCTTTCAGCAAGGGATCTCCCTTAGATCGGGTATATGTCCTTCTTGCTTTGAGGCATTCCTTTCTCAAGGAGGCTAGCTCCTCTGACCACCAGTGCAAGGATTTTCTTACTGGAGTGGCGCCTTTGCGTGGCATTGACGGATTGCAAGCGGTGACTATCATGTTCCTCACCGCTCGCACCTCCCCATCCAGACTGCTCGGCCTCTTCACCCAGCCCAAGTCCTCAATTAAAAGGGCTTCTCTTAGGGACCGGCCGAACTTTTCCTTGTCGAGTCTCTTCATATTCCACGAGGAGGTTTTGCGACTAGGAGCATCCTGTCTTTTTCCTCCTCGTGTGTCTCCCATAGAGACTGAGAACTCAATGTACTGGTGGTCACTTGCGGTATATTCCTCTGAGACCCGCCAGTCGGTTATGCGGCTAAATAGTTTAGACGATGCGATTGTTAGATCTATAATTGATCCGATCGCACCTCGTCTAAAAGTCCATGTATTGCCTCGGTTCACAGCTAATAAGTCGTTTCTGGAGATCATTTCTCCAATACGAATTCCTCTCTTGTCGAGTCTCGTCTCACCCCACTCTGGCGACTTTGCGTTAAAATCACCAGTGATGATGACATCCAGCCTGGATTCTGTGAGGCTCGCTTCTAGGTCTTCGATATTGGCTTCGAAGTTTGTCAGTGGGTCGTTGGGTGAGAAGTAGCAGCTATACATACGTATATTAGCTACCTCTATCCACACGAACCCACTGCTCGTCTCCAGAAACTTGTCAACCCGCAATTCTGGGTTGCACAGCTTTATGGCGGCTCTCTTCGCCTTATCCTGATACCAAGGGGCGAGGTCGCTTCCTTGATACTGCTCACTGCAGAACAGGACATCGACCTCATTTTCCCTTGCCGTTTGCATTAGGAGCAACTGTGCATCCTTACTTGTATGCAGGTTAACCTGCAAAAATTTTAAGGATTTGCCTTTTTAATCTTTTGCAGTTCTTCCCAGTAAACCGGGCAGGCTCTCTTTCCGGACTCATGATTTGTTTCTGGCTTTCCCAGGTCCAAGCATGTAAGGCACTTCGGCTTAACGTTACAGCTCTTCGCGAGGTGTCCCTCTCCGCCGCATCTCCGACAGTTTTTACTTCTGTCGGGGCCTTTGCAGAATAGGGTTCTGTGTCCGTAACCTAGGCACTTTTGGCACCTAATTACTTCAACATGCTCACGAATTGGAGCGTTTATCCAGCCGATTTTGATTCGGCCAAGTTTAAGCAGAATGTCACTTTCTGCTTCTGCTAAGCGGATTAGAGCCACCTTAGTACTTCTAAAGCGCGTCAAAAGGTGGCACTCTATCTTCAGATCAGGTTTACCCAGCTTATCTCTCAGAACTGAAATCACCTCATCCTCCGTCGTGGTTTCATCCAGCTCCTTGATCTCAAGAGACCTTTTATTTACGAGAGCAGTGACGTCGCATGGCAAGGCGCCATGCAGAGCCGAGGACAGTGCTTCCGCAAACTTCAAGGTATCTCCACCCTTTTTCACTATCACAAGAACCTCCTGTTTAAAGGTTCTCCTGATTTTATGAATTACGGTACCAGTGTCTTCTGGTTTAACCTTTGCTTTTATCAGCGGCAAGATACCCTCATAAGATTTTGGGTCTCTTGCCGTGATCTTTACCGCTTCCGTGGTTCTAAGCTTCAAAGGGTGTTTTGGGAGCTCTTTTTTCTCGCCTGGGGGCTTTTTTCTTGGAGCCCGTTCCCTTCTCTTTCCAACAACCTTAAAGCCGTCCTCATTGTCCGCTCCGTCTTTTAATACGGTCTCAGCATACGTCTTGCTGGGACTACTTGAGGGCGCCTCTTTTGCTCCAATTAGCGACCCAGAATTAAGCTGTGGAGCATCCTTTCGCTTAATCCTCTTTCCGCTCCGAGTTACTTGTTGAGGACTCTTATCCGGGCTTACACCTTCTCTGGGGCGCTTACTCACCTTCTTTTCCTTATTAGAATCTGTAGCTGCTGCACTATCAAGAGTTGCAGCAGCACTCCTCTTTTGCCTTGGAGTTCCCACAGTTGAAATCCGTGGCTCCTGATCTCTGAACGGTTCAGGGATAAAACGCAGATTCCTACAAATTGTTAAGAACGCACTCTCCAAAACCGCCACGCCATCCTGGATGTCGCGACTGACGTTCTTTTGGCGCTTGAATGCCTGGTGCACGCTCTTAAAAATCCCGGGAATAGCCAGGAACTGATTTGCGACATTTGATTCGTAGCATGTCAGCTGGCTATCTATTTGGCTCCCTCCAAAATCCTTGGAGCCATCTGCACCGACTATCGGGGCTTGCACCCGATCAGAATCGGTGGTGGGATTACCCTCTTTCGAGGTACCCACTTGGAGTATTTCATTAAAAATTTTGTCCATTTCATTCATTTTTTTTATTTCTTTGTCCCGTGTCGAGGGACAATCGGGCCTTAACAGGGTACTACCATCTGGCCAGGATGGGCCCTGAACCGCCTCCGTTAGTTACATAAACGTTATAGCATTGCCGGAGCATTGATGCGACGTCTATGATATCCAAGGGCACGTGAACATGTATGTTCGGACGTGGAGGTCGATGTGTCTCTCCAAGATAGCAGGAACTAAAGAACTTAACCTACAAACCAATACAGAGTAAATGCAATAAACACAGTAAATGTAACAAAAAAGACAGTAAATATAACAAAAAAAAGACAATTAGTAATGGCAAGGGGAATCTGCTGATGCTGCTGCTGCTGTTGGAACCGCTGAATCTGTGAACAGAACAGCTACTGACTAAACTCGCCAAAATCCCTGAATATATACCCCGAAATCCCCACTCCTACCTTTCACGCATGCGCACTAGACCATTTACCCTCACTCCAACCTATCACGCATCCCTACTCTTAAATTTTCCCCCACCTATTCACGCATGCGCAACACTCTTACTCTAACGCAGTCGTAACAATTTCTATACAGGATACGCAAAATAAATATACTAATTTACAAAAAAATAAAAAATTTATTGATTATTAAGAATAAAATTCAGAGTTAAATTTAAAGTTACGCGCCGCCGTCGATGGCAGCGACGCCGACCGTGAGCGGGCGGTGGCTGCGCCTCTGGTGGAGGTCCCGCCGGCTCTCTCTCCTCTACCCTGGGCTCGGGAGACTGCGCCCTGGGTATCGGTGACCTACACCGTGGTGGACTTCCTGGCGGGGTTGTAGGCAACCATTCCACCGGTGTAGGCGACCTGGCTTGCGGGGTTGACTGCGCCCTGGGTATCGGCGATGGAGACCTCAGCTCCACGTAAGATGGCGTCTCTGACCTATACCGTGGGTTTGTGGGGGGTGACGCAGAAGGTGGCGTTGGAGGTAGCGGTATTTCATTGCCAGGATTCTGTAACTAAAAATATATTATATTATATTATACTATATTATATTATATTATATTATATTATATTATATTATATTATATTATATTATATTATATTATACTTACATTATGCACGGACACCTTCATCAGGTGACATTGGTAGCAGTTACACCAGTACTCCATTGTTGACTGCTCACGAGAACGCTGTGAACAGAATATGCTGATCGACTGTGTAGCTCCAACTCTTATAGGCCTATCCCCACCACGCGCGCTCACCCCACCGTGCACTCTCATTACCCTGTATGTGTGGTGGCTGAGTGAAGCTTCTTGAATTCAACACACCGTCGGTAACGCGCGAAATTTGAATTTGAGTATTATTAAATTGCTTCACAAATATAAACAAATATTTATTAATTATGTTTAATAATAAAAAAATTTAATTAGCATGATAAAAAAATTATTAATAAATAAATAGATATTTAATTTGTAAATAAATTTACTATTTATTATTATTATTATTATTATTATTATTATTATTATTATTATTATTATTATTATTATTATTATTTACTTATTATTATTATTATTATTATTATTATTATTATTATTATTATTATTATTATTATTATTATTATTATTATTATTATTATTATTATTATTATTATTATTATTATTATTATTATTATTATTATTATTATTATTATTATTATTATTATTATTATTATTATTATTATTATTATTATTATTATTATTATTATTATTATTATTATTATTATTATTATTATTATTATTATTATTATTATTATTATTATTATTATTATTATTATTATTATTATTATTATTATTATTATTATTATTATTATTATTATTATTATTATTATTATTATTATTATTATTATTATTATTATTATTATTATTATTATTATTATTATTATTATTATTATTATTATTATTATTATTATTATTATTATTATTATTATTATTATTATTATTATTATTATTATTATTATTATTATTATTATTATTATTATTATTATTATTATTATTATTATTATTATTATTATTATTATTATTATTATTATTATTATTATTATTATTATTATTATTATTATTATTATTATTATTATTATTATTATTATTATTATTATTATTATTATTATTATTATTATTATTATTATTATTATTATTATTATTATTATTATTATTATTATTATTATTATTATTATTATTATTATTATTATTATTATTATTATTATTATTATTATTATTATTATTATTATTATTATTATTATTATTATTATTATTATTATTATTATTATTATTATTATTATTATTATTATTATTATTATTATTATTATTATTATTATTATTATTATTATTATTATTATTATTATTATTATTATTATTATTATTATTATTATTATTATTATTATTATTATTATTATTATTATTATTATTTTTTTTTTTTTTTTTTTTTTTTTTTTTTTTTTTTTTTTTAGTCGGAAGTGGAAAATCTGCGAATTCAGATACCTGGGCAATGAATTCCAGGTTATGTGGGGATGACCGCTCTTGTTCTGGTCTACCCACTAAAAACCACTCCCGTCTTAATTTGGGACACTTGATCCACCTGCGGAACTACCGTCAGGCCTTCAACTTCGCAAATGGTGGTCCCCTTGTCCTACTCCTTAACTGGGCCTTAATCCGCTCTAGCTATGTGGGAACGTGGGTGGGAGGAAAACTAAATGATTCCCTCCCCCCCACGCTCACACACAGCCGAGCACTGGATTCCTCCGGTCAACCTCGTCTTCCGTCTCTATCTTTTTCTTTCATTACTTTAATAATGAAGGATTCAATATGCCTCCACGAGTCCACGTTCTGAACCATGGTAGACACCATGTTATCGGCGTTGATTTCAAAGCCAACTGCCGTAAACATGGCCATTCTATCATGGCTCCAGTGCCCGCAATAAAAGAGAGTATGCTCCGCGTCATCTACTGCAGCGTCACAGTAGGCGCATTTTGCTACTCTCTTAATCTTAAACCTATGAAGGTACTGTCGGAAACATCCGTGACCTGACAACACTTGTGTCAGGTAGTAGCCAACTTCACCGTGCTTTCTTCCTAGCCAAGTGGCGAGGTTGGGGATCAGGCGATATGTCCACCTTCCTTTAAGATCCCCATCCCATCTCTCTTGCCATTGTTCAAGGAGTCTACATCTCGCCTCTTTGCGGATAGCCGCTTTGGCGAGATTTCTACTCTGCTCTTGCGAGGTAACTAGATCTTTGTTACGCTGAAAGACTTCCTGTCTTTCCCTCGCCAGTAAGTCCACTGGCGGGAGACTCGCAAGAACTAAAGCAGCGCTCGTTGAAACTGTTCTGTAGGCTGAAACTACTCTCCGCGCACAACCACCCTGTGCGGAGAGTAGCTCGTCAGAGATGCCGCGGTTCTTTAGGGACTCAGCCCATGCAGGGGCAGCATAGAGTTGCTTTGCTTGAACCACGGTCGCCACTAATCGGCGTTTCTTTTCCCTGGGGCCACCGACATTGGGCATCATCCTAGAAAGGTTTCCCATGCAGTCGGCGGCATTCAGTGACGTGATCTTAGAATGTTGGTCGAACTTTAATTTTCGATCCAACGTCACTCCCAGGTACTTTAAACTGTTTCCCCAGGAGACTTCAGTCTGTCCTATCCGAATCTTCGGGACCTCAAAGGATCTTTTACTTGTGACAAGCAAAGCTTCTGTCTTCTCTGTGGCCATTTGTAGGCCGTTGAGATCTAACCAGAGCTTTGCTCGTCTCAAGCTTTCGTTGACCCTTATTTCTAGAATCCGAGAAGTCCGCGCGCCACACACTATAATGACGTCATCCGCAAAGCCAACCATTATCGTATCTTCAGGTAACTCAATTCTAAGGAAGTCATCGTACATGACGTTCCATATGAATGGACCTACCTTTGATCCTTGGGGAGCTCCGCATGTCATTTCATGTTTGAGATGACATGCATCGCTCTTGTATTCAACCCATCTGTCGCTGAGATAGTTGTCTATCATTCGCAACAGATAGGTTGGTACCCCTTTACGACGCATCGCCTTGATGCAATTGTCCCACTTTGCGGAGTTAAATGCATTACGTATGTCGATGGAAATAAGCGCGCAGAATCCCTTCTTCTTGTCCTCTTTGACTTTCCTCGCATGGTTTACAACAGTGAGTATTGCGTCAACTGTTGACCGGCCTTTACGAAAGCCAAATTGATTCTCCGATAGGCTATTTTCACCTATCAGGATTTCCTGAAGTCTCTGCAGAACCATTCCCTCTAGAAATTTGCCCATCGTATCCAATAAACAAATTGGTCTGAACGATGTGACCTTATCCAGAGGTTTATCACCTTTCCTGAGAAGGACCAACTTCTGCGTTTTCCAGTCACCGAAGAACTCTCCGTCTGTCAAGCACGTATTAAAGACGTCAAGAAGCAACTCAGGATCCACTGCGACAATCTCTTTTAAGATTTCGCTCGGTATCCCATCATTGCCCGGCGCTTTGCCGTTTCTTAACGTCTTTGCCACCTTTTTTAATTCCTCAATCGTGAAGAGCTCCTCGTCTCGTACTACGCAGTGAGTGTAGTCCTCTCTGGGGCTAGGTTCCGCATAGGGAAACAGTGCCTTTATGATTTTCAGGACCCAAATCGGATCATCCAAACCAGGGGTTTTATGCCTTGTCACTAATTTCTTAGCGACAATCTTAAAGGCCAAACCCCACGGATCCTTCTCGGAATCTCCGATTAGGTCCCTCCAGCAACGGCGTTGGCTACTTTTCACGGCCTGCTTAAAAGTACGTCTGGCTTTATGCCATGTTTCCCGCAGCTGGAGGTTTCCCTTCGAGTGGGTAAAATGCCTCCTTGCTGCGTGGCACTCTCTCTTAAGGCAGGCCAGTTCTTCATTCCACCAGTACATAGATCCCTTTCCCGTTTTTCTTTTCTGCCGGCGAGGCATAGAGTGATTGCAAGCTTGAACAATCACCCGCCTCGCCTCCCGCACTACACCCTTTAAAGAAGCTGGTTTCCTCACCCAGTTTGACTTGCGAATAAGTCGCGACTCTTCTAGGGACTCCGCCAGCTTCTCCCTGTTTAGTCTCCTGAGGTTCCAAGAGGCTCCCTTGCTACCATTTTTTGGTGCGGTTCGTCCTCGAAGTTTTCCCTCAGAGGCTAAAAACTCTATGTACTGGTGGTCACTCAATGTTTCCTCATCCAGTACCCTCCATTCTCTTATTCTGCGGGCTAGGCGAGGAGATGCGATTGTTAAATCAAGGATAGATCCTGATTCTCCCCTCCTGAACGTGAACTCGTGGCCCCGGTTTAACACCACCAGCCCATTCGTCGCCAGCATATCGGAAACCAAGATTCCTCTCCTGTCCAGACGAGTCTCTCCCCATTCCGGCGACTTACTATTGAAATCTCCCGCAATGAGGACATCCCCGTCGAAAGCTCTCAGGCTCTCTTCAAGCGAGTGAATCTCGGTGTCGAATTTTCCAAGTGGGTCGTTGGGCGAGAAGTAGCAGCTGTATATGCGAATACCCGCCATCTCCACCCAAACATACCCCTTGTCCGTACCTAGGAATGAACCGGCGGTGATATCCGGATTACATATATGTATTGCTGATCTACCTGATGAGTCTTGAAACCAGTTTGAGAATCCTTGCTTCTTATACTGCTCACTAATGAGCAGTATATCCACTCCTCTCTCTCTGGCAGACTGCATCAGGAGATTTTGGGCAACACTACCCTTTCTGAGGTTGACCTGAAGAAATCTTACCTCTTCTGCTTAAGCTTCTTTAGTTCTTCCCTATAGACGGGGCAGGACCCGCTTCCTGGAGCGTGCTTTGTCTCCTTCATCCCTTTGTCCTCACAAGTTGTGCAATGGGATTCCCCTGCACAGTTCTTGTGGGAATGGTCTAAGGAGCCACACTTCCAGCAAGCCTTGCTCCTATCGGGTCCTTTACAGACCCTTGCCAGATGTCCGTAGCCCAGGCATCTGTGGCACCTATCCACTTCCACCCTACTGCGAATCCTGCAGTTTATCCAGCCTACCCTTACCTTACCGGCCTTGAGCAGAGCATCTGCGTCTGCCTCTGGTAGTTGAACAACTGCCATCTTGACTGCACCGTGCAGATTCAAGAGTCTGCAGGACATCTCTAGATCGGTCCTGTCCACAGCTTTTTTTAAAGCCTCCTCGACATCTTTAATTTCTACTGTCTCGTCCAGATCTCTAATTTCCAAAGATCTCTTTGTCACCAAGGGTGAAACACTCGCTTTTCCTTTAAGAGCTTCGGTCACTCTACTGCTAAACGTCGAGAAGTTCCGTCCCTTTTTTAAAACAAAAAGCAAATCCTGCTTTTTTGTTCTTCTTATGGACAGAACCTCCATTATTATTATTATTATTATTATTATTATTATTATTATTATTATTATTATTATTATTATTATTATTATTATTATTATTATTATTATTATTATTATTATTATTATTATTATTATTATTATTATTATTATTATTATTATTATTATTATTATTATTATTATTATTATTATTATTATTATTATTATTATTATTATTATTATTATTATTATTATTATTATTATTATTATTATTATTATTATTATTATTATTATTATTATTATTATTATTATTATTATTATTATTATTATTATTATTATTATTATTATTATTATTATTATTATTATTATTATTATTATTATTATTATTATTATTATTATTATTTATTATTATTATTATTATTATTATTATTATTATTATTATTATTATTATTATTATTATTATTATTATTATTATTATTATTATTATTATTATTATTATTATTATTATTATTATTATTATTATTATTATTATTATTATTTTTTTTTTTTTTGCTTAGGGAATTTTGGGAAATCTGTTTACAGATACCTTGGATTCCGCACTCCAAGGTTATGTGGGGTTGGTAAAATAAAAAAAAAGGAAATTTAAAAAAAAGGATAAATAAATAAATGTTATAATAAATTTAATAAACTGGCGACCTACTACCAGCCCGACCCACTAAAACCCGTAACCCTTCTTTTGGAGCCCTTTACCCTCCCTCGGAACTGTCGTAAGACTTTAGCCTTCGAGGGAGGCGCTCCAACTCTATCGCTGCTGCGACTTTGTTCTGTGTCTGCGGTTCTCCTGCGTCAATAGTTAAAAAATTTAAAACTATTTCAATATAAAAGCGGAATTAACAGCACAACAACAATAAAAAACAAAAATTTTAAGAAGTTTAAAAAGTCAAAAGATAAAATTATAAACGGATATATAAAAAAAAATAAAAATAAACGCGTATAAAATATTGAAAACATAAAATTGTACAAAGATGAATAAAAAAAAACAAAACAAATTAAAAAAAATGTATAGGGACAAATAAATCACAAAATAAATTAATAAA
Organism: Leptopilina syphax; assembly: GCA_032872505.1. Lineage (NCBI taxonomy): Eukaryota > Metazoa > Arthropoda > Insecta > Hymenoptera > Figitidae > Leptopilina > Leptopilina syphax. The sequence goes on from CM065468.1 coordinate 52,708,611, forward strand.
AAACAAACAAACAAATTAAAAGCTGTTTAAATTACGCTTTCTGGCGGCCGTCGAGATCCTTCCTCGACATAACCGAGATTATGAAGTTCTCGACTTGCCGCCAATTCTCCTCTGACTGGGTCATCAGCGATACCATGTTCTCCGGTGTAACTTGACAGTTTACACCTTCGAACATGGCCCGCCTCTCCAAGTCCCATTTTTTGCATGAGAAGAGGGTGTGCTCCGCGTTGTCCTCAGGGAACTGGCAATATGCACACACCTCGTTCTCGCGTAATTTAAAGCGACACAGGTACGAGTTAAAACACCCGTGATTTGTGAGCGCCTGAGTCAAATAATAGGAAACCTGACCGTGTTTCCTATTTATCCAGGTGGCGAGTGCCGGGATAAGGCGATAGGTCCATCGACCTTTTCCCTCACCATCCCATCTTTCCTGCCATCTTTCTATGAGCCTGTGCCTCGCTTTTTTGCGGATCAGGCCCTTGCTTGGTCTTAATTCCTCATCCCAGGAACTGCCTTCTTTAGAAAAGAGAAACACTTCTTCCCTTTCCCTCGCCAAGAGATCTGCTGGCGGGACACTTGCAAGGACCTGCACAGCACTCGTAGATACCGTCTTATATGCAGAGATGATACGCGTTGTTATCGATCTCTGCGCCGACAGTATCTTTTCACAGATGGTAACACATCTTTTACTCCTCAGGGATGGGGCCCACGCTGGTGCTGCATAGAGCATTTTAGCGTGGGCGACACTCGCCACCAGTCTTCTTTTTTGTTCACGGGGTCCGCCAACATTTGGCATTAACCGTGAAAGATTAGCCGCACACTCGATCGCCTTATTCGACGCCGTAGCCATGTGGTGGTGGAAGTTTAACCTTCCATCCAACTCCACACCAAGGTATTTAATTTGTTTACTCCACTTGACCTCGAATCCGTCTATCACGATTCGTGGGAGCTCATAACCACGTCTGTCTGTGACTAGCAGTGCCTCGGTCTTTTCCAGGGCCATTTCAAGACCTCTGGTATCCAGCCAGCTTTTTGCTAGTCGCAGACATTCGTTCACCAATGTCCCAAGAGCCTCCTCACTCTCGGAAGTGCACACGAACAACGCGTCGTCCGCAAAGCCGATGATCATCGCACCTTCGGGCAGATCCATTCGCAGAAAATCATCGTAAGATACATTCCATACAAATGGACCCACCCTCGAGCCTTGAGGAGCCCCACGCTGCATCTCTTCCCTGAGAGTGCAGGTGTCTCCCTCATATATAACCCACCTGTCGCTAAGATAATTATCCATTATCCGCAACAAGTAGGGCGGCATGTTTTTCTTTTCCATCGACTCGATGAGATCTTTCCATCTTGCGGAATTAAACGCGTTGCGTATGTCAATTGCTACCAACGCGCAGAAGCTCTTCTTTTTCCCAGGTCCCAATTTGTTTTTTCCTGCTTTGGCTATGTCCACAACTGCCTGGATGGCATCAACTGTGGACTTGCCTTTACGGAAACCAAATTGGTGATCGGACAGACGATTCTCTTCGGTCAAGTGGCCTTGCATTCTCTGCAGAACCATATCCTCTAGAAGTTTACCCATCGTATCTAGCAGGCATATAGGCCTGTACGATGAAACCTTATCTAGAGGTTTTTCACCTTTCCTTAGGAGGACTAACCTCTGTCGCTTCCAGTCGCGGAAGAACTCTCCTCTCTCAAGGCAAAGATTGAAGCATCGAAGCAGAATCTGGGGTAAAGTGTCGATTACCAACTTTAGGATCTCGTTACTTATCCCATCGATTCCAGGCGCCTTGCCTGTTTTCAATCTTTTGCCTGCTTTTTGCAGTTCACTAAGTGTGAAGAGTTCTTCCTCTTCGACTTTGCAAAAACTCCAGTCCCTTCTAAGGTATGGCTCCGCAGGAGGAAACAAAGAACTTATTATCTTTCTGACCCAATCGGGATTGTCCAGGCCGGGGGTCTTTTGCCTCGTCACTAATTTCTTAGTTACGATTTTAAAAGCCAGACCCCATGGGTCCTTATCGACTTCCTCGATTAGGTCCTTCCAGCTACGGCGTCGCGACTTGCGGATCTCTTTCTTGAGGTCCTTTTTCGCCTCCTTGAAAGCCTCTTTCAGCAAGGGATCTCCCTTAGATCGGGTATATGTCCTTCTTGCTTTGAGGCATTCCTTTCTCAAGGAGGCTAGCTCCTCTGACCACCAGTGCAAGGATTTTCTTACTGGAGTGGCGCCTTTGCGTGGCATTGACGCATTGCAAGCGGTGACTATCATGTTCCTCACCGCTCGCACCTCCCCATCCAGACTGCTCGGCCTCTTCACCCAGCCCAAGTCCTCAATTAAAAGGGCTTCTCTTAGGGACCGGCCGAACTTTTCCTTGTCGAGTCTCTTCATATTCCACGAGGAGGTTTTGCGACTAGGAGCATCCTGTCTTTTTCCTCCTCGTGTGTCTCCCATAGAGACTGAGAACTCAATGTACTGGTGGTCACTTGCGGTATATTCCTCTGAGACCCGCCAGTCGGTTATGCGGCTAAATAGTTTAGACGATGCGATTGTTAGATCTATTATTGATCCGATCGCACCTCGTCTAAAAGTCCATGTATTGCCTCGGTTTACTGCCAATAAGTCGTTTCTGGAGATCATTTCTCCAATACGAATTCCTCTCTTGTCGAGTCTCGTCTCACCCCACTCTGGCGACTTTGCGTTAAAATCACCAGTGATGATGACATCCAGCCTGGATTCTGTGAGGCTCGATTCTAGGTCTTCGATATTGGCTTCGAAGTTTGTCAGTGGGTCGTTGGGTGAGAAGTAGCAGCTATACATACGTATATTAGCCACCTCTATCCACACGAACCCACTGCTCGTCTCCAGAAACTTGTCAACCCGCAATTCTGGGTTGCACAGCTTTATGGCGGCTCTCTTCGCCTTATCCTGATACCAAGGGGCGAGATCGCTTCCTTGATACTGCTCACTGCAGAACAGGATATCGACCTCATTTTCCCTTGCTGTTTGCATTAGGAGCAACTGTGCATCCTTACTTGTATGCAAGTTGACCTGCAAAAATTTTAAGGATTTGCCCTTTTAATCTTTTGCAGTTCTTCTCTGTAAACCGGGCAGGCTCTCTTTCCGGAATCGTGATCCGTCTCTGGCTTTCCCAGGTCCAAGCATGTAAGGCACTTCGGCTTAACTTTACAGCTCTTCGCGAGGTGTCCCTCTCCGCCGCATCTCCGACAGTTTTTGCTTCTGTCGGGGCCTTTGCAGGTTCGGGTTGAGTGTCCGTATGCTAGGCACTTTTGGCACCTAGCTACTTCAACATGCTCGCGAATTGGAGCATTTATCCAGCCGATTTTTATTTTACCAAGCTTTAGCAGAGTGTTACTTTCTGCCTCTGTCAGACGTACCAGAGCAACCTTAGTTCCTCTGTATCGCGGCAAAAGTCGACACTCCATCTTCAGGTCGGGTTTACCCAGCTTTTCTCTTAGTGCTGCAGTTACCTCATCCTCTGAGGTGGCTTCGTCCAAATCCTTAATCTCTAGAGACCTTTTATTCACTAGAGGTGTGACCTCAGCTTTACCATGCAGGGCCGAAGACAGTGCATCTGCAAATTTTAAGGTCTCTCCGCCCTTTTTCACTATCACGAGAACCTCCTGTTTAAAGGTTCTCCTGATTTTCCGGATCACGGTACCCGTATCTTCTGGGTTTACCTTTGCTTTTAGCAGCGGCAAGATACCCTCATAAAGCTTTGGGTCGCTTGCCGTAATTTTAACAGCTTCCGTGCTCCTCAGCTTCAAAGGGGGCTTCGGAAGCTCTTTTTTCTCACCTGAGGGTTTCTCTTTTGGAGTCCGTTTCTTTTTGCTTTTAACAACTTTGAAGCCGTCCCCATTGTCCGCTCCGTCCTTTAAAACGGTCTCAGCATACGAACTGCCAGGACTATTTAAGGGCGCCTCTTTCGTTCCATCTAGCGACTCAGAACCAAGCTGTGGAGCATCCTTTCGCTTAATTCTTTTCCCGCTTTGAGTCGCCCGTTGCGGACTCGCATCTGGGCTTGCACCTTCCCTGGGGCGCTTATTAACGCCCTTTGCCTTATTAGGGCGTGCAGTTACGCCGTCCAGAGCTGTAGTCGTGCTCTCCGTCTGATCTCGAGCTCCCACAGTTGGATGTTGCGGCGCCTGGTCTTTGAACGGCTCGGGGATAAAACGTAAATTCTTACAAATTGTTAAGAACGAACTCTCCAAAACCGCCACGCCATCCTGGATGTCACGACTGACGTTCTTTTGGCGCTTGAATGCCTGGTACACGCTCTTAAAAATCCCGGGAATAGCCAGAAACTGATTTGCGACATTTGATTCGTAGCATGTCAGCTGGCTATCTATTTGGCTCCCTCCAAAATCCTTGGAGCCATCTGCACCGACTATCGGGGCTTGCACCCGATCAGAATCGGTGGTGGGATTACCCTCTTTCGAGGTACCCACTTGGAGTATTTCGTTTAAAATTTTGTCCATTTCATTTGTGTTTTTTTTTAATTCTTTGTCCCGTGTCGAGGGACAATCGGGCCTTAACAGGGTACTACCATCTGGCCAAGATGGGCCCTGAACCGCCTCCGTTAGTTACATAGACGTTATAGCATTGCCGGAGCATTGATGCGACGTCTATGATATCCAAGGGCACGTGAACATGTGTGTTCGGACGTGGAGGTCGATGTGTCTCTCCAAGATAGCAGGAAGTTTCCGCAAAGGGAGTGCATCCTGGTATCTCTTCACAGAGTTTACCCTCATTATTATTATTATTATTATTATTATTATTATTATTATTATTATTATTATTATTATTATTATTATTATTATTATTATTATTATTATTATTATTATTATTATTATTATTATTATTATTATTATTATTATTATTATTATTATTATTATTATTATTATTATTATTATTATTATTATTATTATTATTATTATTATTATTATTATTATTATTATTATTATTATTATTATTATTATTATTATTATTATTATTATTATTATTATTATTATTATTATTATTATTATTATTATTATTATTATTATTATTATTATTATTATTATTATTATTATTATTATTATTATTATTATAATTATTATTATTATTATTTACTTATTTATATATTATGATAAATAATTAATTAATTATTATAATATATTTTAGTGTTTTATTTTTAAATTAATTGTAAGTTAAATAAATTTAAATTTGAATTAAGGTTATTTCAATATGAAGCAAAATATAATACGGATATAAAAATAAATATAAAATATGTATAAATAAAAAATATAATATTTGTAAAATAATGAACAACACGTAAAATAAGGAAATAATGAAATATATTTGTATATAAAAATATTATGTACATATGTATGAGATATATAAAATTTATATATAAACTAAAAAAACTTTTTTTTACATATGTACAGTACATATCTGTTATTAAACATATGAGATTACAAAATAACTAAACATGATTACAGAAAAAAAGCGCACATGCTGAACTAGAAAAAAACTAAACAGTAAAAAAACAGGATTTACAAGTAAATTATAAATATATAAAAAAAAGACATGCAAGAAAAAATAATTATTGAAAAAGTGTACATGTACATCATATAACAAATCTAAAAAACTAAAAAAATGCATTTACATGACAACTTTTATGGAAATACACAACTACATGACTTTAAATTTGTAAAAAAAAAACGTGTCATATCTAAGCAAAGTAAATGTAAAGTAAACATGTACATCATAGAAGAAAACTAAAAAAAATACATTTATTCGATGTGATGTTTGCAATAAAAAGTGTAACAATAAAACTAAAAGTATACAAGGAAAATAAAATATAAAAAAAGTGTTAATACAACACACAAAAAAAGTGGTTACTGAAAAAAAATGTACATGTAAGCTTGTTCAATGTTTAGAAACTGTAGATAATTCCATATTTAGAACTATACTAAAAAACTAAAAAAATATAGTTACATGACAGCGCTTAAAGAAATATACAACTGTATATCTTCACATTTGAAAAAAAAGAACATGTCATATCAAAAATAAAGTAAATAATCAAATAAAAGGAAGTAATATTAAAAAAATAGTGTGAATGATGAGATAAAATTATCTCATCATTTGCATGAGATAAAATTATCTCATCATTTGCATGAGATGAAATTATCTCATCATTTGCATGGATTTTCTTAGGCGTTGTCGTACGGTTCCTCTAAGAGGAACAGGAGGTATCAAGATTGCTCTACGTCTTTGAACACAAGCTTTAAGTCTTTCGTGACGTTGCGTTGGCACTGGTCTTGGATTCTGGTGACGAGAGACATGAGCTATACGACGACAAATAGGAACTACCTCAGCTGGCACAGGTGCTTCCACAACAGCACGACGTGGACCTGGCTCTGGTTGATGAAGCGGTGCCACCTGAGAGCGTTGTGTTGTCACTATTTGTGACTGAGTCCTACATCTAATCCATGGAGCTGGATTCTGAGGCGCTTCTTTCAGAAGCAACAACACCTGTGCTGCTTCAATTTCCATTTCTGCCATATTTTCATCCTCCACAATATTAATCAAGATAATTGGTATAATATTAGGACGTTCGCCTTCATTCCGCCTAGCTTCTGCATTTTCTTCCATACCTAATATATCCTCCACAATATTATTTGGAATAATAGGTAATATATCCGGCCGCTGGTCCCAATGATTTACCGCAAATAATGCTGGATTCTCCGGATCATATTGCAAATCTTGAATTGCTTCGAGCTGTGCATTTAAGTCCACCTGTAAAATTTTTAATTGAAAATAAAATTGAATTGAAAAAAAAAGAAATAATTATTGGAGGTTATAAAAGGAAAATGAGAATTATTTACAGAATAAAAAAGATGAGAATAATTTACAGAAACAGAAAATAAGAATAATTTACAGAAAAAAGAATGAGAATTATTTCCGGAAAAAGAAAGGAGAAAGTAATAATTATTGGAGGTTATAAAAGGAAAATGAGAATTATTTACAGAATAAAATGATGAGAATAATTTACAGAAACAGAAAATAAGAATAATTTACAGAAAAAAGAATGGAAAAAGTAATAATTATTGGATATGTCATATGATAAAGGGATAAAAACTTACGTTTCTCTCCATGCTTCTAATCTTCTAGGAACGTTTTCTGCAATATAAGAAAGTTTGGATTAGTATTAAATTATAATATTAAATATTAAGTAATACGTTTATTTAATTTAAATAAAGATTAATAAAATAAAAACAATATTTATTATTAATTATATTCTTACCGTATATCAAGTCACCACGTGCAAGTTGGAAGCCGGTTTGTTTGTAATGAAGGTTGGGTTGTATGAAAATGAGGTGATTCAGGGATGCCACAATAAAATTTTTGTTACTATTTTCTACAATTTCCACAATTTTTAATTGAAAAGTAAGTTTCTAAATGAAGATAAAATTTAAAAAATGATTTTTAATGACTATTATGTTCAAAATTACTTTATTAATTTAAAAAATCAATTTAAAGGATTGTGTGTAAATAAATGTTTGAAAATTCCCGCCTTACACAAAATAATTTAAAAATTAGTAAAGTACAAACTTAAATTTCAAATTTTAATTGAAGTAAATATTTATTAAGTATTAAAATGATTGATAATACTTATTTTATTATATATTTATACTCTACATTTTAACCAATCTATAGTTTTGTTATAATTTTTATGTTGAAGTCGTTTAATTTTGATTAAAAAAATTAACCAATGAGAGACATTCAATTCTTTTCGAACCATGAGAATATGTCGATTCGAGAGTATTGCGAATAGGATTCTCTTTGTGTAAAAACTTAATTTGAATTTAAAATTGTTTATTATAGTGTTGAATAATGTATTATAGAATAAATAATAAATAAATTAATTAACTAATTTACATATAAGTATATAATAAATATAATATATATATAAGAAAATAGTTAAAAATATTTAAAACGATATGTAGTAATAATTAATCTTATGTAGACTAGCAATATTAATCATAAAACAAATATAGTAAAATAATGTTTAAATTATTAAACTTACCTTAAATATAAAGTGTAATGTAGGAATTAGAAATAATTAAATTATTTGTTGATAAAACAATATGGCGCCATCTTTGCCCGCGAAATACAAACGATTCAGTTGTGGCGCCATCTCTCGACACAACACTCGAACCGCACTCTGTCGGTAAAACAAAATGGCGGCTCACTGTCCAAGCGGTTTGAATTTTTCAAATAAATTTTTAAATTTCCCGCGGTTTGAATTCGATGGTAACGCCATCTCTCGGAGGCAGCCGGAACTCAATGGTCGGTAAAGCAGAACACCCTTTCCAATAGACTTTAAATTTCCAAAATAAAATTTTTAAATTTCCCGCCAAGCAAGTTTGAATTCGCTAGTGGCGCCATCTAGCGGTGGCAGCAGGAACTACGCTCGGTCGGTAAAACAGAGAACCCCTTCTAAGCCACTTGAAAGTTTGAAATTAAATTTTTTAAATTTCCCGCCAAGGGGTTTGGAATTTGTAAGTGGCGCCATCTAGCGGTGGCGGCAGGAACTACACTCGGTCGGTAAGGTAGAACACCCCCACCAACCACTGATAAAGTAGGAATCTGCATTACCGACCGAGGGTACTTAGCCGAGATCAGAACCTGTCCCCGTACCCCCTAGCTATACTACTTATATCTTATATTATACTGTGTTCGAGTTTGAATGTCTAAATCTCGCACACATTTTACATAATCATCAAAATGAATCTACTCTTTTACAACGCCGGATTAAATGCATTTTGCTTTTTTAATAAAATCTTTATTTTCAACCTGTACGCTGTACATCTTACTTCGCAAGCCAAAGAACTGTTGTTTGCGGGATAGTCTGACGTATCAAACTTTTTGATGTAATTTTTCATGTCATTGTAGACATCTTTACATTTTATTTCGTAGATTAGACTGTCTGTATCGGTATACATCAGTTTACAATTATTGCTGTATTTCTTTAATATATACCCGCAGTGAAAATCGTAAATAAGCGTTTCGGAAACATTGAGCACACTTAAGCCCACATAGATCGGTTTGTTGAGTAGTACCTCGGTTTTACGTAGTTCAATGGCAACCAGATTTTGGTCAAATATCGCTCGGCTATGGCAATTCGGGCGTGTAATAAGGGCTTCAGCTCCACAGCGGCCAAACTATTGGGTGACAAGCTTAATGTCGACATGTTTAAGGACATTTTCCATTGCGTTTGTTTGCATTATCGTATTATAGTCGATGTATGGTTTAAGCCAAGTTGATTGCTTAAACTCTAGGACTCGGTGAATTTTTACAAGTTTAATGCCATTAGCAACAAATTGTTTTAACGTTCGGTAATAGATTACATATTTTTCTGTGGGTAGGAGAGTTGTAAGTAATTTCTCCTGTTTCGATAAGGGGGGTTTTGTATTTTTTGCACAAAATGGCATATCTTTGTGGGTATCGTGAATACTTTCAAGATACTCCAAATCAATTTCAAATATGTACCCAACATATTAATTATAGGATACATTAAAATTGAAAGAGTCGTCGACATTGTTTACCCATTTAAAGCCGCCATAAGGGAGCGCTTGAGCCATTGCCCAGCCATATAAATTGTTGGCGTCAAAGTACATGATGTAGCTAGTATTTTTGCTATTATCGAAATCTTCCATATATGGATTATTCGATTTATTATGTAGGTTGCAACATTGACTTATACCACCTCTAATACCAGACTCAACAAACATAATCATGTCGATATCGGTTATTAGTTGCAATCCTATGCTCGTGTACTTGAGCATAGCATCCCAAGTTAAACTGGGGGTTGTGTAATAGTGGCCAGGATCTAAACCGTACGATTTTATATATTCTTCTTAAAAATTTTCAAAGACATCCGCAAGTAACAATACATCTGTTTTCATATATAAATGTACATAGTCGTAGAGATTTTGACAGTCAAAGTCAGTCCATACATTTTGCGCATGTGCATACTCGTTATCGGAAATACCGGCATAATACAGAGTACTATAAAATTTCTCTATTGCGGGCAATTCGGTTTCGTCAAGCTTGCTTTTTGAGTCAAAGCACTCATAAGGGAATACACCCTTTCGCGTCAATAATTTTATTTTATCCGGATCTGTCACCGTACTGGCAAAAACGGAGTTTACAATTTTATACTCGTCTAGGTACGATGCGAGTTTTTCTAGGAATGCTTCTATAAATCGCAATAAGTCAATGAATCGAAATTTGACCTCACTCCCTTTGACATGTGTAGTAAAATAGATGTACTTCTCCTTGTTAATGGGGTGGAGGTCAATTTCCCCTTCAAAGCTTGTGGAAATCGCGTGTATTATAAAATGGGCGTCGTAACCGCTTAAATTGTGAAAGACTACGGGGATCGTTTGGCAATCTTGATAGTTCAAATTGCATGATTCATGGGCAGCACCCCCATATTTGCCATTTAGGGGACAGTGATTCATTGGTATCGGATTTTTAAATACATTATCAATTTTTTCAGATAATTGCCTTAACTCCTCAGTAAACCATTTAGCATCATCAGATTCATATTTCGGACATGGCACATATTTACATAATGATTCATCGTAGCTGCATTTTATATAATAGCCAATACTCAATAACTTCGGGATATTTTTAAGCGTCACTGGGAATTCGATTTCCTCAAAGTTTAATTGATCTTTACATTCTTTATAACTAGAAACGCGCTAAGGATCTGATACATTTGGATGTAAAGCAGAAAGTATGGCCCATTTAAAGCACTCTTTATCTGCATTTTCAACATTAATACAGGCATGCTTGTTTTTAATTTATGGAGGTAAACCAATGTAAGAGTTCGCACGCATCGAATTATACTTATTTACATCTGAAAGGGTTGTAGGGAAGATGCTGTTGGCCTTGGTTCCAAAAGGAATTGGCTTCACTACTTCTTTATCATTCTCCACCCTTTTGAAGTTTGCGATGAGAATGCCGCGCCGTACACGACAATTGGTCTATTCTTATTTATGGCACCTCTAATGTGGTCCTGAAATAGTGTCGACCCATCGTCTATAAACGCGCTAATATCAATATATCCTGATTTTAAGATGGTATTGGTATACAATCTACACGCAAAAGCACTCTCACACTCTGCCCAGCAAACACGTTTATTAATATCTGGATCACCGATTCCAACGCTATCTACAATATAAGAATCAAGAAATGCGCGAAGTCTAATACATATAACAAAAAAGACAGTTAGTAATGGCAAAGGGAATTTGCTGCTGCTGTTGGAACCGCTGAACCTGTGAACAGAACAGCTAATGACTAAACTTGCTACAATCCCTAAAGGTATATCCCGAAATCCCCACTCCTACTTTTCACGCATGCGCAGTAGACAATTTACCCCCCACTAATACCATTAACGCATGCGCAATAAACCATTTACACCCACTCCTAATTTCTCCCCACTCATTCACGCATGTGCAGAATAAATACATACTTATTTACAAGAAGAAAATAACTTTATTCAATATTAACTTTAACATTAATATTAAATATAATTCGCCTAGTGGGACGCTGGCGATGACGGCAACGTCTCTGCGCCGCGCCCGGGATAGCAGTGGTGTCGTCCGTACCCTGGCCTTTGACATCTCCACCCTGGGCTTTGGTGATGGAGGTGGCCTTGGTGATGACTCTAGATGCGGTTGTTGCGTTGGCGACATTGGCAGCGGTGGTGTCATCATCGACCTGGACTATGGTCACGTCCATACCTCTAGTCCCACCACCAGCGCCTATGGTGGAAAAACTGGACGCCACTGGTGGTAAATCTGCCGCACAGGTGACATCTCTGGGGACTAAGGTGGTGTCCCCAGTTCCACCCAGGATGGAGGCGTCTCCGGACAATGCCACGGATACCTTGGTGGAGATCCTGATGAAGATCCTTGTAGCGGTTGAGCTAAACTACTGCTGTATGAGCTCACTGCTGGTAAACGATAATTAAACTTAACTTTATTATTAAAAATGTAGTGGCGTTATATATAGGGACAACACTCAACCTATACCAACTCTCGATCGGTAAAACAGATTCCTTCACTATTGACCGATTTAAAATCTCGGCCAGCTCCTAGGTTACCAATGGATGATAAAGTAGAAATCTACGTTATCAACCGATCAGTTACCGACTGTAGGTACTTAGTCGAGATCAGAACCTGAAGCAGAACTCTCCTAGCTATACTACTTGTTTCGTTTCTTATTTTTAGTTTCTTTAGTTGTACCTTCGACTTGTTCAATTTGATGTTTTTGGGGTCGCCTATTACAAATATAAAATCAGATTTTTGAAATTCAAAATTGCAGATCCAAAATGTACACGGAAAAAATATAAAGTAACTTTTACTACTTTGATAGTAAAACATTTCTGGTTAAGCATTTGTAGTTACTTTTACTACTTTTGGAGTAAATTTTGCTAGTACCAGTAATGTTTTACATACTGTAAAAGTAGTAAACTATACTAATAGCTCCCGGATTACGAATCCGCAGTCAGATTTTCAAAATTTAAAATTCATAACAATCCAAAAGATTTTTAAATTCTCGTCTATCATATTAAATTTTGAAAATCTGACGTCAGATTCGTAATCAGACACTTCAAAAAACCCTTAGAAACCACGTTTTGTCAAAATATATCAAATTTAAAGAAAATTTCTAAAAAAATTGCTGGTCTGGATGTTTAGTTATACTTTTGGCTGTTTGACGATATTTTGTTTTGGCTGCTTAATACGAGTGCATTCTACGTTTCAGCTGCACGCTATTCTGCTTTTGGCTGCTTAATTTCAGCTTACGTGCTCAAGTCTGCGCAATTTTCCTTCAAAATCCTCAATAAAATTTGGTAACTAGTTATTTGTTTACTAATCGACGAGATGTCGACGCCAACCATTTCTATCGTTCTTTAACCACTATAGAAGAGCTGTAGAATCCGAAAATTGGTAAAATCGCTCATTTAATTTTCTCAGTTTCTTTTATCGTTAATATTTTGAATTTATTTGTTTTGATTAATTACTAATTTAGCCGTTTTGCGAAATTCTAGCATTTTTGTTAATTAGAATTGTTTAAAATATTACGTTAGCTATTTTCTATGTTTTAGTTTTAAAAAAATTGGTTTTCTATTGTTTTGAGTAATTTAATATTGTTAATTTGAATCAAATTTACCGCCACGGCGCTGCTCAAATTAATTGCGCGCGCGAGCGCAATCACGTTATGTTAGATTTTCATTCTCGCCGCGACCGGCGAAATTGCTAAAACCGTACTCGACACTTCTCTCCCGACAACACGTTAGCAAGCAACCCATTCCACGACCCAGCGAAAAATTTGTAAGAAGGTGTCCAAGACAAGGAAGCCGTTCCCGATAGCAGATCACCTCCCGGACATATCCTTCTATATTATTTTGTTAGCGGTGAGTCGAAAAATTTTCTCTTAAAGAATGCACATTCTCGTGTGAAAATCTTGTACATTACTCGCATAGAGTATGAATTCTATTTATCAATTGAAGTGACGTCACTATTGATTATTTGATTTTCGCGTGTTTCAATTTATTATCTTGTTTTATCGTATTTCAATTTTGGTAAAATACGAAAGCGTTCACTTCTTGATATTTATGTTATTATTTTGTTGATTTTGTCGATTTTATGAACCCCTTTGTGTCTTCTCATCAATTTTGCTTCCTCATGAAGAAGCTTTGCATTCATGACGATTTTCAATCTTTCAAAAGAAGGTTATATGGACTCATTTTGATTTAGAACATATGTATATTCAATTCTGAGCAAATGTACAGATGTATGTGTGTATGTATCTGTATATGCGAGTGTGTGTATGTCACAAAAAATTTAAATTTTGTATTATTTTCAAAATTTATTTAATATTAATATTTTGAAATGATTATTCTATCGTAAAAAAAAGAAGAAATTGGCATTTCAAAGTGTAAATTTTACTATTTTTAATAAAAACAAATTTTCAATTTAAAAATTTTTTGATATAACCAAGATGACTTATAATTTTTATGTTTTTTACAAGAAAAAATTACCAAAACCTATAAATTACTTTTTTATGATATTGTTTAATTAAAATCAGAATAAAGTTTTAAATATAAAAAACATTGTTATAAAAATAAATTAATATAAATTTTTTATTAAAAAAACCATTTTCAGGAAATACTGGATAATCATATTTATTTAAAAATAATATACCGTCACTCACGACGTTTCGATAACAATGTTGATATCCTCTTCAGGTGAAAATCTGTTAAATAATTTATAAATTTAAAAAAACATAACCTCAATTTTTCATGATAACAAACAAAAACCGCAATTTTACAAACATAACTGAACTTACTAGAATTTTATAACACAAAAAACATAACTATTATAAAGAACAAGCATCTTGGAAAGGATGCTTGTTCTAATTTATTTAAACTAACATAATATTTTAATTTTTGTCAATTCCCACGTTCTCGCCGTAAAAGACACAAACATGTGAAGTACTTCCAAAAAAGTGAACACAATGCATGACATCAATGCGCAAGACATGTAAACTGGCGGAGAATTTAATTTAGAACGTGAATTGTCCATCACAGGAAAATTTTTAAGACATAACAAATTACATTATAAAAATTGTTGCAAGCAATCAAGATCTCTGTCCAATTTAAAATATCAGTTTTTAGGTTTATCGCTGAATCTTCTTCTTTCTTGATATACATCATTTCCATTTATTCTCTCTTAACTCGGTCCTGTTCAGTATGCAATATTTTTACATTCTCCTAATCAAAATCATGACCCTTGAATTGTTTTTTATGTTTTGAAATTATATTATGATAATATTCATTCCTATAAAAGTTATCTCGATGTTCATTTATCCTGATTTGTAATAATCTTTTAGATTGTCCTACATAAAAGGCTTCACAACATTTACAATTAATCTTATAAACAACATTTGTTTTTTGTGAATTACTTAAATTATCTTTACCCAAGGAACAAAATGATTGAAATTTAAAAGGAACTCTAAATATTGTGTGAAGATTATATTTTTGTAAAAATGACTTAATTTTCTTAGATAAAAAACCAAATGTCTTGCGCATTGATGTCATGCATTGTGTTCACTTTTTTGGAAGTACTCCACATGTTTGTGTCTTTAACGGCGAGAACGTGGGAATTGACAAAAATTAAAATATTATGTTAGTTTAAATAAATAAGAACAAGCATCCTTTCCAAGATGCTTGTTCTTTATAATAGTTATGTTTTTTGTGTTATAAAATTCTAGTAAGTTCAGTTATGTTTGTAAAATTGCGGTTTTTGTTTGTTATCATGAAAAATTGAGGTTATGTTTTTTTAAATTTATGAATTATTTAACAGATTTTCACCTGAAGAGGATATCAACGTTGATATCGAAACGTCGTGAGTGACGGTATATTATTTTTAAATAAATATGATTATCCAGTATTTCCTGAAAATGGTTTTTTTTAATATATACATATTACTGGATGTACGAAAATTTGAATTAAATTTTTTATTTTTAAACTTATAGAAAATAATATATCGTGATGGGTATGATAAATTTTGTAGTTGGAATTAGTGTTCTTTGTTAAGAAATTTGATCATGGAACTTTTCAATGATGTCGCTATTTATTACCATAGTTTCGAACAAATGTCGCATCTAACATTTTTCTTAATGTTTATTATTTTCATAAAATATCGCTTAATTCACAAAAGTATTTTGAGATTTTTGGACTTTTGACAGCTCTATTGGCATCGAAAATGGAAATTTTTAAAAAACGCCCATCGGCATCTTAAATTACACGAATGTAGAAATCTTTTAAGCCCTAGAACGTTTAAATGCATCAAAGCAATTTTTGTTTGAAGCTCTGTCTGTGTGGACGTGGAATGTTTCAGATGTAAATAATGACACTCACATTATAAGCAGCATAGTTGTTAGACTTAGATGTTTTCATACTTTAATATCATTTTTAGGTTCAATTGGTAATATTATAGAAGGAAGCGGATTGAAAGAAGCATTATGTACAATTTTTGCAGATAATGCATGTGATAAAGTTTTAACAGGTCATTCTTTTTCAAGATCAATTAGAGGACACATTAGAACTAAAGCAGCTTTAGGTAGCGTAATATTATCTCTTTGCTAAAATTGAATGATAATCAATTTAACGTTATGAACTATACTTTAAATGAATATGAAAAATTTTGAAAATCAAATTTTGTAAATGCCATAAATGATGAGAAAGTTTTGCAAATTAAAAATAAATTTAATGAGATTGCAGAAAATTTTTAAATACGATTGATCCAACGTCTCAGCCGTGGGAACTTCATTTAGAATGTGTAAAGAAAATGATTCTTTTTTTTCATGCAAGTGGACATTTCTTATATATGCAAAGTCGAGTTAGTTATATTTGTAAGGTATGTCGAAATTAAGTGTTGAAAGAAATATGAATTTATTAGAATTCAATAAGTTTTGCAATTTAGGTTTTTTCACAATTAGAAGATCTAATAAATTTTGGTCAGTTGTTTGGTAAAATATGACTATGGAGCAAGTATTAATGAGATCAATGAAAAGTAGGGGTGGTTTGACTCATGGTCGCGGTATTACTCAAAGCGTCTTGAGTAAATTTTGGTAACGGATTTTTTTTGTAACGGATCGCATTCTACGTCTAAACAAAATGACTTTTTTCAAAACCATTATCTTTTTTCTCAAACTGAAAAAATAATGTAAATTTACTCTGGTCTGGTAGGTGGTAGCGAAATAAATTGTTATAACGCGTTAGATATTGGTTCAAAATTACAAAATCAAACTGTAGGTAAAGATTTCGATTCTGTGAAATATGTCAGAAAAAATAAGTTTGTTTTACTTCGGGCAGCAAATTCTGACATAAATGTAATAAAATTAAAAAAATGTTATTACATTTAGAGAAAAGAGAATATGACGAATTATTTAAAATTTGAACTTGCACCTTTTCCGTTGTAATGAAGGTATATTGCAATGCTTAAGCAATTGCTATAGTCGTCGCGCTAGCCATTGGAGAGAGCGAGAAACGTCGGCGCACGCAGAGTCGTGTCTCTCTCTCCCCTTCCATACTCGTTCGTCTCTCTAGCTCTCGAGAAACCAAGGTACCTCGCTGCACGATCGTAGATCGTCAGTTCGTCTACCGCCTTGGCTCGAGGTGCTCTTCGGGCCTAACAGGTACGAACTCAAATGAGCATCCAACTCAGGTAGAGGTGCACTTCTGTGAGTTGTATGTATTAAGGGGAAATGTTCGTTTTACCCAGGTGCTCTTAGGCCAAACGAACTTTCTCTCTTTTTGCAGTAATTTGCAAGGCGACTAACCAGGGGTGCTCTCGTGGAAGGTTGCCGAGCAAATCTAGATTCATCCCTTATTTTGAAACCACCCCAGGTGAACCGAGGTGCTCTTCTGATCACCCGTGGTGAAGTCAAGACGCAAATTTCTTATCCCAGGTGCTCTTAGGAGTAGAAATGGCGTCTCTAAGAACAACTAGAAATTCGATTATAAATTCACGTATATTTTCTGTTCCGGCAAGGTTTCGGTAGCTTGCCGAGATTTTTAATTAACCTCTAGAAGCACGTTGGTTAATTTTCTAGAAGTGCGCGCCCAGGTTAACGTTGGAACATTTAAAATACGGAAACCAATTCTAGAACGGTTTCGCGAATAATTTATTGAAATGCTCGGAAGGCAAATATGGGTTGTAGTTTAACACCGCGCAAATTTATTATTTTACAGACTCTCAGGAGATGATGGCAACGCTGACGGCAACACCTAAGCGAGACTCTAGGGCGTATTTTATTTTTGCTAAGATTTCAAATTGTTACTAATTTTTAGATTCATTATTTTATTATTGTTAATTAAATCCTAACTTCTCTCTACGTTCATTTAGTTTTATATTTTATATTTAATTTTATTCAAATTCTTAATTTTTATAATACTCAAGTATTAACTTTATTAGTATAATTTATTATGTTAATTTACTTTGTTATTAAATATTATTTTTGTTACAATATACTTACTTACGAAGGTTTAAATTTGGCCTAGTTAATGACTTTACCTTTTCCAAATTTGGTCCTACATAGTTTTCCTGCTAGAAAATTATCGTTTTGATATAAAGATGGCGTTTTCGCTTAAATTATTCTTAAATAAAATAATAAGGTACCCGGACTCCATCCGGCGAGCGAATTCCGTAGCAAATAAGAATTCATATCATTACATGGCGCCCGAACAGGGACTAAAGTTAGTATTGTTTTTTTTGTTTTAGCACTAGGGTCTCGCTTATGGTTTTTTTAGTGGTTTCTTTTGTTGTGTGGAAAACGAAGGGAAAAAGGAGGAAAATGGAATGTTTGTTGTTTTGTTTGCAAGAGTAGAAACCCCAATTTAAGTCGCGTCTTGCGTCCCGGGAAATTTTTTTTTTATTATGTCGTTTTTTTTTTTTAAATATATACATACGCGAGAGTGGGGGAAGAATTTAGGTTTAAATATGGCGTTACACAGTCGGATCGGTCATAACGATTTTATTTCTCGAACCTTGCGGTTATACAGAATAAAGTATTTTTGCTTTCGCAATTTTTGTTGCTCTTCGTTGATTTTGTGCTTCGTTGTAACTCAACATGGTGCGACATCTACAAGATCACGAGATTTACAGGATCATGGAAAGAATTGATCGTCGGTTTTCGCCTTCTGAACTTTGGGAAGCCCTTCAAGAAGTTAATTCAGCAGTTAAATGTTTTCGGATTTCCAACTGACAATTGCGTCGAGTTTTTCCGGAAATGTTGCTGGAAGATGAAATAAGGAAGTATGAGGAACGTTTAAGGAAGCTAGACTACAACACGGCACTGGAATGAAAAGAGAGTTTCTTTTGGACTCAGTTGTCCTATGAGGAAACCAAGGGGCCAATCAGGGCTCAGAATAGTCCACCTAGAATGGAGCAAAATCGGTACAACAACCGTACTGCTTGCTGGCGTTGTGGACAAGAGGGACATCGGAGGACATCGTGTAGAAACTTGCCAATAAAATTTTGCTCGAGATGTGGTCAACGTGGAATCTTCACTAGAGACTGCTGCAACAAAAACTGAGGTTTTAAATTATCCGAAATTTTTTTTTTCTTTTCCTAAGCATTTAATTTTCCTTACCTTTTATTTTTCCGTGGAAGTGTTCTTTTCCTTGTTCTCCTAGAAGAAAATTTTCCTTCGTAAAAAAGTAACCTTAACCTTACTTTAGTTCATTAGTTCTCTTTCTCTTCGGATTTTTCTTTCCCTTTCTTTTCCATCGTTTATCCCCTCTGCTTCATTCCTTCCCTTCCGCTATGGTGATTATCATCGAGGCCGTCAGATGGCTCCACTAAGATATAAATAGACCGAACAACTGATCGTGAGAGCAGAAATCATCTGACCGTAATATACGATAGTCGTGCCTAAAGTTATTACAACAAAATGGGAGTAAAGTGGATATATGATTTAAACAAGAGGGAACTGATCCAGGAATTGGACACTTATAATATTGATTCTTCGGGTACAGTGGTTCAACTTCGACAACGATTGGTAGCTTTTGTCAAAGCAAACCCAGAGATCTTTGACAAACCAGAAGATCCTGAGGATTATAAAGAAGAAGAGGATATGTCTAGAGACCTTAGCGCGTTGGAAGATCCTAATTTGATACAACAACAACTAGGAGGTAATGCTTCAACATCGATTCAAGGCAACAATTTGGGTTTGCCGTTACGATCATCCACACCTTCGGCAGGAGTCAACGATACCTTTGTCCTGGATACCATGAGAAAGTGGAGTTGCAGTTTCGACGGCCGTGACCCGTACGCGTTTCTGGAAAGAGTGGAAGAACTTCAGGCTGCATACGGATTCACAGATCAACAATTACTGCGGGGATTTCCGGAACTGCTTCGTGGAGATGCTTTATTATGGTACCGGAATGGAATTTCAACAACTCATTCACTGGAACAACGTACCACTTCACTAAGAAAATTTTATCTTTCTCCCGGTGAATTAAGGAACCTAGAGTCCCAAATAGCAAACAGGGTTCAAAGCAAAAATGACCCTATTCGTAACTACGCCAATACACTTCGTACTCTAATGCGTCGTCATGGAGGATATAACGCCACTCGCCAACTAGATACCCTTTATTGGAACATGCAGGCAATATTCCGTCTGCACATTAGAAGAACCAAGGTAGATAGTGTTAGTAATCTAATTCAACGGGTGGAAGAAGTAGCAGAAATTTTACACAACTTGAAGAAGGAGGACAAATCAGAAAATTCAGGGACAGATGTCGCAGTAGCTGAAGTAAGCAAGCCGTATGATCCAAAAACTCATTGTTGGAGATGTGGAATGTTTGGTCATCGTCGTATCGTGTGTAGGCCAAAAAAGTTTTGTTCCTATTGTGGGACAGGAAACATTTTCACTAGAGACTGCAAATGTCATCCTTCGGGAAACGACAAAAAGGTCGAACCAAAGGAGTAAGTTCGACCTTATTAGACCCCGACTCCAGAATTTTCATAAATTGCAATTACGAAGATGTCTCATTTGCGGCTTTAGTCGACACAGGAGCCGTCTCTTCTTTTATCGATCCAGAGACAGCAAATCGACTTGCCAGGAAAGGAGGAGAAACTTGTATAGAAGACATTAAAATTGCCCTAGCTAACGGCTCTCAATATAAAGTTGACACAAGCTTTGAAATGAAGATTCTGGTAGGACGCACCAAGGTAAAACATAAGTTTCTCGTTTTACCTGGCCTCACGCAGTCTATATTAATTGGTATGGACTTGTTGAAAAAACTAAAATTATCCTTACTAGTCAACAACCAAGATATCCAGCTCGTTAAAAATTCGTTTCGAATAGAAGTTTGTGAAGTAGAATCTCCTGGTTTAAAATCATTGGACCAAGAGCAAGAAAAAATTCTTGATCTATTACTAGAAAAGGAAAAAGCCTTGTTTAAAGAAATTAAAGGATGTACACCTTTAATAAAGCATGAAATTCGTCTAGAGGACCAAACACCTATCAAACAAAGATATCAACCTAGGAATCCGGTTACACAGGATAAGATGCGTCAAGAAGCCCTAGAAATGCTTAAACAAAATATAATCAGAAAATCTCGAAGCCCGTGGAGTTCCCCAGTTGTAATGATTAAACGAAAAAACGGAAAACTTAGGTTCTGCATTGACTTCCGAAGGCTCAACAAGATCACCAGAAAGGACGCATATCCGATCCCTAGAATCACCAGCATTTTGGATCAACTCAAAGGAGCAAAATTCCTGTCTACATTGGATCTTAAAAATGGTTATTGGCAGGTGCAACTAACAGAAGAGAGCATTCCGCTCACAGCATTTACGGTCCCCGGTTTTAGACTCTTCGAATTTCTTGTCATGCCTTTTGGTCTTCACGCGGCTCCAGCAACTTTCCAACGATTAATTGACCTAGTTATTCCAGCAGAACTCGCACCTAGAGTTTTCTCTTACCTCGATGACATCGTGATTACTTCTGGGAGTTTTGAAGAACATCTTAAGCTGCTGAAAGTAGTTTTTGGAAGATTGCGTGAAGCCAAATTAATTCCAAACTGGGAAAAGTGTTTTTTCGCAAGAAAACAACTAACTTACTTAGGTCATATGGTCGACGAACAAGGTCTTCATCCTGATCCAGATAAGGTGAACGCCATTTTGGAAATTAAACCACCCACCTGCATCAAGGAGTTAAGGTCTTTTATTGGTATGATCTCATGGTATCGTCGTTTTGTTAAAAACATTTCTCAACTTACCGCTCCGCTAATTCAACTGTTAAAGAAGGACACACCGTGGTTTTGGAACCAGGAACAACAGTCAGCATTTGAAGAGATAAAACGCAAATTTACAGAAGAACCAGTTCTTGCGTGCCCAGATTGGTCTAAAACTTTCTATCTTCAAACGGACGCTAGTTTATTGGGACTTGGAGCAGTGTTAACACAGAATCAAGGCGAAGAAGAAGTAGTCATCGCCTATGCCAGTAGGACTCTTAACCCCGCGGAGAAAAATTATTCAGCAACAGAGTTGGAGTGTCTTGCTGTGAAATGGAGCATTTAGAAAATGCGACATTACCTTGAAGGTTATCACTTCATCGTAATCACCGATCACCAGGCCCTAAAATGGCTCAACAACATAGAAACACCCTCCGGACGATTAGCTCGCTGGATTATGGAGCTTGCACAGTGGGATTTTGAAGTACGATACAAGAGAGGCATAGAAAATAGGTTACCAGACTATTTATCTCGTATGCCGCTCCAAGTTGCAGAAATAAACAACTCGCCATCTTGTTCGTGGTATCAACGCTAATTTAAATCAACCCAAGAAAACCCCGACCGGAATCCGGATTACAGAATTAAAGAAGGGAAACTATACCATCATCTTCTACATTCACTGGATTACAAGGAAACACCATACAACGACCAGTGGAAATTATGCATACCAAAAGAAGATCGTGAAAAAATTCTTCAAAAAGTCCACGATGAACCTACGGCTGGTCACTTGGGAGTAGCTAAAACTCTCGCTCGCTTGGGGGAATATTTTTTTTGGCCTGGCATGCAGAGAGATGGGACTGAGTACGTAAGAAATTGTGAAAATTGACAGAAAAATAAAAGTTCTTAACAAGCTGCGCACAACCAATTGCATTCTACCAATGTAAAAAATCCGTGGGATATGTTGTCAGTGGATTTTGTCGGACCTTTACCGAGGACAACCTCAGGTAACACAATATTATGTGTTATCCAGGATAGATTCACAAAATGGGCAGAATTCAAACCTCTTAGGAAAGCTACAACTATACTACTGATTTCTACGTTAAAAGAAATATTTTTTCGTTTCGGTTGTCCAAGAACCATCGTGTCTGATAACGGCAGACAATTCATCAGCACAGAGTTTAAGAATTTTTTGGAGGACTTTGGTATTTCTCACCGTCTGACACCACCTTATTCTCCTCAATGTAATCCAGTGGAACGAGTCAACAAGGTGGTGAAGACGATGATTCGACAATTCATGGACGAGAAGAAACCGGACTGGGATCGCCATCAACCGGAGCTGCAGTTCGCCTACAACACCGCGCGCCACTCAGCTACTGGTTATACGCCAGCCTACCTTACCACCGGCCGTGAATTCTTGCCACCAGGTTTTCAAGACTCGCGTTTGAACTCTCTAGATAATACGGATACAAATTTGCGTATTAAGAAAATTCAAAATGCTCTTGAATTGGTTCGATTAAATCTTGCCCGTAATTTTCATTCACAACAGAAACGGTATAATTTGAGAAAAAGAGAATGGACTCCTATTATAGGTGAAAAAGTGCTTAAAAGAAATTTTCATCTTTCTAATTAAATGCAGAAAAAAAGCGCAAAATTATTAGAAAAATTCAGTGGTCCATTTTTTATTAAAAAGAAAATTTCTCCGGTAATTTTCGATGTTAAAAATCTAGAGGGAAAAATTTTCAAACACGTGCATATAAAAGATATTAAGAAATTCGTAGACGACAATTCTACAGAATAACATCGCCTCTCGACTCGTTGTCTTCCCCGTCGAAGTATTCATTTAGTTCCGAGATGCCTGTCGCTATGTCTCGTACAACCTCTAAACTGGCGGAAATGGAGATTAGGAAAAATATTAAGATTAATGCGTTCGATTTGAGCGAAATGAACCACGTGGACGAGGGGTTAGATTTCGCATTTCAATCTAATTTCCATAATGATTTACCGGAAGTTTCGGAAATTGTTAAAACGGAACTCGAATTTAGTTTTGAGCAAGGGGTCACTTGGAAGTCTAATTTATTAAAATTAAAAGCACCTCTTGTTAAACCACTTCGGGCCGAGTTGTCGAGTAAAGTAGGGTGTTTACCGAGTTCGTCTATTAAAGAAGATTTTGAGGAAATTTTGATTAAAATAGCAGAGAAGGAAGAAGAGAGATTACGAGAAAGAGAGTCGCAGAAAATTAAAAACATTTTAAGAGATTCTGCGTTTCCGATTGTTCAATTAAAACGAATTCTGTCACCTTCGTTACCGGATATTATTCCCACAACCGTCAAGGATCCAATTTCAAAAATGAAACTTATCGCGAAAAACAAAATTGCTAAACAAATGAAGAAGTTGAAGCCGAAGTTACCCACGAAGAAATCGAAAATTACAATCATCGCTACTAGACCTAAAAAATAAAACAATAAATTAGTTAATCGTGTTGTAAAATCGAGAGAGTTAGTTAAAAAAAGAAGTGTTTTACCGTCAATCGTCAAAGAGGAAATACTTACCACGCCGGTCGTTTTAAAGAAGCCTGGTCCTGAAACATTGTCGGAAGATTGCCCGCAAACTTTCGACGATCTTTTCGCAAGTTTGCAAGAAGTTATTGACATTACGGAGGATTTGCCGAATTTAAATTTAAATGTGCTAAACGCCATCGAGGATATCGACGTTGTACAGCAGCTAGAAACCGACCTCAATATTAACATCGCCAACATCGAGGGTTCATCAGAGGATTCACTGATTCAGCTGTCTTCTTCGATGAAAGGTCGTCCGTTCAAGGTTGCGTGTCTCCCTGGCGGTCCATGGGTGCAAGTGCCCCTAGGAACCGATCGTTTTCGTATTCCGGTCCCTGGATTCAAATGGGTTCTCCGTCTTGTTAAAGAGACTGGTTTTATTAAAAAAGCAAGATTGGTTCCGTAAGTTGCACATTTTTATTTTATTTTATTTCTTTTCGTACACTCATTAAAATTCGCTTTGAATGAGGGGGGGATGTAATGAAGGTATATTGCAATGCTTAAGCAATTGCTATAGTCGTCGCGCTAGCCATTGGAGAGAGCGAGAAACGTCGGCGCACGCAGAGTCGTGTCTCTCTCTCCCCTTCCATACTCGTTCGTCTCTCTAGCTCTCGAGAAACCAAGGTACCTCGCTGCACGATCGTAGATCGTCAGTTCGTCTACCGCCTTGGCTCGAGGTGCTCTTCGGGCCTAACAGGTACGAACTCAAATGAGCATCCAACTCAGGTAGAGGTGCACTTCTGTGAGTTGTATGTATTAAGGGGAAATGTTTGTTTTACCCAGGTGCTCTTAGGCCAAACGAACTTTCTCTCTTTTTGCAGTAATTTGCAAGGCGACTAACCAGGGGTGCTCTCGTGGAAGGTTGCCGAGCAAATCTAGATTCATCCCTTATTTTGAAACCACCCCAGGTGAACCAAGGTGCTCTTCTGATCACCCGTGGTGAAGTCAAGACGCAAATTTCTTATCCCAGGTGCTCTTAGGAGTAGAAATGGCGTCTCTAAGAACAACTAGAAATTCGATTATAAATTCACGTATATTTTCTGTTCCGGCAAGGTTTCGGTAGCTTGCCGAGATTTTTAATTAACCTCTAGAAGCACGTTGGTTAATTTTCTAGAAGTGCGCGCCCAGGTTAACGTTGGAACATTTAAAATACGGAAACCAATTCTAGAACGGTTTCGCGAATAATTTATTGAAATGCTCGGAAGGCAAATATGGGTTGTAGTTTAACACCGCGCAAATTTATTATTTTACAGACTCTCAGGAGATGATGGCAACGCTGACGGCAACACCTAAGCGAGACTCTAGGGCGTATTTTATTTTTGCTAAGATTTCAAATTGTTACTAATTTTTAGATTCATTATTTTATTATTGTTAATTAAATCCTAACTTCTCTCTACGTTCATTTAGTTTTATATTTTATATTTAATTTTATTCAAATTCTTAATTTTTATAATACTCAAGTATTAACTTTATTAGTATAATTTATTATGTTAATTTACTTTGTTATTAAATATTATTTTTGTTACAATATACTTACTTACGAAGGTTTAAATTTGGCCTAGTTAATGACTTTACCTTTTCCAAATTTGGTCCTACATAGTTTTCCTGCTAGAAAATTATCGTTTTGATATAAAGATGGCGTTTTCGCTTAAATTATTCTTAAATAAAATAATAAGGTACCCGGACTGCATTCGGCGAGCGAATTCCGTAGCAAATAAGAATTCATATCATTACACCGTTATCAATGTTCGACGAGAGGAGAATGCGAAAAATACAATCAGTTTTCTATGACAATTTTGCGAGTTTTAAAGAACTTTGACCATTAGAAAATGTTATTTTTGTTATTGATGGGGGTTTATTGTTACACAGGATATTATGGCATCAAAATGACGATATAAACAGAATATTAAATTTATATAGGTTATGTAAAGCAACATTTTACTGAAAATAGTTTTCTGATTTTTATGGTTTTCCCGGCATTGATTTCATTTATAACACAAAAAATTGCGATAAAATACTTTGAAAAACGAGAAATTTTGGTTAATAAAAAATAAAAAAATCAGTTATTCTCAAGAAACTTTTCTTTTAAATGAAATTAACAAAAAAATTAATTAAAATGCTTTGGGAGGAATCAAAAAAAATTTAGAACATAAGTTGCTAAGTCAGACGCCGATCTTTTAGTTGTACAAATAGCAATAAAAAACGCTACAACTTAAAGTACCACTAAAAGTGTTTGACAAGACGTAGATCTTTTAGTTTTGCTGACAAGATTTGCTTCTCCAAATTCTAAGATTTTTTTCTAAAAAATTGTACAACGGGTGCTTCTGACGAAATTTTTTATGTTAATAGTTTTAAGTATGAAGAATTAAAATATATTATTGCGTTTTTTACATGATTTTACGGGCTGCGATAGTACTAAGGCCTTTTACAGACATGGGAAAAATAAATTATTAAAACTAATGAATTGTTCTCAAAATTTGCAATCTTTAGCTAAAGAGTTTTATAAAAATAACGCAAATTCAAACGAAATAGAAAGGTGCGGATATAAAATAATAACTAATTTGTTCTCAACTAAAAAAGAAACAGTCTTTAAAAAATTCATTTAAATTATAAACTTTACCGCCAACAGCAGCTGCTGGTAAGGAACATTCTTTTAGAGTATATCATCAGATTCAATACTGGTTAGGTAATCCACTAGATACAACAAATTAGGGTTGGAAATTAACTGCAAATGGTTTGTAGCCCGTTTTTAGTCAGGCACTTATGATACCCAACGATTTAATAAAGAAAATATCTTGCAAATGCGAAACGGGTTGCAAAAATGCTTGTGGATTCCGTAAAAATGATTGTTGATTTTGATACTCGTAGAAATTTGAAACTTATGAATAAATTAGCCGTTTGCTAGAAAAACGACTTAAGTCGACTTAAATTTTTGCCAAAAAAATTAAATTAAAGATTCAGAAACGAATTACTAATATAATTTACGTATTAATTATATTGCTCATTTTTCCTAATACAAAGGTATTATCAAAGAATACTTTAAAAGAAAAGAAGGTCAAGTAAACAATGTTTTTCTACTTTAATAATATTATTTTATAACAAATGACTTAAGTGGTTTTTCCCGCGAACCACTAAAAATGAAACAAAATTAAGTATTTTATGAAAGAACACTTTTATTTTAATGTATTAAAACATATTTATTATTTTAAAAAGGCTTACGATATATTTTATAGTAATATTCAATTAAATATCAACATTATAATGCACAAGTTTAGTTAACAAAATGAAAAAATTACTCGCTTTTGTAATTAATCTAAAATTTTTCAAAATTTCAAATTTATAGCAGTGAAGGCTTGTAGGAAAAACCTTCTTTATTATTAAGAAAGAAAATTGAAATTGGTGGAGATTTGTATTGTCGGCAGAATTTTGTCCAAAAGACTGCATTTCTTCCCACTGTGCGCGGTAGCAGAGAACGTGAACGCGCGCTTGCGTAAGTGCTTCAATTTCGGGACCCAGGAAGTTTAAACACCTCATTAATTCATAAATAGTGACCTACAACTTTAGAAACTTGATATATGTAATCTATATGTCTTGTAGAATACACTGATAACAAAATTTTTAAAAACCGCTTAAGTCAACTTAAGTCGTTTTTCTAGCGAACGGCTCAAATAATGTTAATAAATAATTAAAGTTACAACAAATTATTAATGTCGACAAACGCTTTAATAAATTTTTATGAAATTTTTTACTCGGGGGTTTTTAGAGGTCCTGATTAGGAATCCGGTGTTACTTTCTCAAAATTCAATATGGTGGATCCAATATAACGCATATTTTTTCAAAAATTCATGGAATTTTCTTGAAATTTGTTCCGGTGTTAGTTTTTCGAAATTCAAAATGGCGGATCCAATATGGCGCGCACTTTTTTAAAAATTTATCCAATTTGCTTGGATTTTTAATTTTATACTGGGGCGTTTTCAGTGACGCTGATTATTATGAATCAGGTGTTAGGCGACAAATAAAATAGGTCTACCAATTTCTCGATTTATAGTCATAGAATCTTGATATACATCTCTTCAAAAATTTTTGCCCCTGATAAAAACTGCTCTGTGTAATGTAGGTAAAATTCAAAACTTTTTACAAAAATCATGGTGGTAGTTTTTAAAAAGTCACATCAAAATATATATTTTGGACTTTTTAAAAAGTATCACCAGGGCAGTTCCATACGAAAAGCAAATGGTGGATCACCGATTTTTCTTAAAGTTTGTAATTTTGTAGTACTTGGGGTACTAAATAACTGTGACAAACAGTTTTGCAAAAAAAAAATTTTGCCAGATATTTAGATTTGAAAAATCGGAAACTGAAAAAATGACTTTTTTAACAATTTTTATTTTGAAAACTATTGATTCTACAAGAAAAAGTCATTTATTCAAAATTGTAGAGAAAATGTCATCTTTTTATAATATTAAAAAAAAGGTTAAGAAAAATTAATTTTCCAATAATTTGTTTAAACAATAATTTTTTATTGTTAGAAAAAGAGTAAAGGACATCATGGAATTTTCTAGAAAAATTATTTTCTTAAAATTTGAACCTTCCTTAATAAGTGGTTAAATTTTTAAAGAAGTGATTTTTGATGTTTTTGAGAAAAAATTTTTGAAGTTTGCGATACGAGTTTTTGTACTTTGCGCTAACTAAGCAGCGCCTATATGTGACCGGGACTGGGAAAGGGGACCTACTTACCAAAATCAACTTTTCGAGAAAAACGCGTTTAAAGTTTTCTATCCAAATAAATTAGATTTCTTGAAACATTTTACATTTAAATTAACATGATGAGTGTTCTTTATGTATTTTTTTATGCTGAATCCGATTTTCATGGTTAAATAATTGTTCAAACAACCCTGTAATTGTTATAAACAATTTATTTTGCAAAAGTCAAATTATGGAATTTTCAAAATTAATTTAAAAGACTTCCGGATGTCCTAGAGGTCTGAAATTTTTTATGCAAGTTCAGAACTGATACAATAATAAATAATTCTGAACTCTAGAATAATCCATAGTTATTTTTTGACTTGCACAACCAGGTTGCCGATGACGGGGTATACTTGAGGATCATCTTCGAGGAATTAAGTCGAATTTTTTGTAAATGGTTTAGGCATTCAATTCAAGATTTAGGGGATATATTCTTGACACTAAGACAACCAAGAGTAATTTTTGTCTTAAAATTACTTATATTTTCATAAAAAAAATTAAAAAAATTTTTTTTTTTTAAATTTGTTTAAACAATTGCAAAAAAATTATTTTAACAATCTAGACTGATTGCATTGTATTTCTAGGACCTTAAACTATAAGAAACCATCATAAAAGAAAAATCGATTTTTTGGTAAGTAGGCCCTTTTCTCAGTCCCGGTCACATATCGAGACGCATGCTTATTTCCGAAATCTTTTTTGACCAAATAGTTATTTGATATAAAACTACTTACCTTAAAATTCATATAATATGTGACGCGACACGAGAAAAGGGACCTATCGTTAAAAAAATCGATTTTGAGATTATGGTGCTATTCGACAGATTATTCTTTGCTCTTTCACGTGAAAAAATCAAAAGTTGAAAAACTTAAATAGTGTTAATAATATAAAGCCCGAAAGTTAAGCATGTACGCGTAAATACACGGGTTTTCTGCGCATGGCGTCGCTTTAAACGCTCTCCCTGTAAAATTCTCTTTTGCGGCGATAGGTCCCTTTTCTCGTGTCGCGTCACATATGCACATTATTTGACATAAATTTCATTGTACACAAAAACCATTTAACATAAATATCATTTGTCGTAGAATTCATTAAACAGAAATATTATGTTACATAAAACTCAGATAACTTAATTCCCATTTGACATAAAAATTATGTAACATAAATTTCTATTGACATAAAAATCATTTAACATAAATTTCTTTTGACATAAAATTCATTTAACATAAATTTTATTTGTTATAAAATTCATTTGTCATCAATTTCATTTGCCGTAAATGTCATTTAACGTAATTCTCATTTGACATAAATATCATTAGACATAAAATTAGCTTGACATAAATTTCATTTAACGTGAATAGCATTTAACATTATTATTTAACGTAAAATTAAATTTATATAAATTTCATTTAGCATAAATTTCATTTAACATAATTCTCATTTGGCATAAAATTTACTTGACATAAATTTCATTTGGTATAAATCCCATTTAACATAATTTTCATTTGACATAAAGTTCACTTGATATAAATTTCATTTGACAAATAACTCATTACACATAATTCTCAATTGACATAAAATTCAGTTGTCATAGATTTTATTTTACATAAAGATCATTTGACATGGAAATATAGGCGCGAATTTTAAAATTGTCGAATCACAATGTTGTTCATAATATCTAATTGGTTACTTTTAAAATTCGCGCCGATATTGTTATGTAAAATGTAATTTGTGTAAAATGATTTGTATGTCAAATGAGAATTTTGTTGAATGACTTATGTCAAATCTGATTTATGTCAAATGACTTTAATGACAAATGAACTTTATGTCAAATGAAAATTATGTTAAATAGAATTTATACCAAATGAAATTTATGTGAAGTAAATTTTATGCCAAATGAGAATTATGTTAAATGGAATTTATGCTAAATAAAATTTATATAAATTAAATTTTACGTTAAATAATAATTATGTTAAATGATATTCACGTCCAATGAAATTTATGTCAAGCTAATTTTATGTCTAATAATATTTATGTCAAATGAGAATTACTTTAAATGACATCTATGCCAAATGAAATTGATGTCAAATGAATTTTATAACAAATAAAATTTACGTTAAATGAATTTTATGTCAAAAGAAATTTATGTTAAATGATTTTTATGTCTAAAAAAAATTTATGTTACATAATTTTTATGTCAAATAGGAATAAAGTTATCTGAGTTTTATGTAACATAATATTTCTGTTTAATGAATTCTATGACAAATGATATTTATGTTAAATGGTTTTTGTGTGCAATGAAATTTATATCAAATAATGTGCATATTATGTGAGTTTTAAATTAAGTACACAGAGAGAAAAAAAAGAGAGCCGTTTGATTTGGCAAGAGAGCGCTGTTTTCCCTTTATAAAGCACACCAGTAGCGCCGCAAACGTCGAACGGTTATACTTTTTGAGGAGTATCGGTTCTCTTCTCCACACAAATAGAGCCGCTTACTTTCCCAAAAGTGTACCCGCTTTCCCCAAAAAGGAGAACCGTTCTCCCCTCGAGAGTAAGCAGCGTGCTTAACCTCAAGTTAAACGGCTGTTTCGCATTTAACGCAACTGCTCTACCGATAGGTAGAGCCGTTTACTTTTTTTTCTCTCCGTGTAGTTTTATATCAAATAACTATTTGGTCAAAAAAGATTTCGGGAATAAGCATGCGTCTCCCTATATCAGTGTATTTTAAAAGATGATATGACCTTTACTGCTCGCCCCTAATACATTTATTAATTATATACGTATATATTATTATTATAAACAGTTTAACAATATATTTTTAACTTTTTTATAAACATTATTTTCCTTTATTAACCCATTAATGCCCATGCGCACAGAAACGCATATAATATATAAAAAGTAACTATTGAGATCCTGGCATAGGGTCTAATAATAATTTTTGACGTTAAAAATTAAAAAAAAAATTTAAAACAATTTGTTATAAACAAATGAAGAAAAATTGATTTTTATAAAAAACTGATAGCGCCATTCGATTCGACGCAAAAAACTACTACGAGAACGTATATTACATAATTTTTAAAAAAAGACATATTGTAAAAATGTTATAAACAATTAGCCTGCATTCATACTGCATGAGGTAGAAGAATTGTTTTTCAGGTAAAAATTTTGTTCAAAAAATTTTTAACGTCAAAAACTTCTAATTAAACTAATTATGTTTAAAAAAATTTTTACCTTCATAAACGATCCTTCTACCTCATACAGGATAAATGCAGGCTAATTTTTTTATAAAATTTTTACAACAATATGTCTTTTTTTAAAAAATATGTAATATACGTTCTCTTAGTAGTTTTTTGCGTTAAATCGAATGGCGCTATCAGTTTTTTATGAAAATCAATTTTTCTTCATTTGTTTATAACAAATTGTTTTAAATTTTTTTTTAATTTTTAACGTCAAAAATTATTATTAGACCCTATGCCAGGATCCCAATAGTTACTTTTTATATATGCATTTCTGTGCGCATGGGCATTAATGGGTTAATAATGGAAAATAATGTTTATAAAAAAGTTAAAAATATATTGTTAAACTGTTTATAATAATAATATATACGTATATAATTAATAAATGTATTAGGGGCGAGCAGTAAAGGTCATATCATCTTTTAAAATACACTAATATAGGCGCTGCTTAGTTAGCGCAACGTACAAAAACTCGTAGCGCAAACTTCAAAAAATTTTTTCTCAAAAACATCAAAAATCACTTCTTTAAAAATTTAAGCACTTATTAAGAAGGTTCAGATTTTGAGAAAATCATTTTTCTAGAAAATTCCATGATGTCCTTTGCTTTTTTTTAACAATAAAAAATTATTGTTAAAACAAATTATTAAAAAATTAATTTTTCTTAACTTTTAAAAAAAAAAATTCTCTACAATTTTGAATAAATGACTTTTTCTTGTAGAATAAATAGTTTTCGAAATAAGAATTCTTAAAAAAAGTCATTTTTTTCAGTTTCCAATTTTTCAATTCTAAAAATCTGGCAAAATTTTTTTTTTTGCAAAACTGTTTGGCACAGTTATTTAGTACCCCAAGTACTACAAAATTACAAACTTTAAAAAAAATCGGTGATCTACTATTTGCTTTTCGTATGGAACTGCCCACCATGCTGTTTGTAAAAATGTTATGAATTTTTCCTAAAAAATCAAAATCTTTTTAACGGAAAAGACAGTAAAATTTAAATAAAATGACTTTCAGAATATCTTTTTGTTTTTTATTTAACACTTTAAGTGTAATATGAACAAACAAATAACGTAGTGTTTATAAAAATATGTCATTCTTTTTTTTAACTAAAATAATTCTTTTTCTTATTATTAAAAATGTATTTTTTATCCCACATGCACAAAAATGGCGCTTTTAGATAGCTGACGACAGAGAGTAAAGTCACTCATTTGTTCGACCGTATGAAAATGGCGACCATTTTCTCCCAGGTGCAAAAGTAACAGCTGATCCCATGCATTATTTTTGCCAAAGGGAGAAAACGGCCGCCATTTTCATACAAGTCGAACATTCGTAAGTAACATGAGAACAAATGGCTACCTTTATACCCTTGTTGCATAATATACTATTTCTCTAACAATAAAGAATATTCTGATTCAATCTAAAAAATTTTAAATACTATAAAAAATGTTCTATTACTAACGTACGAATTTGATTAATTGTAAAATTATTCAAAAACATCAATAACTTTTTTTTAATTTTGACCAAGGGCACAAAATTTTTTTTGTTAATGCCATAAACTTCAAAAATTGCTTCACACTTACTGTGATGTTTGAATTAAGCTAAAACTGGCACGTAGTTATCAGCACCCACTTGATTTTGGAAATTAAATTTTTAAGTTTTTTTATTTTCTCATACTCATACCCTCTAGGCACGGAAACGTTTTTGTTCTAGAAACGTTCTTAAAACGTTTTTGTGCTCAGAGGGTTTTTAATAAACATTGAAAGCTTAAATTTAGCATGTAGATAATTTATAATTTATATTTCGTAAATGAGACGTAAGATTATCACCGTTGGACCGTGTAATAATATTACAACTTTTCTTCCCAGGTTGTCAAATTTAAGTGAATTACACTTTGTCACGGTGTAAAATATTAAAGAAGAGGTTATGTTACCATTTCGGAATTAAAATATCATATATAACAATTTTTTTTTAATCAAATGTGTTTAATTATTAATTTTACCTTTCCATTTGGACTTTAAGACGTTCATGACAATGACAATAATGATGAGAATTATGAAAGTAGACGCCCAGTAAGAAGTAAGGAATTGAGAAGAATTGGACATTTCTAACTTTTTACAGAAAATGTTAAATTATCAATTTTTTTGAATTCAGTTTCTGTTCAATTCCTATAAACAATTATCACATGATAATATTAAAGAAGCTGAAAAAAGGGTTAATAAAATCATAAAAGAATGGGAAACAAATAAGTATATTAATAAATTTACCTCACATTCATTATTAGCAAAAAATAGCGTTCCCGCTAGATTTTACGGCTTACCAAAAATTCATAAGCCAAACATTCCATTCAGACCAATTGTTTCAACAATAAATAGCCCCACATACAAACTTGCAACATATTTGAGTTCCATTATTTCTAAAAATATTATTCCCCCCCAGAAATCAGTTAAAAACAGCTTCGATTTCGTTGAAAAAATAAAAAATGTTAGAATTCCGGACGGATATACACTTATCTCGTTGGACGCGACTTCTTTATTCACAAATGTTCAAATTGGACTAGCTCACAACGCTATAAAAAAGAGATTTCCTCAAATTAAAAACAATACAAAAATACCAATGTCATATTTTATAAATGGCCTCCGTGCCTGCACTAGCAATTTTTCTTTCAATTTCAACAACAAAACTTACAAACAAAAAGAAGGTTTTCCCATGGGATCACCACTATCACCGATAATGTCTAACATAGTAATGGATGATCTTGAAACTGAATGTTTATCAAAAATTCAATTTCATATACCTTTCTATTATCGTTACGTTGATGACATAATTACCGCGGTACCAAACGATAAAATTGAGTATGTTCTCAAAACATTCAACAGCTACAATCACAAAATTCAATTCACAGTGGAAAGAGAAAATAACGGTAAAATTCCTTTTCTCGATATACTTCTTATAAGAGAAAAAGAAAAAATAATAACTAATTGGTATCAAAAACCAACAAACTCTAATAGGATCCTCAATTTTCTATCACACCACCCTCTTAAATATAAAATCAACGTTATTAACAATCTTGTTGATAGAAGTTTGCTTCTTTCAAATAAAAAATTCCATTCGGATAACATTAACAAAATTGAATTAATCTTGTCAGAAAACAACTATCCAACAGATTTCGTTAATAAAATTATTAAAGAAAGAATGGTCAAAATTAAACAAAAACTTACAAACAACGTACAACCTCAACAACCGATTACAAACAACACAACAGAAAAAAATTTTTTACCTTTACCTTATGTAATAGGATTGTCAGAAAAACTCAGTGGTATTTTAAAACCATTTAACATTAAAACAGCCTTCCGCTCAAATAATAATCTAAAACAAATTTTCAATACACAAAAAGACAAAATTCCAAAAGAAAAAATTAACAATGTAATCTATAAAATACCATGCTCAAATTGCGATTCCTCCTACATTGGCACAACAAAAAGAAATATTAAAACGCGAAATAACGAACACAAGAAAGATGTTTACAAACCCCCTAAACAGTGGACATCATTAACTAAACATGCTTGGTATAGGGACCATACATTTGATTACAATAACACTAAAATAATTGATCAATCTGACAACTATAAAAAAAGAATGATCCTTGAAATGACACATATTGTCAGTAATCCTAAATCAGTAAATAAACGAAGCGATACGGACAATCTATCCTCATTTTACAAAGCCTTATTAACAAACAACCTTTAAATAACAATTACATTTATAAGGATTAATTTTCAATAATCACAAGAAAAACCTAAAAGTAAATTTGTCAAAATAAAACCATTAAAATAAATTTTGTTACAAAGGGCATAAAATCTCACATTTCAAAAAATAAAGATAGTTCAAAAATGCTTTTCACCATATAATTCGTCATGGTCACGTTCGACCACTCCAGTTACAGATCAAAACATAAAAATCGGTTTCCGCCCTCATCTCACACTTTTCTAATTCTACACATACAAACAACACTTGACAAATACACATTTTGACATCTCTTCCACAAAACAAAAAAGTCAGTTTCGCTTGTACCCTTCAAAAGGGAAGACTAACAGTTTTTTTTTGAGAAATGTTTTCTCTAAAAATGTACAAATTTCTGTGTTATTTTGTGCAATAATTATGGATTAAAGTGTTTATTTAAGGTTCGTAATACAATGTTTTTGGGATATTATAATTTGGATATTTCTTCTTCTTTTTTCTTTTTTCTTTGTTCTTTATATAATTATAAAAAATAATTAAAATGAAGGAAAAAAAAGGAGAAAAAAGAAGAAGAAGAAATCTCTAAAATTTTTTATTATGTTTCATATCAATATCTTAAATAATTTATAATTACATTATATTCTTTTACGTAATTTTATCACGTCGTTATATAAAAAGTATATATTTTTTAAATAATTTTTTAGAAAATAAACGTCACTGAAGAAGGCTCCCACATGAGCTGAAACGTCTGACTTTAAATGAAAAATTAGTTTTTTTCTTTTAACCTGATCCTTAAAGCCAATGAAATATTACAACTAATTATTATATAAGAGGATCAATAAAAATCAAAATGAATAGAATAGTATTAAAGTAGTATTCAAAATAATAAACTTAGTTTCTATTCGGCTTCTCTAAATGAAAATGAAAAGAACTGGTCACAAACGGAATTCAAAAGAATTAAAAATTTCGAATTCTTATTAATTCCTTACTTCTTACTGGGCGTAATATTGACAACGAATCTTGAAGGTCTAGTGTATTGGATTGAATTTGAAGAGATAGTTGAAAGGAATAATGATCAACATTTACAGAATATTAATAATGCTAATGACGAAGAAGAAAATTTTTTCTACGAAGACAATGAGGAATTGGAAATGCAAACAATTTCCACAATATTAAGCAACCTCTCAATAATGCAGAAAATGCACGAAATAATAATTATTGGCAACATTATCGCCTGTTGTATCCTGGAGCACCGTTGACAGCAGCTCATAGCATGATGTTAGTTTTAGTTATTTTTTGTAGCGATTTAAACATGACTTGTATATCAAATATCATAACACTTATTAATTTTCCCTGTTTGCAAGAAGGACTTCAAAAAATTGCACTTACAGGATTTCAAAAATACTTTTGCTTTTACGATACAGAAATACAGAAGCATTTTTTCTGTTCTAATTGCTATAGAGACTTAAATTCTAGCAATAATGCTTGTCCGTCGTGTCCACGGAAAAAATTCCTATTTTGTAGAATTGAAATTTGCTGCACAGTTGAAAGAAATGTTTTTGAGAGAAAAATTTTATAATTCATTAAAATGATGTTTTTAAGGCCCTAATAATCAAAATGGAATAATAAAGGATGTATACGATGGATTGTTGTATCAAGAAGGGATGCAAAACAATTGTTTACTCAAGCCCAATAATATTTCTTTTAGTTGGTACACAGAAGGAGTGCCTGTTTTCAAATCGTCGAAAGTTAGTGTTAAGAAGCCTGGCCATTCTTGTAAAATTATTTAATATCAATGAGTGCCGGGCTGAAAAAGTTTCCTTTTCATCTAAAAAAACAAATACAAAAATAATAAAGCGAATGTGTGAATAATTAATGGACCCAAAAACTAATTGAATGTGAAAAAAGAGATTTTATTGAATTTTAGCAGTATTTTTCAAGGTTTCTTTAAAGAAAATGGTTCTTTTCTTTATAGCTATATCAAAATATAATATATATGGACAATTCCACGTCAGATTTTTTTTCCATATGTATATATGGGAAATTCCAGGTCAGATTTCATTTCACATTTTAAATTTGTCCAAAACAATTTTTTTTTCATTCTTTAGTGAAAAAAATGGATACGTATTTTTTTATTTTTTTTTGGTTGCCAAATTTCCGAGTTACGAATTTTTGAAAAATTAACTTTTGAAAAGTAGACATTTTTTAAATAGCCTACAACTTGAAAATTATTGGATTTAAAAAAAATTTCGTTAAGACAAAAATGTTCAGTTTTTGTTTAACTTTTAAATGCTGTTAAAAATTTTTTTTTTAATTTTTCTTTAAAAAATAAAAAAAAAATTTATAAACAAATTAATTTTTTTTAAATTTAAACATTTGAGAAAAATTTTTTTAAAGAAAGACATAGCTTGCAATGATAACAATAGTTTGCAAAATGTTTCAGAGTGGTCTTCTTGAATTTTATGGTTAAAATAAATTTTTTATTTTAGCGTGCAAGTTTTACGCGCGCTGCACTGTGCACGTTTTTTGAAAGCTAAAAGTATTGTTGTTTAATCACTATATATTTAATAATCTATTAGAATACTTATTGTATTTTTTATATAATATTTTATTAGGATTATTAATTATATTCTATTATTTGTTAATTTTTTCATTTAATTAAATTAATCTTTAACCATAATGTATTAAGTCTAATTTTTTAAGACAGTTAGTCTATATTATACTCAATACAATATATATATATATATAAGTTTCATTTTTCTAAACATGATAAGTAACTTCGTCGAATGCACGTGTTCCAAAATTTGTTTAGTTTATGTCTACTCTCGCTATACTTGAGAAAAAGGGTATCTTGAAAGAAGATTGATGAAGTCGTCAGTACCAATTTGGGAATTGTAATGAAAAGTTCATATAAATTTATACATTAAAATAATTCTCATTGTTCTTATTTATTCTTTCCCTCCTATATACGAAATAATCTTTCCTTCATGTAAAAATGACGGAAAGGTACTAAAGACATTAGTACATTTAAACAATTGTTTTTAACCATTTTTAACTTTTTTATTATTTATATAATTTAAAAACGGAAACATGCGTCGCATTGAGCATAGCTTTGACTTTTTGAAACCATTTTGTTTTTAATTTTCAGACACTTTTTACTTCAATTTTTGTCACGGCAAAGATTGTCAGTTTTCTGGCAGTTATAGCAAAGTCCGAAATGGCAAAGATTTTTGCGATCGGCAGTCAAGGAGTTAAATTTCTTCGAGTATAAAACCGTTAAGAAAAAAATGATAAATAAGTAATTAGAAATAGGTAACTTTGGTCGACGAGGCATTAATTTTAAGTCGATTTCTGTATTATTGAAGAAGTTACAAAATTTTTAATTATTTTTTTTTCATGCGTCGTCTGGTGAAATGTTTACTAGAGTCCAGAATTTTTTCTGTTTTAGCATTCAATCTGCCTTCTTCTTTTATTTAGAGTACCACTGTCAGTATAATTTGTAATTTCTATGTGACAACCCATCTTTCATTTATTTGACATTCGAGTCACTTTATTTAAAAAAAACTTCAAATGCATTTTTCTCGAAACACCATTTTTTAATTTTGTGAACACGATTGAGAACGCCCTTTTGAACCAATTGGGCTTTATGATACATCATTTTAAAGATAATTAAATAATCTTAAATATGACATTTAGTGTTTCTTGAAAAAAAAATGTTTTCATATTTTTTTGGAATTTTAAAGTCAATTTTTATGCACGAAAAATCACTTTTAACTTAAAAGTGGGTAAAAAAATCAATTCTCGAAATTTTTTTTAAAAAATCGAAATGTCATATAGAAGGTATTATCCTAAAGTTTAAAAAAAACGTTGGTTTCTTTGTTTTAGAAAAAAATTCAGAGCGCTAGAATGTTCACAGATAAAATGAGGTGCCAAGGACGCGGTGTATATTTCCATAGTAAAAATGTTTTGTTTTTTCTCCAAAAATTTTTTTAGACTCTCAAGACATGTATTAAAGTACTCTATAAATTACAAAACGTTTTGAGTTATTTTACCCGAGAAAAAAGATCCCAAAAATGATGCATTTTTCGATCGTCTAAAGGAGGTTCCCCCCTTAAAGAGAATTTAAACTTTTATTTTCCACAAATATGAATGTAAATATAATATACACACTTATTGAAAAAACGTATAGGAACGGCCAGAATATCAGTAGATTTATTTCACTAACTATTCAGGCCGACTGGAGCAATAAATAGCACCGTCTTTTTGGATTTTAGCATTAAAAAATTCAAAGAAAAAGGATATGAAAATTTTCGAGCATTAATTCTAACAGATTCTTTCCGTGTATAATATGATGATTTTAATTTCGTTTGAGTTTAGAGAGTTTATCAATTTCTCTGCGTTATTGACAAAAATAATTAAAATACTATAATTGTCGATTTTCCGATTTAAATCTCTAATCCTAACATAAAAACGTCTAATCACAGATGATATTACTAAAGTTGGTATCACCAATGCGTCTTGCACGGCATACATGTGAACCTGAAAGGGTATCACGATAGAAAAGACCGTAAGGCGCCCTCCACTAAGTAAAAGGGCAGACCAAAGTGAAATAAAACTGATCTTTTCGACGTGCAATTCGACGCGTTTCTATCCTCCTATGCACGACACATATCGCTATCTTTCCAGGCGACTAATGTAACTCTCGTGTAACTGCCTCGTTAAGAGATCCAATGGACCGTTATTTCATGGATACAAAAGGAAAAAGGACACTGCGCTGCTGCTGATGGTAACATCAACAGCCGTTGATGTATGTATATATGTATGTAACCATACGTATGTACGTAAAGTTACCATGGACCACAAGTTATTTTCTGACCTTCTAACTGCAATAGACATTCTAGAAGTGACTAATTATCTTCAATTTAATCTTAATTTCCTTCCACGAAAATATTATTTGATAATGTCTAGTCGCGGTAAGGTTAGCAAAAAATTTATTCAAGCGAATAAATTAATTAATTGGGAATATAAATGATCAGTGTAATCTTTCTTTCTTTCAATTTCCTTATTAAATTACTACATACATACACTCTACCGTCGGAAATTACACCGACACACAAAAGAAATAAATGTCGAATGCTAGGATTTCCAAGTGATAGGTTCTCTTCCTTAAGAAGTATCTAAAGAGAAAAACGTAGTCCGACTTTAAAGTTAGTTTGTGTTCTATTTTTACACGAATGGTGGGGGTGAAGTTTAAGAAATTGATTTCTATGTGAATTTACTTACTTTCTATATCTGAAACTGAATTTTCGATTCTTTTGAATGCTGATTTAAATTCAGTGACTTTAATAACATAAAAACTTAATATATATAAAAAAATTTTTAATTGCGGATTCAAAATGGGGATCTTAAATTAAGGATTTAAAAAAAAATTATTCGGATTTTCTTAAAACTAAACTCAAGAGTTTTTGAGGTCGCTAATTAACGAATAAGATGTTACTTTATAAAAATTCAATATGGCGAAAAAAAATTTCGAAATGAATTAAATCATCAATAGGTTTTTTCTTGCTACAAAAATAAACGAAAGTGATTCTTACAGGATTTTTGCAGTAGATTACGAATCTGTAAGTGAAATTGTCCCATCACGTCTCAATTTTGAGAAAAACGGGATCAAAAAATGTCATTTTTCACATTTTTTGAAGCACTATAAAAAAAGAACGCGACTTTATAAAAATCTCAAATATAGCTTAAATGAGAGCTTGAACCCACAACTTTAACATTCAAAAGCAAAAAACCATGTAGAAGTACACTGTCAAAATTTTTTTTAGGAAAATTCCCAAAAAGTCTGTTGACGCAAAAGACACTATACTTTTTTTGAATATTCTCCACAAGTTTTGGGGAAAAATTTCCCTTATAAATTGTTGAATATTCCCCAAGATTCTTTAAGAAAATTTTTTGTCAATATTCTACAAATTTTTAGTAAAACTTATTTCCTAAATATTCCCCAAACTCTTGGGAAATATTTTTTTCAATCATTTGTTGAAAGGGCCCAGCGGAGTAAGCATGCAAAATCTGTCCCCGTTAAAAAAAATTTGAAATTCTTGTTACATGATGGCAGAATTAAGATAAAATTTTTCACCAAATATTTTTTCAAAAAATATATTTTTTTAAGAGTTATGAAGGGGAAAAGGAAAATCAAAAATTTGTTTTTTCTCGAAAACCACTAAATCGATTTTAATAAAATTTATACGTGTTTTATAAATTAATAAGAGGAATTTAAAAAAAAATTCAAAAAATTTTGCCCAAAAAAAATCAAAAATTTTTTTTTTGAATTTTGAAAAAAAAAATTTGTTTATATTTTGGAGATACTACTTTGGAATTTTTACAGAAAATTCTCCGAAATGTGTATTTTTAACAAATATTTTTGTTGATTTTTTTTTATGGGTACCACATAGTTAAAAAAATTAAAATCCTAGGTGGCGCATCATTCCGGCTAAAGCACAATGTATCCAGCCATTTTAAATTTTGAAAATTTAACATTACATTCGTAATAAGTGACCCCAAAAACGCATAATTACTAAATTTTAAGCAAATTTAAAAATAACCAGTTACTGGATACATTGTGCTTCAGCCGGAATGATGCGCCACCTAGGATTTTAATTTTTTTAAATATGTGATACCCAATTTAAAAAATCAACAAAAATATTTCTTAAAAGAACACATTTAGGAGAATTTTTCCCTTCATAACTCTTACAAAAATATATTTTTTGAAAAAATATTTGGTGAACAATTTTATCTTAATGCTGCTAATACGTAACAAGAATTTCAAATTTTTTTGAGCGGGGGCAGATTTTGTATGCTTACTCTGCTAGGCCCTTTTCCCGAAATTTTTGGGAAATTATGTCCCAATAAAAATTTTCCTAATAATTTGGAAATTTCTCTTTTTTATGAATTTTACAATTAATAATAAATTTTCCCAAGATTTAAAAAAATAATTGTACTGCATAGGGATTCTTTTTATTCCAGAAAATATTTTTTATTACAAAACTGTTTTACAAAATATTTTTTCACAAACCATAATAAACAATTGTGAGGAACAATATAATAAAATAGCATAAATATTATATTAGAATAATTATAACTCACACTTATAATTAAATGTAATTCCGAAAAATTAACAATCGTCAAAATAACTAATAATACACACAAGTCAATTAAATAATTAGAAAATTCACTGTTGTTGTTCACTATATTTAGAAAATATAACATTTTACATATATTTATTTTGAATTAAATTTTAAATACTTGTTTTTTATTCAAAACACTTTAAAATCAAGAAGACTTTCACGCGCGGATCTAGATCCTTTGGCAAATGCTGTAAAGCAACTGTCGCTAAAAAGACCTTTTGACGAAAATTTCTAAGACATTATGGAAAGTTTCCAAATATTTCCAAATATTTCTTTTATTCGAAAAATTTCACGAACTTTTAGCCTAAATAAACTTATGATAAAAAAACCGGTATTTAAAAAGTCATAAAATAGGATCTCTTGCAAGGCTATAAACCCTTAGCTGGTAATCTTAATTTAAACCAGATGTGACAAACATTTCAAAAGGAAAAAATACTTCATGAGTTTTATATTTTCAGTTGAAAATGAAAATATTTTAAAGTAAGAGAGATTGGGGAATTGTGGGCCACACTTTTTTTAGCTCAATATCTTACATACAAATTTTTTTGTGTCAGTAAAAGGTATAAACTAACATATATCATAGTTAGTTTCCCAAAATTATGTACAGAATTCGGAACTTGCTTCATAAACTTTAAAAAAATTTAATTTATTATTTATTAGGAAATTATGAGTGTAGTTAACTTTATAACAATGCTTCTAAAATACAAAAGCAGTTTTATTTCGATAGCAATAATATATTTTAATTAAATATCACATTAAGTAAATTTAATGTATTTTTTTAATTTAATGGAAATTTTATTAATTTTTGAGTGATATTTACCTATTTTGTGAAAAAAGTTATATTTATTACAATTTTCGGAAATTTTTTTAACTTTTTAAATGATATCCACCAAATTTTTTGGGGAAAAGATATTCATTAGAATTTTAGAGAATTTTCATTAAATCTTTTAGTAATTTTCACCAACTTTTTAAGAAAAAGCATTTTCTTCAGAAAATGGAGAAGATTCACCATAAATAATTGGTGAAAAATCCCAAAAATTTTTACAGTATAACTCAAAATTGTGGGGAACAACTTTTTACCAATTTACCCTATATGATCGCTAAAATAACGAGGTAAAAAGTTGTTCCCCACAATTTTGAGTTATTTCTACATGGTTTTTTGCTTTTGGATGTTAAAATTGAGGGTTCAAGCTCTCATTTAAGCCATATTTGAGATTTTTATCAAGTCGCGTTCTTTTTTATAGTGCTTCAAAAAATGTGAAAAATGACATTTTTTGATCCCGTTTTTCTCAAAATTGAGACGTGATGGGACAATTTCACTTACAGATTCGCAATCTGCTGCAAAAATCCTGTAAGAATCACTTTCGTTTATTCTTGTAGCAAAGTTTTGTCGAACAGTGTAGTTAAATATTAATGTTTTATTTTCTTTTTT
Source organism: Leptopilina syphax (assembly GCA_032872505.1). Classification (NCBI taxonomy): domain Eukaryota; kingdom Metazoa; phylum Arthropoda; class Insecta; order Hymenoptera; family Figitidae; genus Leptopilina; species Leptopilina syphax. The sequence continues at coordinate 52,753,317 of CM065468.1, forward strand.
CTATTTTTGTAAAATACGGTGAACTTTTTTCAATTTTTGCGAAAAAAGAAAATAAACAAACACGGAAAATAATTTTTTTGCAGGTAAAAAATTACTCAATACTGAATTCACGAAAGGTCTCAACTAACTTCAACCCAAAAGTACTTGCACCTCTTGATTTTTTTATGTACTTCATAGGACATACATTAAAGTAGACTTAATTCTGAGTAATTCTAGAAAATATTATATTTCTATCTTCAATATGATCATAGTAATGATATTTTAAAAATGACATTTTTTGAACTTTTTTAAAATTTCTCGATTCTGGAGGTTAAGACAAATTTATAGAATATGATAGGGAAAATGTGTCTGAAAGCCAGCAATTCAGTTTAAGCGATTTTATTAACGACCTTTCGGGAGTGTGATTTTACAATAGCTGATACAAAGGAACAGAAGACGCGGTGATTTAGGCGACACCTATAAAAAGCTTTGGCGCTAAATAAAAGCTGATTTAAAATAGAATGTGTACTTGAATTGACTTGCTTAACACTCGAAGTGCCATATGGTGGATTCTCTTCCTAAGGGTGTATCTAAAGAGAAAAAAGTTGTCGGACCAAAAGTTTGGAGCTGGTATTTTTTTTACGCGCCTCGTAAGGTGGTGAAGTCTGAGAAATTTATTTGCATGGGGTTTTCGGGGTCGCTAATTACGAATTTTAAGTTGGTTTTTAAACATTAAAATTGGCGGACCCAATATTTATTTATTTTTTATTTTCAAAAAATGGGGTTGCTTGGATTTGCTTAAAAATGGTTACTCGGGGTTTTTGGGGTCGCTGATTACGAATCTGATATTAGTTTTTAAAAATTTAAAATGGCGTATTCGTAATCAGCGACCCCGAAAACCCTTGAGTAACAATTTTCAAACAAACCCAGGCAATTATTAATTTTTACATCTGCCATCTTGGTTCCGCTATTTTAAAGTTTTGAAAACTAATATCGGATTCGTAATCAGCGACCCAAAACCTCCGAGTAACCATTTTGAAGGGAATCCAAGGAACTGCAAGAAGTCTATTAAAGCAATCCAAAAACACACATTTTTGGTGTTTTTAACCCGATTTTTTGAAAAAAATTTAAATTATAGTGCAAATTAAAAGTTTTAATTCAAGGCCTTGTGGAAGTCGCTAACACGTCAGGTTAAAGAGATTTTTTTTTAAAATCCCCCAAAAAGCGTTTTTGGGGTCTTTGCCCCCACTTTTCTGAAAATCCTGACGTGATGAGCAATTTTGGAAGTCGGGATCGTGTTCAGCGTCCAAAAATACATAGGAAACTATTCCGCTATCTCATAAAAAGTAAGTCTTTTTTTGTTGACCTGTGTTATCGAGTGAATCTAATAAATTTTTAACTTTTTTGGCGGCCATATTGGATCCGACATTTTTAATGTTTAACAACCAACTTCAAATTCGTTATTAGCGACCCCGAAAACCCCCAAGCATCGATTTTCAAGGAAATCCGAACAATTTTTTTAAAAAACCCGCCATTTTCAGTTTCTTTTATGTATTTAATTTTTATGTAATTAGAGTCACGGAATTAAAATCAATAATAAAAATATGCGTAAAGCCTGTTTAAGATATAAAAAGTAAATAAATTCCTACGCAAATAAATTTTTCAGACTTCACCACCTTACGAGACGCGTAAAAAAATACCAGCACCAAACTTTTGATCCGACAAATTTTTTCTCTTTAGATACACCCTAAGGAAGAGAATCCACCATATGGCACTCTTCGCACTCGAAATTTTTTTTGTGTGCCTGTGTTATCGTTGAAGATGGTGATATACATATACTCTGCCTCCGTCGACGACAGAGCAACAGTCCTCTGTTTGCGTGAACACCAGGAGACGGCTGCTCCCGACAGGATGTAGGAGTAACCGGAGTAGGATTTTTGATCCAGAATGTAGCTTCCCCAATCTGCATCCGCGTATCCGATGATGCCCTGATTATTTTGTGAATAAGTCAGTTTCAAGTGGTCCGTACCCTTTAAATAGCGCAATATTCGCTTTGCTGCTTCAACATGACGTTGCCCATGACAATTGTTAAAATGACTGAGAGAGTTTACATTTGGTTCCACACACGAACGGCGTTTTCACTGGCTTACATTATGCTATGTTGTATCTAGACAAAATGTCATGAATGTATCCCGTTTGACACAATGTTATTTTATCACGAGATTGTTTGATTTCTATACACAAACATTAGTTGGCTGGTCCTAAATCTCGAACGTCGAAGCGAGATGAGAGTCCCTTTTTTATTTCGATTACTCTTTACGAATTTTAAGAGATGATGAGGATGTCATCAACGTACACGAGTAAGTAGGTTGGTTCGTTCACTTTGCTGTCAATATAGAGACACGGATTGGAATTCGTTGCTGTCAGACTAATGTTTTGTAGCACTCCGTTCAATTTGGCATTCCATCTGCGACCGGCTTGACGTAAGCCGTAGATAGACTTCTGAAGTTTGCACTTTGTCGTCTCGATTTCCACTTCTAAATGCCTCGAAAATTTTGTTTATTTTCTGTAAAATAACAGCGTTCTTTTTGATCTTCGCGAGTTCCTCGAGTGATTCTTCCAACATATCGGATGTCTTCATGTAGAGAAGGGTGTCAATTTGTCCGTGTAAGTAAGCTGCGATGATGTCCACCTGATGAAGTTCCAGGTTTAAATTCGCTGCCAGCGCTGTCGACAGTCTCTGAGAAAATCCTTGGGCCACCACCCTGGCCTTTCTCTTGTTCAAGGTCCCGTCCGAGTTGTATTTGTTGCGCAGCACTGTTCTGCATCCAATGATTTTCTGATCAGCTGGTCGATTCACGAGGTCCCACGTGTCGTTGGCTACTAGGTATCTGATTTCCTGACGTATGGCTGTCATCCATTCGTTCTTCTCGCTTCCACTGGTCGCCTCCTTTAATGATACTTCGGAGACGTTAAGGGCGAAGCAGGCTTCGAAAAATTCGTCATCGCTGTCGTTTTGGTGATGTCTTTTCAGAGTTTTGAAATTGGTGATGCACTGCTGCTGGTCAGATAATCCGGAGTGATGTCCCTCTGGAATCCTAAAAAAGATGATGCGTTGCTACTCGTTCGGATGTCTGGGGGGATTTCTCTTTCGAATCGTAGGAATGGTGATGCGTTGCTTTTCGTTCGAATGTCTGGAGATTTCTTTTTCGAATCCTGAGAATAATAATCCACTGAGCGTCGAATTCAGCCTATCTGGTTCAGCTGGATATGATTCATCGGTTCTAGCGATTGAAATTTGACAGTTAGGCACGAAATCGACGAATACAGGACTGTCCGTTGATTTGTTTTCGATCTTCGACGATGATTGGATAGATTCATCGTTTATAAACAATGGCTCGATGTTTGGTCCTGGTTTGAAGGAGTTGAGAAATTTTACGTCCCTTGACAACACCACCTTTTTCTGATCTGGTAGCCAGATACGAAAGGCTTTGAGGAATCGGCATAACCCACGAAGATTCCATTGATTCCTCTTGGATTGAATTTTCCCTCAGTTGGAATCAGCCGAAAATGTAACTTATGTTATAAATGTTCCTTATGTAGTTCGCCGTAGCGATGGCTTCTGTCCAAAAGGCGAGAGGTCTTCCAGACTAGATGTTCTATTTTTACGCTCTGCAACACCGTTTCGTTGCGGCGTATGTGACACGGTGACGCGATGGTGAATTGCGCCCTTCTTTAAAAAGACACTTAAATTTTCGTTTATGTATTCACGACCGTTGTCCGATTGTATGTCTATGATTTTATAAACCGTTTGATTTTCGGCTATATTTTTGAACTCGATGAATTTATTTACCACTTCACTTTTTTTATGAATAAAATAGACTTGACACCATTTACTAAAATCATCTACGAATGTGAGGAAGTAGAGTGTTCTGCTTTGAGATTCATTCCTCATAGACCCACAAAGATCGGTGTGAACGTAACGTTCCTTTCGCGATAACCGGGGTAGGAGCACTACTGGCGAGTTTCACCAGTGCTAAATTGATTCATTCAAAACACCAGATTGTGTTTTGATAATATCGGTGAATGCACTTTTGTCGTAGCATAAATGGGTACTACATCCGCTGTCGACGCACCACAAGTCCCTTGTATTCTTCGTTTCATTTTCCGAAAAGAAACATAATGCCGATTCGTCATTACACTAGAGCTTCACTTATTTTCACCAAGTTCCGATTTTCATGTTTGCGTTTATTAAGGCATTCCGATTATTTATGCACTTTTCGACCGCAAAAATTGCATTTTCCACTGCATTTAGATTGTTTTTTCGCGCCGCGTGCATTTTCGTGTTTACTTCCGTCGTTTCGCGATCCGTGATTTCAAGTTCCATCGTTTCTATTATCACTTTTCGATTTGTTAAACGAGTGTTTCTTCGGATTTACGAACATGGCCGAGTACCTACCGTTGTCTAGCATAGCGTTGTATTCCTCCATGATTTTTATTTTTAGGTTTTCCGGCTCTGGTGGAAAAGTAGCCTTCCGAGCTGGCCCTTTCGACGCATAGGTGTTCTCGAGTTTCATCAAAATTTGATGGGATGGCACACATTCCTTGCTTTGTTTCAACTCAGAAGGGCTAATGCAAAGGATGAGATCTGCTCTTGCCTTTTTGTCGAATTGTAGCCACTCCTTGAGTGCGGCTTCAGCTGCTGCTCGTTGTTCTTCGACTTCGGGAATCTCGGGCTGGGGTATCTCTTCTGAGATGTGACTCCATATATCGTTTTTGATGAAGAGTGCTTCGGCTTGTATCCTCCACGTATCATAATTATTTCGAGATAGCATCTCTATTCTGATAAGATTTGCGTTTGCCATTTATGTTCAATAAGGTTAAGCATTTTTACACTTTAAAACTTATTATTTTTGATATTTTCAATACTACCGGGGTTATTTTCGCGTGGCTGAATTTTATATGTTGCTATTGCGGGACCTGGGCCCATAACCTGATAGGGAAACTGTGTCAGAAAGCCAGCGATTCGGTTTAAGCGATTTTATTAACGACCTTTCGGAAGTGTGATTTTAGAATAACTGATACAAATTCACAGAAGACTCGGTAATATAGGCGACACCTATAAAAAGCTTTAGCGCTAAATAAAAATAATTTCAAATAGAATTTGTATTTGAATTGACTTGCTTAACAGAATAAAATAAAAAATCAGTCAGAGAAGCAGGCGCAATGCGCCTACATAAAAAAAAAATAATTAATTTAGAAATTCTTCTTGTACTTAAAATTGAAATTTTTTTTATTACCATAGTAACGGTTGTTATGACAACGGACATAATAAGTTGAGTGATTTCTACACTGTAAAAAATGCCAAAGTACAATAACATTTATAGTTGAATGCTACACTTTAAAAAACCAATCGGACGCAGTAAATATACACTGTCCGAAAATGTAACATAACTTTCTTTAGGTTAATTTACACTGCGGCACAGTAATTCATTTGCGTTTCGCAACTTCTGACAAAAGTAAAAGTACACAGTCCGAGGGAGGTGGAAAAAAGTGACCACATGTCCATGTCTACATGCTGAATTCAGGATTTTAATGTTTATTAAATAAGAGTTAATTTTATGTAGGAATAAAGAATCATTATTTTATTCATTAATAGAAGATAAATAAAAACATTTTATTGGCAAAAAAAACATTAATGTAGCCTACAATTTCAAATTTGGTGATTTTAGGTTAATTTACACTCCGTGTGTAAAATAACACGCTTGTTGGACGTGGACGGTGTAAATGATTCTGGCATTTTTTTACTGTTTATGTTTTGAAAATAAAAATTTCAAGTGTTTTAAAAATTAGAATTTTGGTAATAAATATGTATCATTTTATAGAAATCGATGTGCAATGATAGTATTTATGAAAAGGAAAAAAATATGTCATTTATGAAAAGTAAGAGGATACTACTGAAGCAGTTACTTATTATAAAAAGAAGATAGGAAGGAAACAAACTATATTAATTAAAATCGAAAATTTAAAAGAAGTTTTAAGAACACCAGATTTTAAAAGTATTATTGCAACTAATGGGGAAATTGCTCCCCCATCATCTCAGCTCTATAAAAAAATATCAGATGCTATGGAAAAGAAACATAAAAATGCCGAAATATATTTACACAATTCTTTTGGAAGATCGATACAGTGTATATTCGGAATTAATTGAATATCTGAAGATATTCAAGCTCCACCTAAAGATTTTAGTTTCAATGACAGTAGTATTCTTAATACATCTGATAATGCTTTTGAATTTCGTTTAAATGTTACAGAAATTTGGTCTTATATGCAACCGGATAACAATTTATATCACTTCCGAGATCGACATCGTACAATTCAAAAATTAAAAAAGAATTCGTGGTCTCATGTTTAACACTAAGAAATTATAAATCTTACAAATCTTCCATGCGCTTCAGGTTTTAATAATGCAAACAACTAAATCAAAAATAATTTTAACAATTGCTGCTTCATGCTCAGAATGCTCTTGGGTGAAATATTAGAAGAACCAAAAAAAGGACAAACTATTTTTATAAAGTGTAAAATTACGGATTTTAATAATACAATAACTCATGAGAAGAAACGCAACTTAAAAAGAAAATTAAGAACTGCAGTTGCTAATACACTAATTGATAGGAACTTATTCCCTTCTCAACATAGAAAAAATTAAGCTCATCGCTTAATCCTGACAGTGAAAGATGAAAGTCCACCTAACTTGTATAAAGGCACCAGCAGTTAGGAATAGTTCACTCTGATCCGGTTGAGAATTTATATTTGCTTAAAAATGATAATAAGTATAAAGGTGCAATTCGTAATATAGAAAAAGATCCCTTTTTTGTCTACTATGGGACAAAGAAGAATTAATTACTATATGTGACCTGGTCTATGAAAAAGGACCTTACGTACGAAACCAAGTTTTCGAGAAAACAGCAGTTAAAGTTTAACTTAGAAAAACCCTTGTAACTTTTTTAAATACTAATATTTTTTAATCAAGTTAGGCTTATTTTCTTCACCTTAAAATACAGTAATAAAATAAAAAACATTCTTTTAAAACATTTTAAATAATTGTTTATATAAATTAATAACAAACTCCCCAAACATAGAAAAAATAATCTAAGTTTTCTAAATAGCAACAATAAGTATAAATAAGTGACACATGTTTGTAAGGGTTTTCGAGGCCGCTGATTACTAATATGATGTTAAATTGACAATTTGACAGTTAACAGCTGTCAACTTCTCTAAAAAGTGATCGTTTTTTATAAAAAAGACAGTAATAAGGTTTTTGAGGTCGATAATTACGAATATGATATCAAATTTGAATTTTAACTGTTGACAGTTGTGAAAGAAACTATCAACTTTTCTAAATAATAAAAAATGATCGTCTTCGTTATTTTACTTTGTATAATATAACAAAAAATCAGTTTTTTCTTATTTTTACTCTTGTTTTATTTAACTTTAAATTTTGTTTTATTTTCACCATCTTAAAGAGCGTTTCAAACTCTTTTCGAATAAACAAAAAAATAAAAAATGATTTTTTGACACGTAAAGTTCCTTTTCATAGACCAGGTCACATATGAGAAATTTTCAAAGAAGATGTGTACAGATGGAACTGGTAGTGTAGCAAAGAAAATAAAGCTACCAAATAATAATTACTTTTTCCACATATTTTTATACAAAGTTCTTATGGATGTAAACGGCAAATCAGTACCAATTTGCCAAATGCTATCCACATCACATTCCACCGTTGCTATACAAAGCTGGTTTTTTAAGGGGACATTCCAGTTCAAAATGTCAAAAAAATCGATTTTTTTTGTTTTTATTTTCAGATTTCTTATAGTGTCAAGAATACTCTCCTAAAATATTATTGCAAAATTTGAAGTAAAACAAAAGTTATACATCCTTATTCTTCACCATGTCAAAAATGTTTTTGTATGCGGATAAGCAATCGAATGATTTAAATGTTTTCTCATTTGCATTTTTTTAAAAAAGACAAACAAAAATGTATTTGGTGTTGCTGATCACAAATTAGATATCAAATTTTCAAAATTAAAAATAGCGGATCCAATATGGCGGAAAAGAAAATTTTTTTATATTAATTTTTTTTTCGTTTAATTTTTTTTCGTCCACCATATTGCATCCGCCATTTTTAATTTTAAAAAAATGATGTCATATTCGTAATCAGCGATTCCAAAAACCTCCCCGTAACGATTTTTAAGCAAATCCAATAATTATGAAAAAAAATGTCCGACATATTGGATCCGCCATTTTGAATTTTAAAAATCTAATTCCATATTCGTAATTAGCGACCTTAAAAACCCTCGAGTAACGATTTTCAAGCAAATCCGATAATTTAAAAAAAATTTGAAACTTATGAACAAAAACTTTAAATGCGTTTTTCTCAAAATGTCTTTTTTTGATCTGGTAAGAATGATATCTTGAGTTCTTCTAAAGCGATTTTAAAAAACCAAACAGCTTTTGATTTAGCGTCATTATACCTATAAGTGGAACCTGAAAAACTGGAAAATTTCCAACTCCCTTTTTTTATAAGAGAAATTCTGAATAAAAACACATTTTTTTGCATATTTTGGGGAAAAAGTACTCTAAAAAAAGGGGGGGGAAGAAAATTCCACTTTTTTGTGGTTCCACACCTAAAGAAATATCTAACGAAGAGAATGTCACTTCGTTTTTGGTTTTATCTGTTTTAGAAAGTTTGGAATCGATCTTACGACCGAAAATGGGCATTTTCGAAAATGGCGTATATCGCCGCCATTTTGAAATGAAAATGAAAAATTTTTTTTACAAATTCTTAAATAAATTATTTATTACATGTAAAAGAAATTTTTTAAATAAATGTCATAGTTATTTTAATAATATATACTAAAAAAGGCCTTCTTTTTGCCTGTTTTAAACTGCAATGTCCCCTTAAAATGCCTCGAAAACCTGACGTACAGGGTCTATTATGACGTTGGATTCTGAATTATCACGTTGAAAACCTTCGGAAAAGTATTGTTTGATTCTTGTTTAGTAAATACTGTCGGCCTGTGGTACAAAACGGTTCCTAAATTTTTGAAAAATTAAAGATAAACGACAATTTCTTCATCCATTTTGGAAAATTTTAAGGCTCTACAGTAATTTTCTGTGTTTTTTACCATACAAAATCTTTGTCGATGCTCAAAAAAATTCGAATCCTCCGGCTTCTACTCTTGAAAAAATTGTTTTTACATAGAATTTCATTAAATTTTCAGAAAATATCTTTGCGGGTGCACTTTAAATGTGGTAAAAATTTCAAAACCCTTTGCGATGATAAATTTTGAGATATTTAAGTTCAAACTTTAACTTTTACATGCAATTATGTTAAAAATAAAAAATGTTAACCACAATATCTCGTTTTAGAGTTTTTAAATATTTACAAAGAAACATTTTCTCAAAATTTGAAAAAAATCTATTGAAAATTAATTTTTTCAAGAGTAGCAGCCAGAGATATGCCTAAAATTTTGTATTTAAAAAATAATTTTTTTAATATTTTTATTTCAAATTACAAATTTTTATCTGAAAAATGTGTAAATTTCAAAAAAATCCACAAACAAAATTCCGAGATATTCAAAATTTTATAAAATTAATATTAAAATTGAGAATGGCGTATCTTTAACAATTTTTGAATTTTAAAAAAAAATAGGCAAAGAAGTCTCTTATATATACATATATGAGGCATTCTCTAACATAAAAACAACCCTAAAAAATTTCTTTTTGGAAATGAAGTATGTTAAAGTATACATAAAAACAAGTATGAATAGTAGGTTTTTAGGTCTGTGTAATGCGTTGTTGCCATGTTATCAGGGGCTCAATTTTTTCAGTATAATTTTCAAATGGCAATATTTTTTACCCATATCAATGGATTTTAAAGTTGTATAAGTGTTTATAGTAGAGAATTTACCAAACTTTTGAATGAAATTACTAATTATTTAAAAACATGTAGTTTCATTAAAAAAAATTAAAAAAAATTTTTTTTTTTAATTTTTCCCCCTCTTTCCCCCTTCAAATTTTTTCAAAAATACCCAAAAATGTTCCTTATTTTATAAGCTGTTTACCCCTCAAAAGCCATTTTGGGACATTAAAATGCGTACAAGCTACAGATGATTTTGTAACCCGGTGCAACTCATCAATTTTGCCCTTATTATTATAATTTTTACCATAGTGTTGTGCAGTGACTGTCAATTAGGAATTTTTTAGTAAAATATATTGTTTGGAACATGGGAAGCCAACTGCCAACTGCCAAAATATATTAAATACCTTTATCCAATCGACTGTTCTTGTGGGTAGCTCATTTTTTCACATTTTAATTCAAATTACGGCCGGCGACCTAAGAAATTCCAACTTTTCCAAAATAAGAACCACCCTAATATGTATTTTTCTTATTCATAACACTTTATGTGATTAGAATATCACTGCTTTTATAGAATTTCGTTAATATCTGTTGATTTTTACACAGTAAATAAATATATTTACTTTACTATTAGTTGTAATATATATATATTACAACTAATATAAAGACTGATATTAACGAAATTCTATAAAAGTAGTGATATTCTAATCACATAAAGTGTTATGAATAAGTAAAATACACCTTTGGCTTGGTGAAAAACTGTACCATTTCAAAACTTTATTATAAAACATACCATTTCGATGAAGATCTAGAAAAGCGTTGCATTAAAGAATTTCTAATTATTAACAAGCAATTAATTTAAATTATTAGAAATTTTGAATTAATACATTGAAAAGATGAACAAGAGAATATTTAAGATACCGCTTTTTGAAAATACATAACCTTATTTTATGTCTAGCAGCAGTGTTGACAAACTTGGAAAAAAGCAAAAAAAAATTTTCTCGAAATGGCATGTTTTAAAAACAAGTCTAGAATTTTTTTTAAATAATGAATTTTTAGTAGTGCAATGTGAAACACCTACTTCCCATGTTCCAAACAATACATTTTACTAAAAAATTTCTAATTCACAGTCACTGCACAACACTATGGTAAAAATTATAATAATAAGGGCAAAATTGATGAGTTGCACCGGGTTACAAAATCATCTGTAGCTTGTACGCATTTCAATATCCCAAAATGGCTTTCGAGGGGTAAAAAGCTTATAAAATAAGAAACATTTTTGGGTATTTTTGAAAAAATTTGAAGGGGGGAAAGAGGGGGAAAAATTGAAAAAAAAATTTTTTAATTTTTTTTATGAAACTACATTTTTTTAAATAATTAGTAATTTCATTTAAAAGTTTGGAAAATTCTCTACTAAAAACACTTATACAACTTTAAAATCCATTCATATGGGTAAAAGATATTGCCATTTGAAAATTATACTGAAAAAAATTGAGCCCCTGATAACATGGCAACCACGCATAACACAGACCTAAAAACCTACTATACACACTTGTTTTTATGTATACTTTAACATACTTCATTTCCAAAAAGAAATTTTTTTAGGGTGGCTTTTATGTTGGAGAATGCCTCATATATTATAGTTTTGGTACAGCTATAAAGAAAAGAACCATTTTCTTTAAAGAAGCATTGAAAAATACTGCAAAAATTCAATAAAATTTATTTTTTCACATTCAATCAGTTTTTGCGTCCATTAATTATAACACAGCCACACAAAAAATATAAAGTGTCTTGATCTGGAGTCGAGACACATGTATTCCAATGTATTTCGATAAGCTGAATCCGAATCCGCCATCATAATTTGGCCAATGGGTCCTGGTTTCTCCCTAACCTAAAAAAATACCCTAAAATCGTTAAAAAGGTTACTTTTGATTTATAAAAATTCAATCTAACCGCATGTTGATAATTTTCTAAGATCCCTTAATTTAAATAAACTATTGTATAAGCTTTTCCATTAAAAATTCCTATAAAACATTAAATCTATCGAACCTAACCTTAAAAACATAACTAAGATTCCAAGCAAACAAATTATACCATACACAGCACAATAAAAATTATGTAAGCTTATGAAAGTTACAATTTATTTGTTTTTCTGATTGCTGATTACGAATCCGGTGTTAGTTTATTAAAATTCAAAATGGCGGATCCAATATGGCGAACAATATAATTAAAATTTGTTTGGATTGGCTTGAAAATCGTTACTCGGGGGTTTCCGGGGTCGCTGATGACGAATCCCATGTTGGTTTCTAAAAATTCAAAATGGCGGATCCAATATGGCGGTCTTTATTATTTTAACGATTATTTTAAATTTATTTCTCGCGGAATTTTTCGGGACCTTTGATAACGAATCGTATATCAATTTTTATAATCTTAAAGTCTTACAAATTGTTAGAAAACAATTCGTAAGACTTTAAGGGGGTATTCTGGTCTAGAGGCCTCAATTTTAAGGCGTTTTTCCGAGTGGGATAAAAAAGAAAGTTTTACATTTTCAATATTTACTTTTTTTGCAAGTTGTTTATTAATGTTCAAAGAATACAGAAAAAAATTAGGAAAAAAAATAATCAAAAATTTTAAAAATTATGAACTGGTGAAGTGGGAATTAAAAAAAATTCTTGTTGACACCATAACTAAAAATTTACTCAACCGATTTACTTCAAATTTTAAAGAAATGTTCTTTGTATATCTCTTTATGGTCGGAACCTTGGATTTTGAAAAATATTTTTTTTTTACTATTTTTAAAAAATTCAAAAATGTTATAAAACAGAATCAACAAACACCATTTTTTTAAAATCGTCGCCATTTTGCTAAAAAATTTTTTTTTTCTTTTCCAAGGTACCGACTATAGCGAAGCCTTTAATAATCAAAATTTTCTTTGAGTTTTTTGTTTTAGAACATTACAAAAGTCTCCACACTGTCAACCAGTACGCACTTTCTTTTTTTCAGTCCCCACTTCATCAGTTTATAACTTTTAAATTTTTTTATTATTTTGTTTCCTAATTTTTTTCTGTACTCTTTAAACATTAATAAATAACTTGCAAGAAAAGTAAATGCTAAAAATGTTAAACTTTCTTTTTTATTCTACTTGGAAAAACGCCTGAAATTGAGGCCTATAGACCAGAATACTCCCTTAAGATTATAAAAATTGATATACGATTCGTTATCAAAGGTCCCGAAAAATTCCGCAAGTAAGGGAAGTGTGCCGGTTGTGGGCACCCTTTTGTTTTTGCTTCATAACATTTGTCCATGTGCATATTATAAAAATAATGTGTACGAATTTAAAGCCAGAGGTCTAAGGTGATTGTCAGTGAAGAAATTAAAATGAAAGTTTATTTATTTCAAGAGACTTCGCCGGCATAAAGAACAAAAATGATGACACGTTTTCACACTATGCTCATCTCTAACAGAAGCATAATTCTAGCATGTGAAGTAGCTGGCCCGCATATCATATCGCACTTCTAATGCACTGAACGCCTATATTCATCGCATTTAATGAAGTTTGCGGCTGTCAATTTCCTTGGCAGAAAGTTTAAATAGATGAGACAGTAGTCCACATTATTGTCAGATTGTAGAGCCTCCTTAACCCCTTCGCTGTGAGGAGAAAAATTTATAAAGTGGGTCGAAAATGTTAAGAAATTTTTTGGTGACCAAAATTTGTAAGAGTAGGTACAGTTAGATTTTGGGGGTCGCTGATGACGAATCTGAAGTCAGATTTTTAAAATTCAAAATGTTTGATCCAAAATGGCGGACGTATTTTTTTGAATTCATCGGATTTTGCTTGCAACTTGTTACTCGGGGGTTTTCGAGGTCGCTGATTCCGAATATGAAGTCAGATTTTCAAAATTCAAAATGGCGGATCCAAAATGGCGGACATATTTTTTTGAATTTATCGGATTCGCTTAAAACTTGTTACTCGGGGGTTTTCGAGGTCGCTGATTTGGATCCACCATTTTGAATGTTTAAAAATGCACTTCAGATTCGTTATCAGCGACCCTAAAAAAACCCTCGAGTAACAAGTTTCAAGCGAATACGATGAATTCAAATAAATACGTCTGCCATTTTGAATTTTGAAAATCTGACTTCAGATTCGTCATCAGCGACCTCGAAAACACCCGAGTAACAAGTTTCAATCAAATCCGAGAAATTAAAAAATATGTCCGCCATTTTGGATCCGCAATTTTGAATTTCGAAAATCTAACTTCATATTTGGAATCAGCGACCTCGAAAACGCCCGAGTAACAAGTTTCAAGCAAATCTGATGAATTCAAAAAATACGTCCGCCATTTTGGATCCGCCATTTTGAATTTCGAAAATCTAATTTCATATTCAGAATCAGCGACCTCGAAAACCCCGAGTAACAAGTATCAAGCGAATTCAATGAATTAAAAAAATTAGTTCATCATCGAAATTCAAAATGGCGGATCCAAATCCGCCATTTTGTATTTTGAAAATCTAACTTTATATTCGTAACCAGCGACGTCGACAACATTTTGATATAATTGTGTGAGATATTATTTTGATATGATAATGTATGCTGCCTGAGATTTAATATAATAAAAGTATCATTCAAAACAGTTTACTTTTGAGCAGCCATATTGGATTTTAGTTTTCGAATTTTCAAAATTTGACTTCAGATTCGGATTTAGCGTCGAAAATACTATAAGTAACGTATGTGTGACGTAAATTTACTTGTTTTTTCTGCCTTGTATCAATTTTTTTGTATGTACGTCTATAGACGTACCTCACACTGGAAGCCCACTTTCAAATGTACGTCTATAGACGTACCCTCACAGTCAAGGGGTTAACATAAAGGTGCCCACAGCCGGGAATGACAGTCATTTTTCAAAAAGACCAACACATTTTGTGATGCAGGATTTTGGTTAAACACGAAGGTAAATCACAAAATATAATGACAACACTGCAAAAAAAATTAAATCCTTTTTTCTGAACGAATCTACACCCATATATTGCTCTTCGAAAACAATACAAAATTACTTTTTTATTGATTTAATGCTAATTTTCTTTATTATGCTCACAGCTATTACACAAATGCATATATTTGTTTCGTTATCAATATGATAAGTCCGTATTGTCAACAAACACTTCTTGCAATACTTCAGTATTGCAAGATCAGTAAAGTCTGCTTGCCGTCGAAGTTTACGTAGGGGTGCCCACAACCGGCGCACTTCCCCTAATAAATTTAAAATAATCGTTAAAATAATAAAGACCGCCATATTGGATCCGCTATTTTGAATTTTTAAAAACCGACATGGGATTCGTCTTCAGCGACCCCGAAAACCCCCGAATAACGATTTTCAAGCCAATCTAAACAAATTTTAATTATAATGTTTGCCATATTGGATCCACTATTTTAAATTTTGATAAAGTAACACCGGATTCGTAATCAGCAATTATAAAAACACCTAAGTTGTAACTTTCATGAGCTTACATAATTTTTATTGTGCTGTGTATGGTATAATTTGTTTGCTTGGAATCTTAGATGTGTTTTTGAGGTTAGGTTTGATAGATTGAATGTCTTATAGAAATTTGGAATTGAAAAGCTTATAGAATAGTTTATTTAAAATAAGGGATCTTAGAAAATTATCAACATGCGGTTAGATTCAATTTTGATAAATCAAAAGTGACCATTTTAACGATTTTAGGGTATTTTTTTAGGTTAGGGCGAAACCAGGACCCATTGGCCAAATTATGATGGCGGATTCGGATTCAGCGCATCGAAATACATCGGAATACATATGTCTCGATCCCAGAACAAGACACTTTATTTTTTTTGTGTGGCTGTGTTATTCAAACATTCGCTTTATTATTTTTGTATTTCTTTTTTTAGATGAAAAGAAAACTTTTTCAGCCCGGCACTCATTGATATAAAATAATTTTACAAAAATGGCCAGGCTAATGAACACTCACTTTAAACAATATACTTATTTGCATAACAATTACACAGCCACACAAAAAAAAAAAAAAGTTCTGATCTGGGGGTCTCACTATGTAGACTTTATGTTTTTTGGGTCGCTGAATCCGAATCCGAGGTCCATTTAACCTCATCAGATCAGGATTTTGACATAACCTCAAAAAACCAATATGGCGGACACATTTTTGAAAAGTTCATTGGATTCGCTTCAAATTCGTTACTCGGGGGTTTTTGGTGTCGCTGATTACGAATTTGAAGTCTGATTTAAAAAATTCAAAATGGCGGATCCAATATGGCGGACACGTTTTTGAAAAATTCATCGGATTCGCTTGAAATTCGTTACTCTGGGGTTTTTGGGGTCGCTGATTACGAATTTGAAGTCAGATTTCAAAAATTCAAAATGGCGGATCCAATATGTATGTGTCAGCCATATTGGATCCGCCATTTTGAATTTTTGAAATCAGACTTCAAATTCGTAATCAGCGACCCCAAAAACCCCCGAGTAACGAATTTGAAGCGAATCCAATGAACTTTTCAAAAATGTGTCCGCCATATTGGTTTTTTGAGGTTATGTCAAAATCCTGATCTGATGAGATTAAATGGACCTCGGATTCGGATTCAGCGACCCAAAAAACATAAAGTCTACATAGTGAGACCCCCAGATCAGAACTTTTTTTTTTGTGTGGCTGTGTTATGACTATAAATAATGAATATATTCTATAGAGGTGTGCAAAAAGCTCGAATAGCATGGTCGAGCTCGAGCCGGGCTCGAGCTTTAGTTACTCAAAAATATTTGAGTGCTCGAAAAATTCAAGTGTTCAAAATTATTTTAGGTTTAATACTGCACGTGTCGGATAGAAAATGGTTCAAGTTCGGATTGATTCTGCTCAGCTCTGCTAGAAAAACGAAAAGCTTGAAATACTCGATCGAGCTTTTTGCACAACTCTAATATTCTATAAATGCTGAATATATTATAATAATGAATATAAATTATGACTATTTAGATCTATGTAAACAAAGAATATCCAAAATGTCGATAAGCAAATGAATTTAGGCACAAGTAATCCAGAGGTACAACCTTTATAATCAAAGTCCGTCCCATGCAGGGTTGGGCGCTTAAAATTCCTCAGGTAAATTACGTGGCTTTTTTAAGTAAAATACTTTGTATTTTACTTAAAAATTTTTTGGGGAGAGGGGTAAAATACGTATTTTACATAAAAAACCTCGAGTGACGAGGCACTTCCCAACAATTCTTCTTGTTAAATCTAAAGTGTGATACACACTTTAGAATACGTTGGCAATATAAAGGAGAATCCATTACATTCTGCCAAGAACTATTGTAAATTAAAATGGCGGTAAAATGGAAAGTATATGAATAGGTAGGGAGTGGAAGGAGGGAACCTAGAGAGAAGTTCTTAGTAAAGAAATACAGTTCCAAGTTACTCAGTTCACTTGGAAGGAAAAGTTCTCCTATAAGATTTTTTGATACGGCTCCTAGGGTAGGAAATAAACAGTGTGAAAAGAATTAGATGAAAAGATTGCAATGTTTTAAAAATCTAATAACGTATGAGACTATTTGATGGAAAGGATGAATAAAAATTGATAATTACGGGAAGGTGACATTTAAGGGCTTTGGATAAAGCTCTTAAAAATGGTTTGCGGTTAGTTTCTAGTTTGGGACTTGCCCATAAAATGTGTTCAAGGTCTTGAATTGTATTTGGGTCGCATAAGCAATAAGGTGAGTCAATTATATTTTTTTTATGTAGACTTTCATTAAGAGAGTGATGGTTACATCTCATGCGACAGAGAGAAACTGTCCAGGCCCTTTTGGCAATAAAAGAAGTAAACCATGATTTTGAACGTTGGATGTAATATTTTTGGGTGTATGAAATACCTTTGACTTCACCTAATGTGAAGTAATAGTAGTGGCAGGTTTGATTAAGGCGGATAAGAGTGGTGTGGAAGTAGTCTGAATAAGGAAGGATGAAAATTTAAAAGAGTGTCATTAATTGCAGCTTCTTTTGCTGTTTCGTCAGCTAGTTTATTACCAGATATTCGATGGGTTAGTGGAAAAAAGGACACCTCGAATTTTGGTTCAAAAAGAGGACGCCTCGCTTTTTAGCTGAAGAAAAGGACACCTCGAAAATATTAATTTTAAATGCTTTTTTGTTTAACGATAATATGTGTAATTTAATTGATTTATGAGATTTTGTGCTCAAAATACTATGAAGATAATATTTTCTTAAATCTTTAATTACAAAAACTCAAAAAAAATACATTACACATAGTATCGCCAAACGAAAATTGATTTAAAATGAATATTTTCGACGTGTCGTTTTCTTCAACTAAAATGCGAGGTGTCCTTTTTTTCCACTAACCCAGCGATATACACATATGACCGAGAATCCAAACTAGGGTCGTTTTGAGATTTAGTTTTTGAAAAGTATTTAGTCTATTTCTTATAAGAAAGATAATAAAAGATTTAATATTTGAAGGAATTGCAGAGAAAGACTAGTAAGAACACTGAGGGAATCAGACAAAATGACGGATTTAGGGATGTTGTTATTTAGTATGAAGTCAAAAGAGTATAGAATCGCAATGGCTTCAATAGAGAAAATTGAGGCGTGGGAAGAGATTTTCCAAGAATGAGAAATATTTAATGGTGGGTTAATGAAGGAAAAACCAGCTATGGATGGGGAATCTGATTTAGATCCATCAGTGTAGAAGTGAGTAGAATTAGGATAAGGGTAAGATGTGAGTTTATTGAAGATAGTTTTTGGGGTAGGACTGATTTGAGTCAGTTTACCCAGATATATCGATAGATGGAATAAAAAGGTGGTCTTCATAAAGAAATTCAAAATAGAGAGGGGTGAAGGCTTTGCGCATGTCAAGTGCGAAATAGCGTGTTTTTTCAAAAGCTATGATAAGAGTAAAAATGTCTTTGATTTGTTAAGAGTTATTTATGGAAGAGTAATTCCAGAGATTGGAGAGAAAAGTTAGAAGTGGGTGGTTAAAATATAAAAAAAATTTTATTAAATATCTTTATGCTAGAAAAGAAAATCTTTTTCTAAGAGAAGGTTTACAGGTCTTAGCTAACAAGAAATTGATAGGGGTTGAATTTCTACAGTCTATACTGAGTTGAATAGCTTGATTTCGGATTTTTTCAAGTTTATCTAAGAATTTTAGTCTTTTAAATGTGTAAATGTAGGAGCTGTATTCTATAGAACTTCTAATAAGAGCACGATAGATAATTAGCAGTGTATAGGGATCAGCGCCCACCAGGTACCACAAAGAACTTTTATGACGTTTAAGATTTTACGGCATTTATTTGTGATATAAGTAAAATGTTCGTTGAAAGTGAAGCTAGAGTCTAGTATAATGACTAAAAATTTGGTGGATTTTGAAGGAGAGATTTGTATATTATTAAGAGAAAGAGTTAAGTTGGGATGGTTGAGATCATGAAAATGTTAAACTAATGTTAAATGAATTTAACATTAATCATTTAACTCAAGACAATAATGTGCCTTTGAAAGACTATCACGATTGTATTAAATTTATAATATGTCCGAATCCTAGAAGTTCGTGTTACTTAGGCGATGGCAAGAATGTCCCGGCACTGATATTTTGAAAGAGGTTTTAGTCGATGCTTTCGATAAATATTCTATTGAAGAAATTAGATGTAAACTTTGATTACAAACAAATAGATTTACTTTGGAAATTGTAGTAATGAATATCGATGATTTTATAGAAGATCTATGTGATCGGTTAAAGAAATTAGAAACCCATGATTTCATTGCCAAAGAGCAAACATCTTACTTTAGAAACCTAAAAAAAATTATTGCCAGGCGAGATTATTGTTTTATTTGATTTTGCAGAAAATTATGCTTTTGTTGTTCAAAAAAAGCACAAGCATTTCACTGGAACAACGACCATGCTACAATTTTTACTGTTGTAATTTATTACAAAGTGAAAAATAATTGTATGCATAAAAGCATGGAAATAATTTCAGACAATTTGGCACACGATACAACCAGCGTCTACGAGTATCAAAGTATAATGATGGATTATTTAAAGGACAAGATTAAGGTAATAAAAGTTTACTACTTTACAGACGGTGCAAAACCACTTTAAAGATAAAAATTCCTTTGCTAATCTACAATGTCATGAAAAAGACTTTAGTGTACCTGCAGAATGGCATTTTCATTGTACTTCCCATGGTAAAGGTGTTTGTGATGGCACTGGAGCAAATATAAAAAGCTGCTCATGCCAGTCTTCAATCCTCTTAACAGCATCATATTCCTAATGCAGAATCGTTATTTAATTGGGCTGAAATGAGCTACAAGGAAACTGCTATATTTTTTAAAAGTAAAGAAACACATGCTTTAACCATGGAGACATTAAAAAACCGATTTAACAGTGCAGTGACAATTCCTGGCACTTCACAATATTACGCATTTATTCCTCAAAGAAATAATCAAATGCAGGTTAAAAAATTTTCATGTGCCAAGGAAAGGAACTACTATCCAAAAACAGCGTTTAGGTCAAGAGAACCGCTAATAACCGTAAATATTAACAAGAATGAAAAAATAAAAAACCAACAAAAAAAAATAAAAGGAAAATTAATTTCGATGGCTTTGAATGAATTTCAACTGAATTAAAGCACCATACTAAATCAAAACATACTTAACACAACAAACATTACACGACATTACATAAAGATACATAAGCATACATAACACACTAAAACAACTAATGATATTTTTTAAACATTTTAAACAATACATTATACATAGGATAATGTCACCTTGAGTGGACCGCCTGAGTTTTTAAGTTATCTGACAGCGGAAACGTGAAATAAATAGTGCGAATAGCAGCACCGCACCTAGAAACCGTAAGAAATTAAGTTCCTCGATAAACATATACGTTACCGTTTGATGTAACGCGTTTTTAAGATCACAAACCAAAAAAAGTCGCTCTTATAATAAGGGAACGTCCATAAACTACGTAGACCAATTTTTGGAAATTTTAACCCATCTCCCCCACGTGGACACAAATACATGTATTAGCGCCATTTTTTCCTCTTATTGTAGACAATTGCTTGACCCCCCCTCCCCCTAGACGTGCTACGTAGTTTATGAACGTTCCCTAAGTAAAGTGATTCAGAAGTGTAAAAGTAGTGTAAAATTTAAGTTTTAAAAGGTAACTAATTTTTTTCCTACTACTTTGAACATTTGAAATTAACTGTCTTAGTTTAATAAAGTGATAATTTTGACTCAAAAAGCTGGCTGACATAAAAAGTTGCATATCACCATGAGTGGACCACTGTTCGTAACCATGAGTGGACTGCCTGTTTTTTTCACTTTTAATATCAGTTTACCATTTTTTGGATATAAATTGACAATAAATTGGTTTGAAAGTATGTTTTATGTTTTTATTAATATTTTTGTGATAATGATGTGATGTATGCCCATATTGTTATAAATGGTTTCACTTGCAAACATTGCGATACATACATAATCTAAAGCAGCATAAGCCTAAATTTTGTTTTAATATATCAGAAATATTAAATACATTAAATAATTTAGAATAACTTTTTCAATTTTTTAGGAGTGGTCCACTCAAGGTTACACTTTTTTCATTCCTTAAAAATGAGCTTTTTTAAAGTCAATTTTTTCTAAATAAAAAAACATCAAAGCTATTATGGTATACACACTTATCTAGGGATCTAAACTAAAGCTTGGAATAGAAACCTCCGATTAATTTGCTTTCATAAAAATTTTTTTCGAAAAAAAGCTTAGGCGGTCCACTCAAGGTGACATTACCCTACATACACGACTGTAATGCAGGCATTGAATCAATACAATGACAGTCTCAACCCTGAAAAATACAGAGACCAGTTCTGAAAATATTTTAGAGTATGCTCAAATATAAAATTAAACAAAAAATTGTTTTGTAGAAAATGTTCATAAATATTAAGCCTGATAGTTAGTTATGGAGCGCGACAAGAATAAAGATGTTGAATATTTTTTTAAACTCTCAATCGTTGCAAATAACTGGAATACATTTTTTTTTAAGTAGAATTATATAAACATTTGTTTTCAAAAAACTAACACTTTATCTTTATTTTTGTAAATGATATTCATTTGTTAATTAATTTTTATAAATATTTATTTATAAAACGTCAATTTATCCAAAATACTTCATATTAAGCTCGCTGGATTCGGATTTTGTAATGCTTTACAGTAGTAACTTCAGAAATGCGTTAAATTTATTTTGTTGTAAAATATTTAAATTTTTATTAACTTTTATTAATTAATTAATTATTAATTCGAAAACAAAAAAACATAATTTTTTTGCTTTAGATATTAAGAGTACACATCTTGAGCTTTCTTTCGGTACAGAAAAAGAAAAAAAAGAGTTCTTGAAAAAAAATCAAAAAAATTTTAATTTTCAAAAAAGGGTTAAATTTTAAATTAAAAAAAAATTTGTCACCATTTGAAAGAGCAGAAAAAGACCTACCAAAAATATATAAGTAAAAATTCTTTTTACTTTATCATATAGAAGCTACAATTTTTTAGAAAACTCGCTGTTCATACTTATCCAAAATCTTCAACCACCACCCCCTCCACAATTTTTTAAAAAATTTCATAATTCTTGGTGGTTGAAGTACTCATACATAGTACTAAATATTGTGGAAATATTAGCTCGATCCAACAACTTACCATTTTGACATTGGTAGAGTAGCATTGACAGCTTCTGTCGATGGCCACCGACAGAAGTGGGCCACCCGCCGTTTTTGGTTTTACAAGTGACATATCTGTCAACCGATTTTTTTTTCTTTTGTTATCAACAGAAGGTCGATTTTCGGTTGGTCATTAAAGAGTGCGACGTACAATTGTGTTCTCCAGCAATTAGTGCCAAAAATTATCTACTTTTTGATTAAATTTTCCCAAAATTTTTCACGAAACAATTGTCAACTCATTAGTAAGACCATTCACTAAACGTGAAGCTGAAACCTACCATATCCATCAAGTTTCAAATTCCAGAAAAAGTTACGATATCTAAACCTAGACGTCACCGTCAAAACAATAATAATTGAAAAACAAATTTAAAGCTATGCAAAAATGAGGGACTAACTCTGCTGGGGCTCGAAACCCAGGACCTATCAATTGCCAGTTGATTGTTCTTCCACTGAGCAAAAAGGTCCACATCTATCAAATTTTCATAGCTTTATCGACTCAATAGTCCAGATGGCACGCATTCTTCTGTTACAAATTATTTGAATTTTCCCAGAATTTTTCACGAAACAATTGTCAACTCATTAGTAAGACCCTTTACTGAACGTGAAGCTGAAACTACCATATCGGCCAAGTTTCAAATTCCAGAAAAAGTAACGATATCTAAACTTAGACGTCACCGTCAAATCAATAATAATTGAAAAACAAATTAAAAGCTATGAAAAAATGAGGGACTAACTCTGCTGGGGCTCGAAAACCAGGACCGATCAATTGCTGGTTGATTGCTCTTCCACTGAGCTACAGAGGTCTAGCAGCGTTAGTCCTATATTTTTTCATAGCTTTAAATTTGTTTATCTACTTTATCTTTTTTTCTCATTGTAAAAGTTATCGTTGTTTACATAAGGTATTCATTGAATTCAATCGGGCAAGTAGCCTTTATTATAGTATCAGACCTGAACTTAAAAAATTCATATTCATATTGTCGCGAGGTGTTATGGCCACGTTATTTCTCGTCAAATTATGCTTGTGGACAGAAGTGGGCCATTTTCTGAAAACAGAAGTGGGCTGCTTGGTTTCACAATACTATTTACTGAGAAAACTTATCATTTAACATAAACAATCCTAGTGCTTTATACTTTTTATTATATTAGATGAAAAACTTAGGTGGACCACTTCTGTCTACAAAATCATGATATCGCAAATTTTTCTTTTTTTGCATAAAGATGTTAAACAATATGTTAAAATTAAAAATTTTAAAATGTGTGTTTGCCTAAAGTTTCTGTAATTATTTAATAGTAACAAAATACAATAATGTAGAACCCCTTGTGATAATCGTTAAATATTTACCGTAATAATTGTTCATTGTGAATAAATTCTACGGAAAATAAGATAGGTTATTGAAAATCGCTTTAATACATTACGAAACCGATCAATAATCACGAGCGCTGGCGCACGCGTCGAGTAGAGCGTCTCTCCACTAGTTTCTCCCATGAACTCAACCCTCCGCTGGAGCGAGAGCACGTAGGCACGATCGCAAGCGAGAATCACCATTCTTAGCGGTTCTACCGCAGCGAAAGGGTCTTACTCTGAGTGGTCTAACCACAAGGCTGAAGGAATTCTACTCCAAAGCGAATATACCGCGAATATATTAAGTGGCGTTTGTCACACGTTTCCGCGGTGAATTTCACGATTTGTAAGCGGTCCTACCGCAATGCAAATTTGCGTCTATGTACAAAAACTAAAATATGGCCGATGGCCATTCTCGCCTTATAAAACGCGTTAAAGGAAAGAAATATAGCATTCTCTAATAAAGCTTCACGCAAAACCTTAGTCCTTAGTTTTCTTGAACGTATCGAAGAATTGAGTTTGGCGTTTAATATCGGTCTCGACGACTTATTACCTTGTCTTTCTATGCTTTTGAAAGGCAAGGCAATACTATGGTATCGCAATAACCGTTGAAATTGGAACATATGGAAGATTTCGAGAATGATATAAAACAATTTTTCCTCCCTGTCAATCTAAATCGACAGTTGGAAGATGATATACGCAATCGTACTCAAGGTCTAAGAGATTCCGCGCGCGACTATATAACGGTACTTCAGACTTTAATCCGACGTTACGGTAACATGAGTCCTGCGAGCGAGATTGAACGTTCATATATAAATCTTAGACCAGAGTACCGTAGATACATCCGTCGACATGAAATACGCAACGTTTCAGATTAAATACGTTTAACCAACGAATACGAACTTATCGTTTGCACCGAGAAAAATTATAAGCCTCCCCCGCAAGCGATTCTTAATTCGGAAACTAAATCAGATCACCCGGGATAATCAAGAACGAGAGAAAATATAGCTGCAGTCGAGAATAAATACGATCGATCACAATGCTGTTGGAAATGTGGACAACACGGTCACCGACGATTATTATGCAAAAACCCTGCGAAAAAGTTTTGTTCATATTGCGGTAAACCCGATATATTTTACAGAGACTGTAAATGCGTAAAACCGAAAAACTCGAGACAAACCGATATAGAGACATCGGCGGAGAATCGGCCCGAAAACAGAATCCACGTAGTATTGCAATTTTTCATCAACGACACTGTATTTTTGAACCGATTTATTTGATCAATAAAACGTATCACGCGCTTCTCGATATAGGAGCTAGTAAATCGTATATTTTAGAAAAAGTTTATCAAAATTTAAAGAAAAACGGTAATGTTGTATAAAAACTGGCAAATTTAATAGCCCGATTCGCCGACAGTCGATGCGCGACTATATTTGGAACAGTTAATTTAACGATTACGTTTAACGGAATAACTTCGCGCGTTAATTTTTAGTCTTGACAAATTTAAAAACAGAGCTTCTGTTCGGTCTAGATATTTTAACCGCTTCGAAATATCGTTTTAATTTTTCATGTGTTTCAGAAATCAAAGAAAAACCCATAGAGAACGCGGATGAAATAAACGCGGCACTTAAAGTCATCTCGGAAGAATTAAAATAAGGTGAAAAGATTAACAAACTTGATGCAATTTACACGGATCCAGAAAAGTTCAAGGCTGTCGTTAAATATAAAACGCCCGAAAATATTACGGAATTATATAGATGCATCGGTATGGTTTCCTAGCAATTCATCAGTCGCGAAACCATTGAGATCGTTACTTCAAAATAAAAGCCAATGGAAATGGAATACGAAAAAAAATAACGCGTTCATAGAAATCAAAGAATTAATTAATTCTTCATTTGAAGAATCGAACGAAGGTATCGACGAGGTTGTGTAGTCGCGATATGATATTATACTGTGTTCGAGTTTGAATGCGAAAATCTTGCAGACATTTTGTATAATCATAAAAATGAATTGACTTTTTTACAACGCCGGATTTAATGCCTTTGGCTTTTTTAATAAAATCTTTTTTTTTTAACCCGTACGCTGTACATCTTACTCCGCAAGCCAACAAATTCAGTAACGATTTTGCCGTTACAATAAGGGCTTCAGCTCTATAGCGACCAAACCATTGGGTGACAAGATTAATGTCGACATGTTTACGGACATTTTCCATCGTCTTGCCGCTATACCGCATTGTTCATGAACTTGAACAAGATTTTCTCGAACTCATTCTTGGCGTTGGTTCTCATCATCGTATTATAGTCGATGTATGGTTTAAGCTATGTTGATTGCTTAAACTCTAGGACTCGGTGAATTTTTACAAGTTTAATGTTATTATCGATAACTTGTTTGAGCGTTTAATACTGGATAACATATTCTTCTTTGCGTAGGAGAGTTGTTAATAAATTATCCTGTTTTGATAGAGGCGGCTTTGCATTTTCTGCACAAAATGGCATGTCTTTGTGGGTATCGTGAATACTTTCAGGATACTCCAAGTCAACTTCGAGTATGTACCCAACAGGTGAATCGTCGAGTACATTAAAATCAAAAAAGTCATCGACATTGTCAACCCCTTTAAAGCCGCCATAAGGGAGCGGTTAAGCCATTGCCCAGCCATATAGATTGTTGGCATCAAAGTACATGATATAGTTTGTATCTTTGCTTTCATCGAAATGATCTATATAAGGATTATTCGCTTTAGTATATTGTATTATAATATTAATTGTATTTCTTTGCTATTTTAAATATTCGCGCTCTACTTATAAGAATGTGTCTTTAATAAATGTGTGTGTAAGAGTGGGGGTAGGCCCGTGAGTTAGTCCGAATTGGGATACGTTTGAGCGAACATGCTTTGCCGAGGATTCGGAAAGTATTGAATAGTTTTTGCCGAGTAGAAAAAGAGATTATAAGTATAACGTGTGTTTTCTGTGTGTGGCTATCGAGTCGTTTTGTCAAAGAGTAGAGTGTAACTTGTTTTATAATTATTAAACTAAATATAATTATTTTATTTAAAATAAAAAGAGTGTGTTTTCTTAATTTAATAAAGTCGGATTAATAGAGGATAGTTTTTATAATAATTGGTTGCAACACTGACATATCCCACCTCTAATACCGGACTTAACAAACATCATCGTATCGATATCAGTTATAAGTTGCAATCCCATGCCCGTATATTTGAGCATAGCATCCCAAGTTAAACCGGGGTTGTATAATAGTGTGCAGGGTCCAAACCATACGCTCTAATACATCGTTCTTGGAAATTTTCGAATACATCCGCAAGTAGCAATACCTATGTTTTTATATACAAATGGACCAAATCATAGAGATTTTGACAGTCAAACTCAGTCCATACACTTTGCGCATGTCCATACTCATCATCAGAAATACCGGCATCATAAAGCGTACTATAAAATGTCTCTATCGGCAGCAATTCGATTTCTTCGAGCTCGCTTTTTGAGTCAAAGTAGTCATAGG
The DNA here is from genome assembly GCA_032872505.1 of Leptopilina syphax. Taxonomy (NCBI): domain Eukaryota; kingdom Metazoa; phylum Arthropoda; class Insecta; order Hymenoptera; family Figitidae; genus Leptopilina; species Leptopilina syphax. Next base: position 52,780,804 of record CM065468.1, read on the forward strand.
GGAAAACACCCTTACACGTAAATAATTTGATTTTATCCGGATCTGTTACTGTACTGGCAAAAACAGAGTTGACAATTTTATACTCGTCTAGGTACGATGTAAGCTTTTCTAGGGATGCTACCATTAATCGTAATGAGTCGATAAATCGAAATTTGACCTCACTTCCCTTGACATGTTTAGTAAAAGAGAATAATATACTTCTCCTTGTTAATGGGGAGGAGGTCAATTTTCACTTCAAAACTTGTAGAAATCGCGTGAATTATAAAATGGGCGTCATAGCCACTTAGGTTGTGGAACACCAAGGAGATCGTTTGACAATCTTGATAGTTCAGATTGCACGACTCATGGGCAGCACCCCTATATTTATGTGACAGTGATGGCGGACTTTCTTTTTGCTTGCCGGTATTTTTTTATGACAAATGTGACAGACTGTAGCTCGCTTGAAGTCACTGATTTCTCCAGGAGTTAAGGCATTCCTTGGTAAAGGATTTTTAAAAACATCAATTTTCTCAGATAATTGCCTTAGTTCTTTAGTAAAGCATTTAGCAGGGTTGGATTCATGTTTTGGCCACGGTACATATTTACATAATGATTTGTCATAACTTCATTTTATATAGTAGCCTATACTCAATAACTTAAGCTCTGGAATACTTCAGTTTGACTTTAATTGTCTACATCTTCATCCGCGGGAAGAAGTAGACAAGTCGGCGTAAATTACATATAACACATATTTTTAAATGTGATAATAATGTCTTTCAGCTTCGGTAATTTAATTTTACATTTATTTACTTTTTTACAATTCTCAATGTGTACATTAAATCTTTCAACATATGAAAAGTAGTGTAAACAACGGTCACAGATATGTTTTCGATGTGCCTTCTTAGATAATTGTTTGGACACTAATCGTGATAAATCTTTTATCCATACATAATGGAAATTCATAAAATTATCGTTGTCATACAATACATTATCATCATTACTTTTATCCGCATACATGTCAGCAACCTATAAGAGATTTACATGCTTATCTCTTTTTTCAAAAGTAAGGTGAAAAGGGTGTACTGAAAAGTCACTAAACCTTTTTGTAAAGCCGTAGACATTAATCGAAACGTCATTAATTTTTTCAAATTTTGGAACACTTTTCAACGTTACAGGAAATTCAGTACCTTCAAAGTTCAACTCATGTTTAAATTCTTTATAATTGGAAACACGTTCAGGATGTGATACATTTGGATGTAGGGCCGACAATACTGCCCACTTGAAACATTGATTATCTTTGTTTTCAATATTAATGCATGCATGCTTGTTGTTAATTTGTAGAAGTAAACCGATATATGAGTTTGCGCGCATTGGATTGTACTTATTTACATTCACTTCAAGTCTTATAATTGATTGAAGATTCCAATTTGAACCCTTTGTGTGAAACTCTTCTACGCTGCGAAAGATTGGCTGCTTAATGTTTTCATCATACCAATCATCTAAAAGGGTTGTGGGGAAGATGCTGTTGGCCTTGGTTCTAAATGGAATAGGCTTAACAACCTCCTCATCATTCTGAACTCTTTTGATGTCTGCGATGAGAACACCATACACAAGAATGGGTCCATACTTTTGTCCAACTATTTTAGTTCAAATAGTAGATAATTTAATACTGAAGCGAGAACACTTTGATTTTTTTCAATCGGACAAAAATTCTTTTTGCTATCACCTGCACCGTTTTCTATGACGTGTGAAAATGAAAATTCGAGAAAAAGCGATTTAAAGTTTTAGGTCCAAAAAATACAATTTTTAGGATACTTACACTAAGTAAATTATAATCAGCTATTCCTGGCCCATATAGTAGTCTTTTCTCTTCCTCAAAGAACTCATTTTGTCAAAGATTTTCTTCTCGTCGAACTGTCCGAGCCTCCTTGCACGAAAATGACGAGCGCCGTTTTTTCCTCGTTATGCACTCCACATCGATATTATCGGTAAAATTTTTGCATTGCTGCCTGATAACAATATCGAGCAGCTGCATAGTGGTCAGCACAGATGCATAGGCCTTATTAAAAATGTCTGCAGCCTTTGCCGCTATTTCGACGATTATAGAGCCGGAATTGACGTGTTTTGGGTTTAGGCGCCACACAAGCGAATTAAACGCATCGTTCGAATTTTGAGTGTGTGTATACACCTTTTCAGGTGTATACAAGGTGATACAAGGTAAGGTAAACAATAAAACACATGAAGGGGCGGAGCGCACGCTTTAGGGTCTGCCCAAGCATTCACACGTGCTCGACAATCGGTCACAAAATCTGTTCTACCTTCGAAAATATGTCAAATTGGCCTCTGAAATTTTAAAGGCATATTCTTGGATAGTTTTGGAATAGATTTAAGACAAAATAAAAAAGTCGATTTTTTTAACCCTTTAACGCCCAAATGTGCTGTTTTTCGACTTGAACTTTAACTTCGTACAACTATTAAAAGAAAGCTAAAAAAATTTCAAAAGTAACATTTCCTACTATTTTCGGGGTCGCTTTTTTGAATGGCGTTGTCAAAATTTCTAAAAAATGAAATTAACCCCCTGTTTTAATGAAATTTTACAAAAAATGCAAGATTTTTGGATGACATTTTTTTTTATTTCAATTTTCATTCTTATATCGGTATCTACATATCGTCTGAGGTATAAAAACCGTATTCCTGATAGCTGTACTTAAAAAATATGCAGTAGTTTTTTTTTCTTTTTTTCATTTTTTATTAAAAAATGGCGCCCTAACGCTAATTTTTTTTTTTATTACACATACAAATTTTTTTCTAAATTTGCTTAAATTCACTTGAAATTTGTTACTCGGGGGTTTATGGGGTCGCTAATTACGAATCTGATGTTAGTTTTGAAAAATTCAAAATGGCGGATTCAATATGGCGGACGATTTTTTAAAAATTCACCAAATTTGACTGAAACTTTGTTACTTGGGGGTTTTCAGGGTCGCTGATTACGAATATGATGTTAGTTTTTAAAAATCCAAAATGGCGGATCCAACATGGCGACAAAAAGAAATAAAAATTATTCAGATTGGCTTAAAAATCGGTACTCGGGGGTTTTTGGGGTCGCTGATTACGAATATGATGTTAGTTTTTAAAAATCGAAAATGTCGGATCCAAAATGGCGACCAAAATATAAAAATCACTCTGATTGGCTTAAAAATTGGTACTCGGGGGTTTTTGGGGTCGCTGATTACGAATATAATGTTAATTTTTAAAATTCACAATTTCGAAACTAATATGCAACAGATATTCAAATGACTGAAGGTGACCACGACTTAGAATAAGTTTTGGTAGATGTTACATCCCGAGATAAAACTTTTTTTAATTTAACCCTCAATGTGTAAAATCAAATCAGCACTTTACCTCCCTTTTATTATATGCTTAATAAAATTACCCTTGCCTTAGCTCGGAACGTGACAGAAGACAACCTCAAACAAAGTTTAATGATGAAAAAAGTTCCCCACTTTAAAGTTCAATAAGAAATTAAACTAAGTTTTATGAAAGTAATGTTTAAAGTTTGACATTATTATTAATTGAGTATAAGTAATTTGCAAAATTGACCCAAATAACAATTTATAAGCCAATCCGGATGATTTTTATTTTTTTTGTCGGACATATTAGATCCGAAATTTTGAATTTTTAAAAACTAACATCCGATTCGTAATTAGCGACCCCATAAACCCCCGAGTAACAAATTTCAAGTGAATTTAAGCAAATTTAGAAAAAAAATTTGTATGTGTAATAAAAAAAAATTTAGCGTTCGGGCGCCATTTTTTTAATAAAAAATGAAAAAAAAAACTACTGCATATTTTTTAAGTACAGCTATCAGGAATACGGTTTTTATACCTCAGACGATATGTAGATACCGATATAACAATGAAAATTAAAGCCTATAAAGGAGACTACTGCCTTAAGGTACCTCTAATGTGATCTTGAAAGAGCGTGGACGCATCGTCCAAGAATGCGCTAATATTTATTAACGCGTTTATTTATGTCTGGATCACCGATTCTAGCGCCGTCTACAATATGAGACTTGAACAACGCGCGAAATCTAATGATAGATTGAAGAATGCTCACACATCTGTGTTTTTAATGTGTGAAATACATCGACTTTAAAATGTTGGTCAATAAGTTTTCATGTTGTGAGCGTTTTACAACCCATCGTTTGATAAATGAACGTTTTAAATTTACGTCACTCAAATGAGCGATTCCATGTCAAGTGATCAAGGTGGACAAAAATTTTTCTCCAATCGTGCCTAAACTTGGGGCTTTTGTAGTACTAATGGAAAGTGATTATTGGTAAAAACATTTTTTTACCAAGTGCAATATTTTCCGAGGGGGAGGGGGTGAAAGTTTTGAAGTTTTCGATACAATGCTTATTTTGATAATTTTTTACTCTTAAACAATTAAACATTAAAATTTGTCCAAGTACAGTTTCGAAAGGTTTTTTCATGCTCTTTTGATTGGAAATAAGCATTTTGAAAAAATATTTTTTGACAAAAAAAATCAAAATTCAAAATAAATTTTAATTTTTGGGGGGGAAGGATACGATTTTTTTTAAAACGAAAGCTGATCTTTTTACTAAAAGAACATATATATGCAAAAGTGGGCCTAGAATGTTTAAAAAACTGAAAAAAAGAGATTTCTACCAAACGGAGCCAAGAACCGGGTTCTAAGCTCACCGGTCAGTAGAAATCTTTTTATTCCGGGTTTTAAACATTCTAGGCACATTTTTGCATATATATGTCCTTTTAGTAAAAAATCTCAGCTTTCGTTTAGAAAAAATCGTATCCTTCCCCCCCAAAATTAAAATTTATTTTAAATTTTAATTTTTTTTGTCAAAATTTTTTTTTTCAAAATGCTTATTTCCAATTAAAAGAGCATGAAAAAACCTTTTAAAACTGTACTTGGATAAATTTTTATTTTTAATTGTTTAGGAATAAAAAATTATCAATATAAACATTGCATGACATAAACATAACATTGCATAACATTCACTTGACGTGGAATCGCTCAAATATGGAATCAATTCAAGAGCTTCCTTGATAAGAGCAACATTGACGTCACTCTCGTCAATGATTGAACCGTAATTCGGATACTTACGTGGTCCATCGGTGGTCGTCGCCTTACGCTTCATCTCTGCACCTGAAACACACTTACAAACTAACAAAAGAACACACTTACAAACTAAAATACTTAAACTAAACAAAACGAACTTACAAACTAAAGAACTTAACCTAAAAATCAATACAAAGTAAATGCAATAAAGACAATATACACAGTAAATGTAACAAAAAGACAAAAAAGTCAGAATTAGTAATGGCAAAGAGAATGTGCTGTTGCTGTTGGAACCACTGAACCTGTGAACAGAACAGCTAATGACTTAATTCGCTACAAACCCTGAATATATACCCCGAAATCCCCACTCCTACTTTTCGCGCATGCGCAGTAGACCATTTACTCCCAATTCCGACTTATTACCCCTGTAACACAATTATACTTTGATAAATATATGAATAAAATTTTGTTTAATATTTTATAGATATATATAATTTAGTATTTATAATTAATTTAAAATAAGAAATGAAAATAAAAATTAATCAATATAACTCAATTTGTCTTAAGAAAATTAATATATCTCCTATAATATTAACATATTCGCTGTCGTTTTGTCGTTCGTGTAATTCCGTACTTCATCGTTTGGTTGTTCGGCATCACTAATATATATATATATATATATATATATATATATATATATATATATATATATATATATATATATATATATATATATATATATATATATATATATATATATATATATGTATATATATATATAATATATTTATATATATATATATGTATATATATATAAAATATATATATAATTATATATATATATTATTTATTATTTATATATATATATTAGTAACTTCGTACTTCATTGTTCGGTCGATCGGCTTTTATCATTTATTCATCGTATCGTATGTATACATACTGATTGTACAAACATATACGCATGCGCAGTAGTGTTCTGTGAATGTCAGGCATGCGCAGTAGTATTCTATCAATGTCAGACATGCGCAGTAGTGTTCGGACAATGTTACGCATGCGCAGTAATGTTCTGACAATGTCAGCCATGCGCAGTAGTGTTCTATCACTATAAAGCATGCGAATAACATTCAGAACTTCAAAATTGAATTTTTTAATCCATACATAATCTAAAAATTATTTTTCTACAATACAAAATTTCCAAAGCTCAAAATGTTTAAAATATAAAATTTTTAAAATAAGAAGTGTTGAATTGTAATGTAAGTGAAAAGAATTAGATTATTGAGTATTGAGATTTAACAATTCTATTTCTGTGTAAGATGTTTTTAAAACATCATTATTGTCAATGTTTTACAAAAATTTAAATAACTTCTAAAAACATAAACACTTTTAATGATCTTAAGCTTACTTTAAAGATTATTTTCTACAGAATGGGAATTACTTGTAGACATTAACGTGTAATTTTTTCTTAGAAATTGCAGGTCGGCAAAGTTATACACAAAAATTTCAATTTGAAATAATTTTTTTGTACAAAAAACTATCCTTCAAAAAATATAAAACATGATATGGCGTAGATTTTTCAAGAAAATTTAGTAAAAAAAATATGTTTGAATTTTAAAAATTATTTTTCTGTTAACCCGTTGCCTGTTAACGACCGTTGGGTAGTAAACTTCTTAGCGCAAAATAAATGCAATTTCTTATGTAAATTATAAAATAAATAACGCATAATATTGTTTTTATATAATTATTAACACACTATTGATTGCAATGATCCTAAATTAAGTAATAAATAAATAATTATTTATTATTTTTAAATGATACACTGAGAGACCTTTGGGTCAACAGCAGACTTTCGATAGGCTGCTACTGACCATTTTGGTGGAACGCTACAGGACTATACTTTTGGGTTGCTGCGGTAAAATTTTGGGCGCGTGACAGTCCCAAAGTTGTTCAGCTGCAAACCAAAGGCGGCATTCCCACTACTTCGGTGAGATTTTACATCAGCGCAGCGAACCGAAACCATAGTGGAGCTGCTGTCACATACGTTGTTCCGCTACAGTCCCAAAGGTCTCTCAGTGTATAACAATTTAAAAACAAGTTATATTTATGAAAATTTATTTCTAATTTAAGTCACATTTAGTATATAAGGGTTTTTGGAGTCGGTGAATTCGAGTTTGACCATCATTTTTAAAACTTCAAAATGCAGGATCCAAATTGGCGGACATACTTTTTGAAAATTTTAAAAATTCATTTGGATTTTTATCAATTTCAGTATCTAGGGATATTTTGGGTCGTTAAATTTAAATTTGTCTTTCAAAATAAAAAATTATGAATTCAAAATGAGGGACTTAATTTTTTTAATTCATCCCGATTTTTATCAAATTTTGTACTCTATTCTATATCCTTTCCATTAGCTGATAAAACGAATCATGACCCCAGAATGTGCCGCGTGGAGGCTGCAAAGGTTTTACATTACACTTTCGGTTCATTGTTTTTTTTTGTTTATAATATCTGTTTAAAATTTAAAAATTTTGTCCGACACAAGAAGACTAGAGACAGAAGGACTAACTGCAGTAGTGGGGGTAGGACAAATATAGGGGGATTATGAAGGCGTGGTTAGATTGCGCCAAGTATCGTGTTTTGATTCTGCACTTCCACTCACACACGCGTGTCACGTATTCAAATATATAATGTAAGAGTGTTGAGATGTGCAGAACCGAAAACAAGATATTTAGCGCAATCTAACTACGCCTTCAGAACCCCACAAATACTGACTTACTGCTGTGAGTGAGAAAACAGCCGAGTTAGCCCTCCTGTCTTTAGTCTTCTTGGTCCGACATATTAGATCCACCATTTTGAATTTTTTTTGACGTCATTTTTATATTCAGCGACCCCAACAACCCTTGTATAGTAAGTTTTATAAAAATTCATCTAACAGGTTTTGCTGAACATTTTGGGCCAATCATATGATTATTTTTCCAAACAACGAAGGGATTTATAAGATTGTTTCAAATTTTTTTAATTCTTTTGGTCTATTTTGTCAACTTGCATTTTCTAAGAAAAAAGTTTCGTATATTCGCATAATTCAAGTTATTTGAATCAAATAAATATATAGATAACAAAAATTATTTGAATGAGATAATTTTTTTAGTGTGCTAATACTTTTACGTATGCAAATGGACGAACATTAATTTATTTATTATGAATTTGGTATAAGGACTACATAAATAATTATTTGACGCAATTAAAGAGATATTGGTCTAAATTAAAATAATTAATTATGAAAAATAATTGCATATTTGATATAAATAAGGGAAATTCCACGTCAACACGGACAGAGCTCTAAACAAAAATTGCTTTGATGGATTTAAACGTTCTAGGGCTTAAAATATTTCTACATTCATGTAGTTTAAGATGCCGATGGGCGTTTTTTGCAAATTTTTATTTCCGATGCCAATAGAGCTGTCAAAAGTCAAAAGGTCCAAAAATCTCAAAATACTTTTATGAATTAAAAGCAAAAAACGGGGTAAATTAATTTGTAACTCATTCTTTAACGGCAGTTTTTAGGGTCCCCGAATATAAATTTAAAGTTTTTTTAAATTCAAAATGGCGGATTCAATATGGCGGACAAAATTCAAATTTGAACAGATTCGATTAAAACTTGTTACTCGGGGGTTTTTAGGGTCGCTGATTACGAATCTGAAGTCACTTTTTAAAAATTCAAAATTCAAAATGTCGGGAAAAATTTTCAAATTTGATCCGATTCCCTTAAAACGTGTTACTCGAAAGCTTATGGGGCCACAAATTACAAATATGAAATCACTTTTTAGAAATAAAAATGGCGGATCCAATAAGTTGGAAAATTTTTTTAATTTAATCAGATATAATTAAAACGTGTTACTCGGAGTTTTTTAAGGTATCTGATTACGAATCTGAAATCACAATTTAAAAATTGAAAATAGTGGATCCCATATGACTGAAAAAATGTCCAATTTTGATACATTTCGCTTAAAGTCTGTAATAATAACAAATTGTTTACATTATAGAACAGTAAAAAGCTAGAATTTCTTAAAAGTGACTTCAAATTCGTTATCAGATATGCTAAAAACCCCCGAGTAACACTTTTTAATTAAATCTGATCAAATTTAAAAAATTTTCCACCATATTGGATTCATCAATTTCAATTTCTACAAAGTAACTTTATATTCATAATCTGCCACCCTAAAAGCCCCCGAGTAACACGTTTTAAGGGAATAGGATAAATTTGAAAATTTTTTCGTTATATTGGATCCGACATTTTGAATTTTTAAAAAGTGACTTTAGACTACCTGTCAAAATTGAGAGACCACTCATTTTCAGTCGAATGAAAATCGTTTTAAAACATAAAATTTATTGAAACTAAAATTTTTTTCTGCTCATTTTTTTAAAGATGATCAAATTTTGAACAGAAGAAGATATTTCAGAAGTCGTTTGGCCAATAATTCATTTAGATATTTTTAAAAAATCGCCATTTTCAATGTTTTACAAAAATTTGAATAACTGCTAAAATAAAAACTTGAACCAAAAAAATATAAAAAATTTGAAACATTCTTATTTACAGAAAAATAATTTTTAAAATTCAAACGTATTTTTTTTATTAAACTAGCTCCTCCGACGGCCGCAAGCGGCCGTCTACGGTGCTAGTTTTTATATGTCCATTGTCCAAGTCCATTATTTCATTAATAATAATATTCAAATTTTGTCAGTTAATAATTTGCTTATTTATATTTGAAATGTTGACGTTTTTTTGACAATGCAAAATAAGATTTATTATGAGTACTTTCTCTTAACAAAAATAAAATTTATATATTCGCGCTCTTTTTAAATAACATACGACTGCAGCGCCACCTTCACATGTACAAAGAATTTTAAAAACACCCTTCTATTAAGATTTTACATTCTCATTGCCCATTCTTTACTTCGATACTTTTCGATACATTCGACCTTTCCACTCCATGTCTTTTTTAAGAAAGGATTTTTTTGAAAAATCTACACCATATAATGTTTTATATATTTTCTAAAATAGTTTTTAGTACAGAAAAATTGTTCCAAATTTTTTGAATTTTTTTGGTCTAAGTTTGACGGCCTGCATTTTCTAGGAAAAAAATTACACGTTAATGCCTATTAGTAATTCTTATAGTGTAGCAAATGACCTTTAAAATAAGCTTAAGATTATTAAAAAAGCGTTCATTATTTTAAAAGTTATTCAAATTTTTGTAAGACATTGAAAATGACAATTGTTTAAAAATATCTAAATAAAATATTGGCCAAATGACTTCTAAAAGATCTTGTTCTTTTCAAAATTTTATCATCTTTCAAAAAATAAGAAGCAAAATATTTTAGTTTCCATACATTTTATGTTTTAAAATGTTTTTCAATCACCTGAAAATGGATGGTCTCTCAATTTTGATTGGTAGTCTAGATTCGTAATCAGCGACCCTAAAAACCACCGAGTAACAAGTTTTAATCGAATCTGATAAAATTTTAATTTTGTCCGTGCGGAATGTCCCATAAATATTTAGTTATTTTAAAAAAATTATTTTATTGATGCAAATAAATATTTATTTGAATTAAAATCCATTCATTACTGAATCAAGTAATTGACCTAATTGATTTAAAGCAATATTTATTAGATTCAATTATTCCATTCATTTGACTTAAATAATTCGAATTTGCTACAAATAACTATTTATTTGATACTACAAATTAAAATTTTTATATCAAGGGCAGTTCCATACGAAAAGTAAATGGTGGATCACCGATTTTTCTTAAAGTTTGTAATTTTGTAGTATTTGGGGTACTAAATAACTGTGCCAAACAGTTTTGCAAAAAAAATTTTTTTGCAAGGTATTTAGATTTGAAAAATTAGAAACTGAAAATAAATAAATAAATGTCAATTTTTCATAATATTAAAAAAAAGTTAAGAAAAATTGAATTTTCAATAATTTGTTTAAACAATAATTTTTTATTGTTAAAAAAATATGCTTAAGGACATCCCGGAGTTTCCTAAAAAAATTATTTTTTGAAAATTTAAACCTTCCTTAATAAGTGGTTAAATTTTTAAAAAAGTGCTTTTTGATGTTTTTGGGAAAAAATTTTTGAAGTTTGCGCTACGAGTTTTTGTGCGTTGCGCTAACTAACAATAAGTAGCGCCTATATCAGTGTATTTTAAAAGATGATATGACCTCTATTGCTTGCCTCTAATACACTTATTAATTATATACGTATATATTATTATTAAAAACAGTTAAACTATATATTTTTAACTTTTTTATAAAAATTATTTTCCTTTTCTCTTGTAAAAAGTCTTTTCCTCCACACTTTATCCAGGCTTATATTTCTTAATTTTTATTTTTATGGTCTTTAGTGGAACAAAATTCAAACGTTATTGTGTCAAATTTATTTTCTACTAACTGAAAAAATGCTTTAAGGAAAAGATTTTTTACATTAACCCATTGATACCTATAGGCAAAGGAATGCAGATATAATAAAAGTAACTATTGAAATCCTGGCATGGGATCTAATGATAATTTTTGTCGTTGAATGTTAAAAAAATGTTTTTTTAACAATTTTTTTTTAAAAACAAATAAAGAAAAAGTTTAGTAGACAAAATATATATATATATATATATATATATATTCAGTGTCAGCTACAAAATTGCTACTGACTAATGAACTATAAATGTTTTGTTTTCTTTCAAGACAAAGTACATCTACTAATACAAAAATTAAATAATATAGATAGTATAGTATTATTCTTAACTTAAATTACCAAAATATAATAGAGTTTTTTTATTATTATTAATAATTATAATTTAATTTATTATAAAACATATAATTTAATGCATTCATTATTATTTGATCGGGTCAACAAAAAAAACTATTATAAATAATTCGTCAATATTAAAAAGCAATATAAATAAAAAAAATAATTCGTCAAACATTGTAAAATATTAAAATTATGCACATATTCAATAAATTTTCTATATCTATATTTAAATAATTAAATAATAATATTATATAAACTTTTAATTCCAATAAAAGAATTTGATTTTATCAGCAATTAATAAGAATTCTTAGATATGTCATTAACGTTTTAGATTTAGTGTTATTTGTCGATATGATAATTCTAACACTTCAATTTAAAATAAACACTATAATAATATCCAATAGATGTCGCTAATTGTTGGTAAGATTGAATTTTATATATAATAATAATAATAATAATAATAATAATAATAATAATAATAATAATAATAATAATAATAATAATAATAATAATAATAATAATAATAATAAAATAATAATAATAATAATAATATAATAGAAATATCTATTGTTTACGAACATATATATCTTAAATTTTCAAAATTATATCAAATCAAATATATAATTAATTTTATTAAAATTCGTCGAAAGAATTTAATTATTTATAGAAAGTGTAAAAAAACTCTTCTCAAGAATTTAATTATTTTAATAAATAGCAAAATTCTTCAAATTTACTATATTCTTTTAAATATCATTTTTAAGAAATATTCTTCACAAAAATTCAATTATTTTTATAAATTTCCATGAAATTAAAAAAAATTAAATGATTTTCATAAGTAATAAAATTCTTTACAGAAATTCTATTATTTTGAAAAAATCTAAAAAAAACTCAACATCTTAATTATCTTTATAAATGATATGAAAATTCTTCGACAAATTTAAATTACTTTCAGGAATTTTAATAAAATTCATTGTAAAAGTTCCATTATTTCTATAAATAACAAGAATTCAATTATATCCAACACAAGAATTCGATTATTTTCCCAAATTTTTCTTAATTCAATAATTTGTATTTCTATTATATTTTAATAAAATTTCCAAAAAGAATTTAATTATTTAAAAACATTTTGACAAAATTCTACAAGAATATTCAATTATTTTCTAAAAGAATTAAACTTTCATAAGAATTGAAATATTAAAAATAGAATTTATCTAAATTGTTATTAAAAAATCAATTATTTAAAACTTTTTTTATAAAATCCTCGCAATAATTCAATTATTTTTATAAATAATAAAACTAATTGCAGAATTTCAATTATTTTTAATTCAATTTTAATCAATTTCCTCGAAAAATGTAATTATTGAAATTATTCTTAAAAATTAGATTAAAATTCATCAAAAGAACTCAATTATTAATTTAATAATATGCAATTATATACAAAATTAATATTAATATGTACATATACTACTTATATGTATATTTTAACAATGAAGATGCTATTCAATAAATAATAAAATTTCAAATATTATAATAATAATGTGTAATAATAAATATATATGTAAGGAGAAATAAATAAGATGACAACCGAGCGAGCGTTAGCAAGCGAGGTGTATGTCGCTAGTTATTTATAAAAATAAATCCAATCAAAAGAAAAAATCTCAATTTAACCCTTTAACGCCCAAATGTACAAAATTTTGACATAAAGTTTGAGGACTTATTTCGGTACTTAAAAATAAATAGAAAAATTCATTAATCATCATTTTTTATGTTTTCATATGCGCTCTATCGAATGGCGTTATAAAAAAAATAAAAAATTTATAAACATAAAAGTTATTAATGTTTTTTTTATAAATAAAGTACAATTTTTTTTAAATTTTTGTTTAATATTCAATTTTTTCTACTACGATTCGCTTAAAACTTGTTACTCGGGAGTTTTCGGGGTCGCTAATTATGAATATGAAATTCAATTTTCAAAATTAAAAATGTCCGATTCAATATGTCGGACAAATTTCCAAAAACTCATTAGATTCGTTTGAAATTTGTTACTCGGCGGTTTTTAGGGTCGCTGATCACAAATCTGAAGTCCAATTTTCGAAATTCATAATGGCGGATCCAATATGGCGGACAAATTTCCAAAAATTTTTAGATTCGCTTGAATCTTGTTACTCAGGGTTTTTTTGGTTCGCTTATGACGAATGTAATGGACAATTTTCAAAATTCAAAATGGCGGATCCAATATGGCCGACGAATTTTTGAATAAGAACTCATCGGTCAGTTGAAATTCGTTAATCACGTTCTTTAGCTATTAAAATGTTTAAATTCTTTCTAATGTTGCCCATTTTTCACCATGTAGAGGTAAACGTGAGCTGGAAAGTCTTTTTAAATTTTTTTTTACTTTTTCTTATTTATAATATTTAGATTTAAATCTTAAAAAACCAAATTTAAATGCTTTTTTATCCTTTAATTATTTTTGTTTGCAAAACGCTGTTTGTAAAAATAGGCATTGCACATTTTACTAAGTAACAACAGAAAATATTGCTCTTCAAAAATTTATAAAATCAGAACACATTTATTTTGTAAAATGTGCAACTCCTTTTTCTGCAAACAGAGTTTTGCTAATAAACATAACTGATGATTAAGACAAAGCATTAAAATTTAGATTTTTCGAGCTTTAAATTTAAATATAAATAAAAAAAATTACAGAAACAAGAAAAAAATAAAATGTTTTAGAAAAATTATATGCCGCATTGGATCCGCCAATATGACTTTTGAAAATTGTACTTCAGATTCCTGATCGGCGACCCAAAAAACCCCAGAGTAACAAGTTTCAAACGAATCTAATAAGTATTATATTACGATGTTATTTTGTTTGGATTTGTAATTTTAATGAGATCTTATTTTGTTTTTTTGAAAAAATCCATTCATATAATTTTATAATTATTTATTAGCTTTCGCCCGTCGACGACAGGCATCCTCAGATAATTTTAAACTGAAATTACATACAATTATTAATGAAAGAAATATATTAAAAAATATCTAGAAGAACATAACCTATAACATAAGCTATAACTTACCAAGAAGGTTTCTTCCCGGAAATGTACTAAAAATATAATTCAAAAAAACACATCTTAATTTGTCAACAAGGACAAATTTAAAATAAAACATGTTGTTAATAATAAAAAAAAATTTACAAACTTAAAAAAAGAGGAAAGAAAAAACATGTGTTCGCATGCTTGATCCCTCTTGTTCAACTTGTTCAAATATATTGGTGAATTACAGTGATAGTAAGTGAAACTAAAAAGTACCTCTATATATGGTAAGGAAGAAACCCATACAGTAGGTAAATTCAAAATTCAAATAAGCAGTAATCTAAGAAAATTTTTAATACAAAATAAATATATTAGTTAATTAGTACTGAGAATTAACGAATGATAAAACTGATTCAAATTATTTAAATCAGTCTGTTTATTAACAGAGTTTTCGGACTTGAGAATGTGAAACATCTCTCTAAATTTCTTTCGTCTGTAATTTCGTTCGTTACATATGATGTTTGTTGCTTCGAAATTAAATAGATGGTCATTCTCATGTGCATGAGTGACCAAAGCTGTTTTTCTACTATCATTTCTACAATCCCTCTTAAGTTCACTTAGTCTGTCTTTAATATATCTACCAGTCTCACCAATGTAGCAAGCTCCACATTGGCAATGTACACAATAAACCAAATGCGATTTTAAATCAAAAGAAGTAGGGTCTTTATTTTTTGAAAAAATTTTAAACGGATCCTTATCATAAGAGAAAACGACACCAACATTGTACTCATTAAATAAATTTTTAAAAAAATATTGCAGCTCATTTACGTAAGGCAAAACGACTAAATTAGAGGAAGAAAAAGGTTCTTTGATATTATTATTATTAGCATTGTTATTTAATAAAAATTGGTAACGTAAATTAATATATTTATTTAAAAAGGTTACAGGGTAATTATTTTCAATTAGGATATCGTGAACAAATTTCAAATTATCATTAAAAAATTTCTTATCAGACAATTTAATGGCTCTGTCCACCAAGCCATAAACAATGGAAATTTTATCTTTAACAGAAACATTAGAATTGTAGTTTAAATATCTACCAGAAAAAGTATATTTGTGATACCAATCAGTCATGATAGAGTTTCTCTCCCTTATTAGAAGGGTGTCCAAAAAACTAATGCGACCATTATTTTCAATTTCAATGGTAAACTGTATATTATTATTATTATAGCCATTGAAGGCATCAAGAAGACAATTAACGTTATCCTTGTGGATACATGTAATAACATCATCCACATACCTAAAATAAAAAATACGTTCAAAATCCAATTTCTTAAGAACATCCGATTCAAGTTTCTCCATCACTAAGTCAGCTATGGTGCCAGATAATGGAGAACCCATCGGAGTACCAAAAATCTGTTAATAAAATTTACCATTGAAAGAACAATACGCACTATCAATACAAAATTCTAAAATGTCTAAAAATATATTGTCAGGAATAGTTTTGAAATGCACAAAATTAAAATGGAGAGAAATCAGGCAGCACACAGATATTCCCGACAATATATTTTTAGACATTTTAGAATTTTGTATTGATAGTGCGTATTGTTCTTTCAATGGTAAATTTTATAAACAGATTTTTGGTACTCCGATGGGTTCTCCATTATCTGGCACCATAGCTGACTTAGTGATGGAGAAACTTGAATCGGATGTTCTTAAGAAATTGGATTTTGAATGTATTTTTTATTTTAGGTATGTGGATGATGTTATTACATGTATCCACAAGGATAACGTTAATTGTCTTCTTGATGCCTTCAATGGCTATAATAATAATAATATACAGTTTACCATTGAAATTGAAAATAATGGTCGCATTAGTTTTTTGGACACCCTTCTAATAAGGGAGAGAAACTCTATCATGACTGATTGGTATCACAAATATACTTTTTCTGGTAGATATTTAAACTACAATTCTAATGTTTCTGTTAGAGATAAAATTTCCATTGTTTATGGCTTGGTGGACAGAGCCATTAAATTGTCTGATAAGAAATTTTTTAATGATAATTTGAAATTTGTTCACGATATCCTAATTGAAAATAATTACCCTGTAACCTTTTTAAATAAATATATTAATTTACGTTACCAATTTTTATTAAATAACAATGCTAATAATAATAATATCAAAGAACCTTTTTCTTTCTCTAATTTAGTCGTTTTGCCTTACGTAAATGAGCTGCAATATTTTTTTAAAAATTTATTTAATGAGTACAATGTTGGTGTCGTTTTCTCTTATGATAAGGATCCGTTTAAAATTTTTTCAAAAAATAGAGACCCTACTTCTTTTGATTTAAAATTGCATTTGGTTTATTGTGTACATTGCCAATGTGGAGCTTGCTACATTGGTGAGACTGGTAGATATATTAAAGACAGACTAAGTGAACATAAGAGGGATTGTAGAAATGATAGTAGAAAAACAGCTTTGGTCACTCATGCACATGAGAATGACCATCTATTTAATTTCGAAGCAACAAACATCATATGTAACGAACGAAATTACAGACGAAAGAAATTTAGAGAGATGTTTCACATTCTCAAGTCCGAAAACTCTGTTAATAAACAGACTGATTTAAATAATTTAAATCAGTTTTATCATTCGTTAATTCTCAGTACTAATTAACTAATATATTTATTTTGTATTAAAAATTTTCTTAGATTACTGCTTATTTGAAATTTGAATTTACCTACTGTATGGGTTTCTTCCTTACCATATATAGAAGTACTTTTCAGTTTCACTTACTATCACTGTAATTCACCAATATATCTGAACAAGTTGAACAAGAGGGATCAAGCATGCGAACACATGTTTTTTCTTTCCTCTTTTTTTAAGTTTGTAAATTTTTTTTTATTATTAACAACATGTTTTATTTTAAATTTGTCCTTGTTGACAAATTAAGATGTGTTTTTTTGAATTATATTTTTAGTACATTTCCGGGAAGAAACCTTCTTGGTAAGTTATAGCTTATGTTATAGGTTATGTTCTTCTAGATATTTTTTAATATATTTCTTTCATTAATAATTGTATGTAATTTCAGTTTAAAATTATCTGAGGATGCCTGTCGTCGACGGGCGAAAGCTAATAAATAATTATAAAATTATATGAATGGATTTTTTCACGAATCTAATAAGTTTTTGGAAACTTGTCCGCCATATTGAATCCGCCATTTTGAATTTTGAAAATTGAACTGCAGGTTCGTGATCAGCGACCCTTAATACCTCCGAGTAACAAGTTTCAAGCTAATCTAAATACTTTTAACAATTTCGTCCATTCGGTTAAATTTTGCAAAATAATTTGAACTTCAGACTTCATTTTTAAGCCGCTATTTTAATTCTTAATTTTCTCTATTGTCCTATCTTCTAGCATATATATTTATGTCACGTTATTTGTAACATTTAGAATTATTTTTCTGCTATTTCGTAGTAGAAAAAATTGAATATTAAACAAAAATTTGAAAAATTGGACTTTTTTTATAAAAAAACATTAATAACTTTTTTGTTTGTAAATTTTTTATTTTTTTATAACGCCATTCGATAGAGCGCATATGAAAACATAAGAAATGATGATTGATGAATTTTTCTATCCATTTTTAAGTACCGAAATAAAAAATTGATCAGATTCACTTGAAACGTAGTACTCGGGGCTTTTTAGGGTCGCTGATTACGAATCTGACATCAGTTTTTCGAATTTCAAAATGACGGAATAATGCGGAATAATGGTTTGAAACTGAATACTTGGAAGTTTTTAGGGTCGCTGATTACGAATCTGTCATTATTTCTTCAGGGTATTTATCGAAGTTTGATTTCACCAAAAATTACCATACTGATGTCAGATTAACCAGTTTCAAACAAATTCAATAAATTTTAAAAAATTTCCCGCCATATTGAACCAGATATTTTGAATTTTGAAAAACTTATTTAAGATTCATAATCAGCGACCCTGAAAATCCCCAAGTATTCAGATTCAAGCCAATCTGATCAATTTTCTATTTCGTTGTCCGCCATATTGGATCCGCCATTTTGAATTTCGGAAAACTAATGTTAGATTCGTAATCAGCGAGCCTTAAAACCCCCGAGTAACAAGTTTCAAGCAAATTCGACGAATTTTGAAAAAATTCCGCTATCTTGGATCCGACATTTTGAATTTCGAAAAACTGATGTCAGATTCGTAATCAGAAGCCTTAGGGTACCAAGTTTCATAAAAATCCATTAAAAATTTTTTTAACACACTTTTGGCCCAAACAGTGGAAATCTCGTTGACAGCCAAGGGGTTAAAGGGTTATAATTGCAGAAAGTTATAGAGAGTTAGTTTATTAATTTATACGTTATATGTGGACGTCAACATTAAAAGGGCCTATTTTAGCACTATTGGAGTTATCTATATCGGCGTATTCCTGGCAAAATTTGGAAAATTTTGAGTGGTCTTAGAACTTTTTTGGTTAAAAATTCCCTGAGTTACGGAATTTCAAAGTTTAAAACGCCAAAAACCTCATTTCGAGAAAAACGGAATTAAAGATTGCGATACCAACTAATTGTTGTTTCTCTGGTTCTTCTTGGAAGTTATTCAGATAAGAATTGTTTCCAGTTCAGGGCACCTTGAAAATAAAAAAAACAGGTTTTAAATTTTCAAAACCACCCCCCCCCCCCCTCTTAATTTTCAAAATACGAAAAATCGACAATATGGGCCTTTTTCTAAAAAGGACAGTTTTTCTATTAAGAAACCATTTTTACAAGATTAATGTTGAGGTACAATTTTATTGTGTCATTTGAAGAAAAAGAATAGATATTAAACTTATTTAAAATTTTTTGACAGTCTCTATTATGAAAAAATTGACGCAATATCTAAATTTTTATTTCGACAATTACGAAAAAAAGACTCTAACATCAAAATCTCTAGTTCTTCTGGGAGGTTATTCAGATACGAATAATTTACAATCTAGGACACCTTAAGAACGTTCAATGGTCTCTAAAATTTGTAGGTTATGTGCGACTTACAGTTATAACCCAAGAAAAACGGCACTGCCTGTTTGAAATGACGTGAAATTAGTAAACAACCGTTTTCGAACAAGTTTTTCTCTGCACACAGTCACTTTTAACAAAATCTGACAACGTACTTTTATCGTAAATGTTTTGAATTGTCTGAATTCAAAAGATTTTGTTAATCCATGCAGAAACGCGGTTGCAGGATTGGAAATATAAAAGTAATGTAATGACAAGCGGCGCGGCAAGACGTATGTTACAGCCATTTTGTCAGTAGAGGGCAGAAGCATGCAGGGAGACTAAAGGCTCAGCTGTCAAAATGATTCGCATTACATTGCTATGGTAATTTCAATGCTGCAACCGTGTTTCTGCATGGATTAACAAAATCTTTTGAATTCAGACAATTAAAAACATTTGTGACAAATGTACGTTGTCAGATTTTGTATAAAGTGTCTGTAAACAGAAAAAAATTTGTTAGAAAATGAATATTTACCAATTTCACGTTATTTAAACCGGTTAGTGCCGTATTTGTTGGGTGATAACTGTTAATCGCACATTATCGAGAAATTTAAGAAACCATCGAACACCGTTAAAGATGAAAAATCAAGAAGTTTTAAATTTTTCCACACCTTCGTTTTTAAAATACGGATTACTTTTGCAAATGACCTACGAAATGGGCCCTTTTCATTTTTCTTAAGAACCAATGAAATCAAACAGTTAAATTATCGATAAATTAATGAAAACCGCATGATTTGACTTGTCCAGATATCTAGATTGATATAAAAAATTTTAAAAAATTAAGATTTTGATCAAAAATTACTAAATTGCGATTATCTGGAATACTAGAACCGACAATAGGCCCTTTTCATGTGGACGTCCACATATTATATTAAATTTTATTCAAATATATTGAGGGGTAATACCACGCTAGAGCCAGAAAATGAAAAATGGAATAGGATTATTTTTGGAGGGTTTAATAAATACATATTGAAGTGTGATTTTTTATAAACAATTTACTTTTTATTTTTTGTCAAAAAATCGATTATTTTACTCAAAAAGTGCTCCATTTTTACAAAAATTGATATAAAAAAACCCCTATGTACTTCAAAAGTTTATATTATATAGATTATAAAATTTAATTGTTTTCTGTTCAAATTATCGTTTTTATGGAAATATATTATTTTTTACACAATTTTAGACGACACGTATTTTGCCGTTTTGCAAAAAAAAATATTTAACGAAGTTAGGCGCATTTGAATTTTTAATACTGCGAAGTCTGATTTCAAGAAAATGACGGTAAAAGATATTAAAAATATTTTATCTTTCTTATCTCTGCCTATAATGTAATGATTCTTTTTGTCCCTCATTCCGAATTAAATGTTCTTTAAAATCCCACAGGTTTAATTAAAAAAAATTTTAATTTAACAAAATGGCGGCTATTTTTCGAAAAAAAATCAAATCAAATTTTCTCATTAACCCCAGCGTTTTTTTCCTCTTGATTTTTTTATTACTTCCTGGAAGTGCAACGATTATTTTCCAACAGAATTTATTGGGGTACCGCGACTTAAAGAGGAATAAAATTTTTTTTTGTTTTTTCAAAAATGAAAATTAGAAGTTTTTTCGCTACCTTTACAATATACAACAAAATTTTAAAAAGAAAAAATGTTCGTCCTGAAAAATGAAGTAAATATTTATTACAACTGACATTTTCACTTTTCAGAAAATTAAAATTATTATTAACTGTAACACGCATTAACCCATTATCGCCTGCAACCACTGAAACTTTGTGTTTAATTTATTTAAAATATAATTTATAATAGAACTAAGTATTTATATGTTTTTGAGGTCGCTCATTACGAATCTATAATTAAAGTTTCAAAATACAAAATGGCGGATTTATTGTGTCGAACAAGAATTTAAAAAATTTGTTCGATTCGATTGAAAATTGTTACTTAGAGGTTTTTGGGGTCGCTGATAACGAATCTGTAATAGGATTATCAAAATACAAACTGGCGGATCCAATATGGCGAACATACATTTAACAGATTTACTCGATTTGCTTGATACTTGTTACTCGGGGATTTTTTGTGCCTTTTGTTACGAATATATCATCAGATTTTCTAATTCAAACGTGGGGATCCAATATAGAGGAACAATTGTCTTGAACATCTGATTGAATCACTTAAAACTTAATACCTGGCATTTAAACTGTTCCTATTTACAGTCAGAATGTGTCGTTTACGAAGAAGTTTTCAGTAGTTTTGTAGTTTGATGTCATTAATTTTCAAAAATTCAATATATTATATTATTTGGATTTTTGTGAATAGCACTTCTCAAAATTGATCGATCTACATGCCACATGATTCTCTAACATGTTATTTTTTAAATTCAATTTTTGAGTGTTTGTATAGTCAATATGATATCATTTTGTACTAAGAAAATTAGAATTCCATTTGACAAAGGTACTTCTTTTATTTTAATATCAATGTAAATAATATTGTGTTTGGTGAACATTCCAGGTAATTCCTAATAATAATCTAGTCAGGTGACTAGATTTGATTTTTAACCATATTGTCTGACATATACTGAATCCGAAATTTTGAATTTAAAAAATCTGATTACAGTTTCGTAATTAGCGACCCAAAAAACTCCTAAGTAACAAGTTTCAAGCAAATCTAATAAATTCAAAAATTTGTTAACAAGTATCAAGCAAATCGAGTAAATTTGTCAGATCTATCAGCGACCCCAAAAACCTCTAAGTAACAATTTTCAAGCGATTCGAACAAATTTTTTAAATTCTTGTCCGACATAATAAATCCGCCATTTTGTATTTTGAAACTTCGATTATAGATTCGTAATGAGCGACCTAAAAAACATATTATAAATACTTAGTTCTAATATGAATTATATTTTAAATGAATTAAACACAAAGTTTCAGTGGTTGCAGGCGATAATGGGTTAATGCGTGTTACAGTTAATAATAATTTTAATTTTCTGAAAAGTGAAAATGTCAGTTGTTATAAATATTTACTTCATTTTTCAAGACGAACGTTTTTTCTTTTTGAAATTTTGTTGTATATTGTAAAGGTAGCGAAAAAACTTCTAATTTTTATTTTTGTAAAAACAAAAAAAAATTTTATTCCTCTTTAAGTCGCGGGACCCAGATAAATTCTGTTGAAAAATAATCGTTGGACTTCCAGGAAGTAATAAAAAAATCGAGAGGAAGAAAATGATAATTTGACTTACATACATATAGCCTGTCTGAATTGAAATGGAATTAACTTATAATAAAAAATTAGTTGCAGAAAATGTAATATTAACCTTTCCTGGAAAAAAGGAGAAAAACTTGATCCAGAAATTGAAGTTGTAGTGAAACAATTTTATGGAAGTGATGAGAATAGTAAACTTGTCCCTGGAATGAAGGATTTCTTATGTATAAAAAAATAAGATGGAACCCGTGAGCATGTGCCAAAAAGGTTTATTCTAGGCAATTTGTCAGAACTTTTTTCTAGATTTAAATAAGAGAACGAGAATGTTGAAATTAGGTTTTCACGTTTTGCACAATTGAGACCACGGCATTGTGTTTTATCTGGAGGAAGTGGTACTCACACAGTTTGTGTCTGTGTCTACCACGAAAATGTGACATTGATGTTGGATTCAATAAATATTAAGAAATTAACGGAATTGTTGAACTTAAAATTAAAAGATTATCATGATACTTCAAAGGTTTAAATGTGTAGTAAAGTTATTACAAAATGCAATTTCTACTAGTGTTTAAATTGCCCTGATGTTGAAATATTAAGAAAAACATTAAATTGATCTGCAAGATAAGGATTGCGTTGAGGAAATTCGATTTCAGCATCGGCAAAACACAAATAGAACCACATTAGTTACAGAAGTAGTAAACATTGACGATTTTGTGGAAAGACTTTGTAAAAAGATTGTTGGACTTAAAACACAGTCTTTTTATGCAAAAAGTCAATTATTATTTACAAAAAATTTAAAAATCAATTTAAGTGAAGGAGGATTTTTGACAATGTCTGATTTCGCAAAGAACTATGCTTTCGTTATTCAAAATACAACTCAAGCGTCGCATTGGAATAACGAACAAGCATCTAAATAAATAAATCTAAATAATAATTATTGCCTATCTCAAAGAACACTTTAGTCTAAAATTTATTCATTATCTTACAGATGGAGCATCGCAACATTTTAAAAACAAATACAATTTGATTAATGTTCTATATCATGAAGAAGATTTTAACATTCCAGCGGACTGTAATTTCCATCCAACTACACATGGAAGCGGTCAGCGCGATGGAATCGGAGAAAATTTTAAGCGTTTGGTAGCAAGAGCTAGTTTGCAACGTTCTTCTGAAAACCAATTTTTAAATGATCCAGCCTTATACGAATGGGCAAAACTAAATTTTAAGGATACTATAATATTCTTTAGTTCGAAAGAAGATCTAGTCCAGATGACGCAGACTTTATCTGAAACGGTCAATTGTGTTTGAAACGAATCTCTGATGATACAGAATTTTAACTTTTTCCGAAAAAAATGACTTTAACCCGGCGAGCGTAAGGTGGAATTTTGCAACACCGAGCGTAAGGTAGGGTATTTTTTACCCTGTAATGTATTACTATTTATAAATTAAAAAAAAACTTAAAATCATGAAAATTTTTTTTTTATAATTATTTTATGTTGCATAGTAATCTAATTTATTAATGTTACGATAAATTTTTCATTTGTTTAAACAAATTATTATTGTTAATTTCTAAAAATTCCAAAAATAAAATAGAGAAAAGCAAATTTCTAAAAATTTGGCAGCTGATATTGGTATTATTTAATGCTAAATTAATGACTTAAATAAAACATTAAATTAAATTTGCTATAGTTATTATTTAACATTGTTTAAACAATTAATAGTTGTTATTTATTAACTTTTTTTCTATTGCACTTAGAAAGAAGCAGTTTTTTTCTAATTTTGCAATTTTGGACCTAAGATAATAACCGTTACTTCTTAAATGTCAATTCTATATGTTAACAATTGTTTAAACAATTAATTGTTGTTATTTATTAACTTTTTTCTATTGCACCTAGAAAGATGCAGTGTTTTTCTAATTTTGCAATTTTGGACCTAAGGTAATAACCGGTAATTATTAAGTGTAAATTCGATATGTTAACCATTGTTTAAACAATTAATTGTTGTTATTTATTATCTTTTTTTTTACACCTAGAAATAGTGCAGTTTTTTTCTAATTTTGCAATTTTGGACCTAAGATAATAACCGTTAATTCTTAAATGTCAACTCTATATGTTAACAATTGTTTAAACAATTAATTGTTATTTATTAAATTTTTTTCTATTGCATCTAGAAAGATACAGTTTTTTTCTAATTTTGCAATATTTATCGGTTATTACCTTAGGTCCAAAATTACAAAATTAGAAAAACGGCATCTTTCTAGGTGCAGTAGAAAAAAAGTTAATAAATAACAACAATTAATTGTTTAAACAATGTTAAATAATAACTATAGCAAATTTAATTAATGTTTTATGTAATTCATTAATTTAGCATTAAATAATACCAACATCAGCTGCAAATTTATAGATATTTGCTTTTTTCTATTTTGTTTTTGGAAAAGTTATAAATTGACAATAATAATTTTTTTAAACAAATAAAAATTTAATTGTAATAATAGTGAAATATATTATTTATCCTTAGGAAACAATAATAGTGAAGTTCATTCATGATTTCAACTTTTTTTTTCATTATACAAAAAACAATACTTGTAGTGTGTTTTATATTCAGGGTACATGTGTTGACAATAATTATAAATAAACAATAAAAAATGCAAAAAAAAATGTTTTTATTCTTTATTGATTTAATACCGTATACAGAGCAGCTATTAAAAATTACAATCAAATTCATCATTTCAAATTCGAATTATGGAGAAATGAATATTCTACAGGGTAAATTTTACCCTACCTTACGCTCGCCGGGTTAAAAGAAAAAATCAAAATATTTGAAAAAAAGTCAAAAAAGTAACTTAAAAAAAGACATAAAAGTAAAAAAAAATATTGCTAAAAATAAATGCAACAGTCATTATTATTTATTAACTACCAAAATGTTTTTTTCAAATCATTTTCATTTTACTTAATTTCTAATAAAACTTTTTTATTTGAAAAAAATACAAATAAAATAAATAATAATAATAAAATATTTTTTAATTTAATTCCTTCACTGACAGTCACCTAAGACTTCTAGCTTTAAATTCGTACACATATATTTGTATAATATAACATTAACAAATGTTAAAAGGTGCCCACAAAACAAAAAACACATTAACAAAACGGTGCCCACAACCGGGAACACTTCCCCTATATATAATATATAATAATTTTCACTGTCTCTTTTATTCTGTTATATAATATTTTGTTTAAACAATTTATTATTGTTAACAATTAATTCCTTTCTTCCATTGTTTAAAAAAATAATGACAGTAATTTCTTTAAACATTTACTGAATTGTTAAATTTACAAAATGTCTTCATGTTATACTACTCAGCTTAGGAAGTTTGTAAAATCACAAAAAGTTGCATGCTTCTATGTGCTTTGTGTAAAGATTTAGTAAATAACAATTATTTGTTTAAACAAATATTAAACTGTTATACCTTGATAAGTTTATAATTAAATAAAGTCGGTTTGATAAAGTGTAAAATTTCTAAAACACATCCTGACGCCTATGCTTGCCCTCTCCATAATCACTAAATGAAAGTAAACATTGTTTTTTAAAAGCTGATGTATAAAATAATTTAACTTTTACATCACAAAAATCAAATCAATTCTAATGTTAGATTACCTAGTTTCAACATTGAAAATCCGAGCCCAGATTCAAAATCAGCGACCCTAAAACTCCCGAGTAAGATTTCTGACGATGTAATTAATGGGGCGCCTTATTATATCATAAAACACTCTTTTTATTGTATTTGAAAGACAAAATTTTATATGTTAGAAGTGTTCTTTAACCAAAATTTCTTTCTGCGAATTTTTATTTACTATAATTTTCATTTAAATGAATTTCTATGAAGTTCATAATAAAAAATTTTTCTGACAGCATCTCTATTAGTACGCCGATGTTGGCAAAGTGGAAATTTAACCATATGAAAATTTTGGCAAGTAAAAATTGTATTAAATTAAATTTCTAGCATATGAACATTTTGACTAATAGAAATTGTATTTAACGGAAGTTATGTTCAATTAAATTGTAGTAAAGTTAAATTAATGTAATTTAAAAAATTGATTAATTGGAATTTCTGTTAAATAATATTTCAGAAAAATTGAAATTCTGCTAATATAGTATTCTCTGTAATATTTTTATTAGAGCTGTGCAAAATTTGAACCAAACCGAGTTTTGTTCGGTTTTGGGTCGCCGAAATGTCGAATGTCGAATGTCGATTTTTCGATATTCGAACTGGGCTAACTCGAATGTCGAATTTTCGACATTCGAACTAGGCGAAAAAATTCGAACAGTTCGGTTCGAATTATTTTGCACAGCTCTAATTTTTATGTCTATTAAAAATTCGTCTAAATGTTGCGTTTTTAGCTCAATAAAACATGTTAGAACTGTAGGATTATGTATCAATGTCTTCTGTCGACAGCAGAAAACTAAAAATTTTAATTTTTTGACAAAATCAATAAAACTACTTGTTTTTTAACCACTTTCCTCTTTCATTCCCTTTTTACCGCCTTTACTCTAAGCATTGATCAGCAGTATTTGATAGAAATCTTTTAGGAGTTGTGCAAATAGAATCTTACAATTGAACTTTTCAGTAAAGAAACCCTTAACAAAGCTTAGAGACCTTTTTAGTTTTTACTTCGGGTTGACGTTTCAATTTAGTTTAAAATGAGAAGTATTGGCGATGATTTGTGACGAGATACATAAAGTTCGGTGAAAAACAACGAGAAAAATTTTAGATGATAGAGTTAAGTGAGCTGGAAACAAAAATGTTACAAAGCTAATTTTACTGAAATTAATATATTCAGCAAAACACTACTATGAGATGATTGTTTGTTCTGGGATACTTTAAGACATTAAAATGTCGGTAAAAAGCTGTTAACAGTAGGGGATATTGGGGGCTTCCTCCATTATTTAAGGAGAGATTACACTGATGTTGTTTTAAATAAAAATTTCTTGTTTTTATTTTTGGTTAGAATTATCTAAAAATACGGGAAAAATAGACTGAAGTGGTAAAAATAGTCTCGCGAGCAGGAGGGTAGGAGAAACATCCCCCTCCACAATGGTGCAATTCTTAAAATTAAGTTTAAAAAAGGTCTACATGCTTTATTTTTCAACCGATTTTATTCATTTTTTTCAATTAAAGCTTATGAAATTTAGAAAAGCATTGTTGAGTCCGATTTTGAAATTTTAATTTGTTTATATTAATTTTTTATTGAAAAGTTGAATAAAAGTAACAATTTTGCAAAAAATGTGTTCTCTCATTGATATATGCAAATATTCATTATTAAAGACTAGAAAAAATTAATGTTAAAATATTCCTTGAATAAAAAAATTGTACAAGTAAAATTTTAAACATTATAAAAAATTAATTTAACAAACATTAAAAAAGTTATAACAAATTGAGAATTTAGACAAAGCCTTTGATGGATTTTGCTGAAATTTGTTACTCGGGGGTTTTCGGGGTCGCTGGTTACGAATCTGGTGTTAGTTTTTCAAAATTCAAAATGTCATATTAAATATGGCGGACGAGTTTTTAAAAAAATCAGTCAAATTTTCCTGAAACTTGTTACTCTGGGGTTTTCGGGGTCGCTTATTTCAAATCTGATGTCGGTTTTTTCAAAATTTTAAAAATTAAAAATTTCGGATCCACTAAGGCGGACGTTTTTATTAAAAATTGGTTCTAATTTGTTTAAAACTCGATACTCAGGAACTTTTGGGGTCGCTGATTTAGAACGTTTAATCAGATTTTTGTAATGTCCATCATATTGGATCCGACACTTGGAATTTTGAAAAACAGATATCGGATTCGTAATCAGCGACGTAATCAAATCCCAGAGTAAAGACTTTTAAGTGAATCGCGTTAGTATTTTAAAAAGTCCACCATATTAGATCCATCGAAGACATTGTCCGAATACACTAACATTTATTTTTTATAGTTTCGAATAATAAATATTCGGTTGTATCAACGGAATGAAAAATTCTTTGCGTAATTGTTATATTATTTATATATTATTTTATCATAAATCATAAAAAACTTTTACAACACTTGAGTACACAGGCAACGGCCACACCACGATGAAAAAACCAGTTCTCGTCCCGAGTCGTGCCATGCGCGCTGAAGTGACACGACACAAGCATTGAAATTGTTCATCTCTTTTTAATGTTTTATGTGTTATAAAAGTGTTTTTGATATTAAATCAACATCAAATAACAATATTAAAAACTATCTTAATAGTGAAGAACAAAAAACATTTTATATTTCAAGTTGAGTGCTATAGTGACAAAATTTCACAACCTTACCTCAATTCTAACCAGACTTCCATAGAAAATGGATATAAAATTGACAGTCTTCTCACAACAGAAGTTCCAATGAAGCCAATAAACGACGAAAGTGATACATTTAAAACACTAATAATTAATAATAAAAGAAAGAGAACCTATGCAATGTCTGATGATACGGATGAATCTACAAGAATTCACAAGAAAAACGATGCATCAAATTTCATTTCTGAAAACAGATTTTCGTCACTACAATCCTTCTAACGACATGAAAACAGACGAAATCGCCGGCAAAACAAATAAAAGTGATGACAAAAGGACAAATCAAACTAAATCAACAAAGAGACCACCTCCTATTGTTATTCATGGAGGAATTACGGAACATAATAAAATTGTGAAACAAATCAGTGACATAGTGAAAAATTAATTCTTTCTAAAATATCACAAGGACTCTACAGAGGTCTTCACATCTGCAGATGACGACTATCAACTTTTGAAAAATATTTGGAAGCAAGAACAAATTTCTTTCTATACTTACTCATATAAAGGTGAAAATAGGAAAACTTATGTACTTTCCGGTCTACATAGACAAACAAATTTGACAGATCTAATGAAAGAATTACAGGAAATTAATTTTCCCGCAATTAAAATCAACATGATGAAAAAAACCTCAAGACCACTTTTCATGGTGACCTTCAAAAATAATGTGAAGCTGAATGACCTGAAACAAAAAGTTTTGTATCTAGACTATACAAGAATTTCCTGGGAACATTATATCAACAAAAATAAACTGTCACAGTGTCATAAGTGTCAAGATTGGGGTCATGCAAGAACAAATTGCTTTGCAAACCCAGTGTGTCTCAAATGTGCAAGAGATCATCTTACACATGAGTGTGTCAAGTCAAAGGATCTACCGGCTAAATACACAAACTGCGGAGGACCTCAATCAGCAAATTCCAAGGACTGTGAAGAATATAAAAAGAGATTACGTTGGATCGAAAATAAACGACAAAAAGTAATGAAGCCCTATCTCCAAGGAAAAAATCAAAACATACCCGACAGCAAAGCAACAAATCTACAGTTACAAAGTCAACATCATTTTCCACAATTAAGAAGCAAGCATATTCAAGGACAAGTGCACTCTTTAAATCAGTCATACGTTCCGGATCAGTCATCTGGGAAATCAACAAACTTCTATCAACAGCAGGCAAGTCTCGTCCAAAACACTACAGGTAACATTTTAATAGTTAACACTACAAGTACAAACCAAACAAATATTAAAAATGATATTAATGAATTAGCTATTCTTTTTAAAGAAATTAATGAACTTAAAAAGATCTGTAATATTCCCAAAATGATAAAAGCGATGAAGGAACTCAAATTACAAATTCAAAAATGTCAATCCCCATTAGAACAATTTCAAACATTCTTAAACTTTTCCGAAACATTTGAACAATCATGGATAATATAAAACTTTGTAGTTGGAATGCAAATGGAATAAGGAATTAATTATCAGAAGTAATTTAATTCCTTCATCGATTCAAAATAGATATTTTTATGGTTATTGAAACTAAATATATAAAAAAAGATAAATTAGAAATTAAAAATTACACATGTATTAAAAAAGGAAGAAATAACAGAGCTGGAGGAGTAGCTCTTTTTATTAAAAGTAACATTCCTCATAAAGAAATTAAAATATGTAATAGTATAAGTATAGAATATATTTGTGTTAAACTTGTTAGTGGAGTTCACTTTATAGCTGTTTATAATACACCCGCAAATGAATTCTCGACCAAAGAAATAAAATTATTAGATGTGGTTGATAAAGTATTATTGTATGGAGATTTAAATGCCAGGCATTATTTGTGGAATTGTAATACCACGAACGAAAGAATTAATATATTTTTTAACTACGTCCAACTAAATAATTGTTCACTTCTTTTTCCAAATGAACCGACAAACTACCCACCTAATGATATGACACCAACTACCATAGATATAGGACTTAACAAAAATGTTCAATATTTGTCAGATGTCACGATTCTACATAAACTTAGCTCCGATCATGCACCAGTTTTATTTACTCTAGGTAAACAACAAAAAGTAATTAACAATAGAACGGTGTTCGATTATAAAAAGACTGATTGGACAAAGTTTTCCATTTATTTAGACAAAAATATTACTATTACACCAAAAATAAATACAATAAATTGTTTAGAGAAAGAGGTTCAAAAATACACAACGACGTTGCAAAATTGTATTAATAAATTTATTCCTAAAAAAGTTGCTGGAGAAATTAAAGATAACTTATCACCGGAAATTTTGAGTATGATCCATCACAGGAGAAGACTTAGAAAAGCATGGCAACGAAGTAAAGATCCGACTATGAAAATTTTACTTAATAAACAAACCCATTTTATTCGAAATAGTATAATTAAATTAAAAAACGAAAATTGGCAAAATAAATTGTCTAAATTTAATCCGAACGATAATTCATTGTGGAGAATGACTAAAATCCTTAAAAAAGAATTCCATCCTATACCCACCCTAGCCTCAAATGGCATGGAAGCTCTCACTCCTCTCCAAAAAGCTAACATGCTATCCAAGCACTATGAGAAAATGTACATAACATCGACGTTCATAACTTAACAAGAGAACAACATGACATAGTGCAAGAAGTTGCAAAAACTATTAACGATACAGAAAATATTCAAGACTTTACTAAATTTTACAGAAATCCCAATGAAATTCGTAA
Source organism: Leptopilina syphax (assembly GCA_032872505.1). Taxonomy (NCBI): domain Eukaryota; kingdom Metazoa; phylum Arthropoda; class Insecta; order Hymenoptera; family Figitidae; genus Leptopilina; species Leptopilina syphax. Next base: position 52,813,017 of record CM065468.1, read on the forward strand.
TGAAATTAAAAAATTGCCATCTAAAAAAGCTCCTGGGTTGGATAATATTCAAAACATTGTTATAAAACATGTTACAAAGAAATCAGTAATCCAACTAATGTATATAATCAACGCATCTATTAGATTGTCACATTTTCCTAGTCACTGGAAAACAGGGAATATTGTACCAATATATAAGGAAGGAAAATGTAAATCAGAACCTTGTAGTTATAGGCCTATTAGTCTTCTTCCTACATTAAGTAAACTCGCAGAAAAAATAATACTCAAAAGAATAAACGATCACGAACGCAAAAATAAAATCATAATTGACGAACAGTTTGGATTTAGGGAAAGACACAGTACCGTACAACAATTTTTAAGAATAGTCAATGACGTTAGTATTAATTTGAATCTAGATAAAACGACTGTTATGGTATTATTAGATATATAAAAGGCATTCGATCGAGTCTGGATGGACGCAATTTTGTATAAAGTGATACAATACGAATATCCACTCACGTTAATCAAATATGTACATTCCTATCTTCAAAATAGACACCTGGTAGTCACAATAGATGGGTGTACCTCAGAAAAACGAAAAGTAAGAGCTGGTGTTCCACAAGGATCGGTTCTAGGGCCGAAGCTCTTTAATATTCAATTAAATAATATTCCTAAATTTTCAAAAACAAAAACATCTCTCTTTGCAGATGATACAGCCATCTATTGTCACTCTTTCAACGCCATAGTAGCAGCAAAACAAATTTAAATTCACATTAATATGCTAGAGAAATATTATAAAAAATGGAAAATAAACCTAAATGCTAGTAAAACAGAAGTAATAATTTTCTCTAAAAAACCATCATGCTCAAAGATCTTTAATCCAATAACAGTTTATGGTACTCCCATACAACCCACAAACAATGTTAAATACCTTGGTGTCCATCTTGACTCAAGATTGACTTTTCATAAACATATTTTAGAAACTATAAAAAGGCGTATGATGTTTAGAAAAAGATTTATCCTCTTATGGCTAAAAACTCTACTGTAACTGAGAAAAGTAAAAATATTATATTTAAATCAATTTTACGACCAATTATGGTATATGCAATAAGTTGTAACGATTTTCTTATTTTCATCAATAATAAAAAACCGCGACAATACAAATAACAAAAATAAACAAGATTTCAAGACAATATATTACAAATAAATAAATAAAATCATTGAATTAATTAAAAATTATAAAATTTATAGTTCAAATAAACATACATACAAATTCTATTCAGAAATTATTATATTATATTTCAGTCAAATAAAATAAATAGGCCTGACGTCAGGAAATAATACACATATATAGAAATAAGCAATTTATAAAGAAAATACACACACACACATTCAAAATTACAATGCATAAATTAATTTGACAATATAAATCACAATAATAAAATAATCAATAACAAATTAGAAACAAACATTTAAAAATACATTCCCAATTCATCTCACGACTTGATTGCTATCTCTGTCATTATTAGGCAACCATAATGGATACATTTTAGATTGACATATCAATATAGTCATCGAAAATTATCAAAACAATTTTATCATTTTTCTAGAATCAACTTACGAATCGTTGTCGAAACTCACGCTTATCCAAGTATGGAATGATCGAGGCACCGTAATTTGTTCCGACTTCCGAGGTTGTTCCTTATGTTTGGTCAAATATTGCAAACGTTATCCGTGAAATTGCCATAATGTTAGGATTAACCAAAAACGGCCACACTTTACGTAAGAAAACAGAACAAAAACAACTCCGATAAATAAAAAAAAATAAACTAAAACTTACAGAAAATTAAAATATAATTTGAAACTAAAGAACAAAAATTACCTTTCCGTGTCCTCGGCCGGCACGTGAGAGCATAGCCGTCGTTGAACCTGAGATCGATGAATCGCGAAAGTCAATTAATAAATTGATTATTCACAATCTTCCTCGACCCCAGGATTCAACCCGCCAATCCCCACTCTAGCCCAATTATCAAAGAACACGGAAATATACCCGAATTTAGCAAATACTCGGAAGTCGGAATGGTCACAATTTTTCAGGAGTCAATGATAAAAATCTCTTACGAGATTATATCGCTTCAAAGTGGTTGGTGCAGTGCATCCAAAACTAACTTTAAACCATTGCAAGTGTTTCAAAATAAACAATTAAGATTAATATTAAATGCAGATAGATACACGAGGATCACTGAACTGCATGAGAAAACTAAGACTGAAATGTTTAGAGATTAAGCAGAAACTTTTTATGAACAGCATTTATCGACAAGCGAATTAACCAAAAAAATTCCAGAGCTGAATAAACATTATCTGCCTTTTAAACTAAAACATAAATTACAATATCAGGTACTCAATTTCTTTAATCGACGCTAAAAAATGTGCGTAAAGGTATGTAGGTTTTTCTACGAATATTTGTTTTCCTACACATTAATAAATTATTGTATAAAGCATCTTCTTGCTGTAAACCATAAAGAAACTCAGTACCGAAACTGTAATATTGTCTTTAAAGCAATCAACAAACTGTATAAGTGGGTGAAGATAAATGTTAATCTTGGCAGGTACTACGTGATATTATTATAAGACTTTTACAGATGTATCTATTGTTATATATATTTTTGTAATTTTATATGGATAATAAACTGTTACTTAAAAAAAAAGTTCTCGTCCGATCACTGAAGTTAAGCATCTTTGGGCGCGGTTAGTACTTGGATGGGTGACCGCTTGGGAATACCGCGTGCTGTTAGCTTTTTTTAATAAAATAATTATAATAAATAATTTCATCTCCGAAGCCTTTTTAACTTTTTTTTACTTCTGTAAAAAACTAAATTTTTATAGTTTTTTTCGAACTCTTAGAAATTTTTAAAATTTGCCCATATATTATTTGTGAAAAGGAGCAAAATTATTGCTTTTATAAATAATCAAATTTAACATATTGGCCCGAGTAAAAATTCAATTTTATCTTCGAAGCCTTGCTTTTTATTAAATAATTATACGAGTAACTTTAACGAAATATTTTGACAATAATAAAATAATATAAAATTACGGTGTAAAATTTGTATATTTTACTAAAAAATATATTTCAATTCTACCCTTATGTGAATAAATGTGAAAAAAAATATTATTCATCTCCGAATGTGCGAGATTTTCTTTTGTTTTTAGTAGGTATTGTTTTGAAAAAATTAACTTATAATAGCCATCAAATCAGATACTTCAACTAGATTAATAATTTAAATCGAATGTTTGAATAAATTTGGTTTCAAAATATGCAAATTACTATTTTTTAAGCAGTGTAATTTTATTTTGGATTATGTGAACGATATTAACGTGTATTTTTTAAAATTTAACTTCACGAATCAAATAAAATAAATTAAAACCTTATATCCTTTAGATTATTATTTTACAATAAATATTAAAAATATTTATAACAATATTTTTGTTTAGTTATCCTAATACCTTTAACATCGTTCCTGCAAAATATTATTTTGTAAAATTAGTTGGCAACGACTTTAGTCGAAATATAATGGAACAACTCATTTATTATTGCAATTTTTATTAAATTACAATAATTTATAAAAGGAACAACAATATGTAGTAACAATGATTATAATAAATTGTAATTGGGTCAGAATTTTTCAAACGTATCACCTAAAACTAAAAAATTTTCTTTTTGAACCAAAATAGTTTTTTTTACTCTTAATATGGATAAGAAGAATCCCTGAAAATATTAAGTCAAAAAAAAAATTTTGTAAAAGTTATTAACAATTGAATTTTTTAGTACTGCTAAATTAACAAATTTTTTTCTCGAGTTCTAGTTGACGGATTTTAAAATTAAAACATGGGTTTTTTTTGTCTTGAATTGCACTATTTTAATATATTTTATGTTATTAAATTTTTTTATTTTTTATATAATTTGTTTATAAAATGTTAATAAACAAATATGTTCTTCACGTCCTAACAAAAAAATTAAAATTGTATTATATTTCTTAAATGTCTCCGAGTGTAAAACCGTTCCGAAAAAAATTAGCCTCAATTAGAAAAAAAGTTATTAATTAAAAACTGCAGCCGTGTAGGTCTTTATATGACGTTAAATTCGCCCCGCGCGCATTGTCATTTTTTTCAAAATTGTTTGTAACCTACAAATTTTATCGGATTTTCATGGGCTTGGTCTTAAATTAAAGGGGATAAAATTTCTAAGAGATCCCACTAAACCAATTTTTGAATTTTAAATTGTTTATATTTTTTTGTTACTCAAAGTTACCAATTTACAATATTTTTAGAAAAAATCATGTTTACCTTTTTATTTTTTCCTTGCAGATAATTAGAATCAATTTAAATTAGTCCAGCATGACCACCAGACAAGTAATAATGTATAATACAATTTATTTAAATTGTTGAAAACAATGTTAATTAACAAATAGATAACTTTGGTTCTTTTTTATTAACAAAATTTTTTTTTCTGACAAATTTATATTTATTTAAGTAATCTATGTCGATTTTGGTAAAAATTTATTTTGAATTTAATAATTACTATTGTTATTAACAATCATACACTACCGTCGGGAATTATCGGTACGGCTGCACGAGCACGGCCCAAAAACATACTAATCTTTAAATCACGATTCTTTTGTAAATACAAATGTCAGAAAATTAACAAATATACCATTCGAAAGATAATTAAATTCTACGATTAATAATACATAACTGAAAATTTTAATAATTTATACAAAGATTGCAGCAATCGACAAATTTGACAAAAAAATTTTAAAAATAAATTTTTTCAACCCCTGCACATTTTTTAAAAATTGTAGAAAAAATTTGAAACTTATATAGGTGTGATCATTCAAGTCTCATCTTTAATTGAAGACCAAAAGAGTTCAAAAATCTTAATCGGTTAGCGAGATATCATTAAAAAACGGCAGAGCATTTTCAGCCAAAAACCGTTCAAAATCGAATAATTCACTGCATGTGTCAAAAAACATGCTCGGACGTTTATAATGATATCTCACGAACCGAATAAGATTTTTAAACTCTTTTGATCATAAATTAAAGATGAGACTTAAATGATCACACCTATAGAAGTTTCAAATTTTTTCTACAACTTTTAGAAAATGTGCAGGATTTGAAAAAATCTCAAAAAAAAATTTATTTTTAAAATTTTTTTGTCAAATTTGTTGATTGCTGCAATCTTTGTATAAATTATTAAAATTTTCAGTTATATATCATTAATCGTAGAATTTAATAATCTTTCGAATGGTATATTTGTAAATTTTTTGACATTTGTATTTACAAAAAAATCCTGATTTAATGATTGGTATGTTTTTGGGCCGTGCGCGTGCAGCCGTACCAATAATTCCCGACGGTAGTGTATGAACAATAATCTAGTTTCTTTGACATTCGTAAACATTTTAGGCATTTTTTAAACATAAAATGTATATATACTACCGTCCGTGAGTATCAGGACGCCCCTTTTTTCATGAGTGGAAAAATGCTTAAAACGTAGAAAATAAGAATGACAAAAATTTTTCGTATTTTTTTCCTGAAAGACTGACACCTGATCGAAGAATTTTCGTAATTGCATGCTTTTCGTAATTGTTTAATTTCTCGAAAACTAATTAACTTTTATTAGCGCTCTTGGTCTTGTTTTAATCTCTATTTAATGCAGAATCTAAATTATTAACTGGTTTTGTGAAATAAATTTTTCCAAAAAAATTTGAAACCGTAAAAGTAGGATTAAAAAAATTCCAAAAATTATCATGAATATTAAAGTGTCAAAAAGGTCAATGTAAAATATGTTCATTCAATAGATATACTAAAATTCCAAAAAGCTTTTTAATTACTTAATTATTTAATTAAAAAAAATTTTTTTTTGTTGAAAAAGTGTCAATCTGTTTTTCAAAATTTTTTTATCCGACTTTCACAGTTTCAAATTTTTTTGGAAAAATTTATATCACAATACCATTAATTAATTTAGATTCTACATTGAATAGAGATTGAAACAAGATCAAGAACGCTAAAAAAGTTAATTAGTTTTCGAGAAATTAAAAAATTACGAAAAGCATGCAAAATCCAGTATTTTTTCTGTATCTGACAGAATAGTCAACGAAAATTCTTCGATCACGGACGGTAGTGTATGTATAGGTCTACAATTACAAGTCCAAAATTTCGAAAATTCATAACTCGAAAATTTAGACTTTTAATTGTAGACCTATATTTAGTAGCTTATAAGTCCGAAAATATTTAGTTTAGAAAAAAGTTGTCAAAGAATGAAAGTTTTAGTTTTCTTTCGACTTTTAAGAAATGTAAACAAACAATTTTTTTTAACTTTGGGCCGGATTTTTTTAAAATTTATTTATACCTTATAATATAGAGATTTTCTAAAAAGTTCCGAAATGGGCCTGATGTGTTAAATGAGTTTTAAAACATTTTCAAAAATCACTTGCAAGCATCACAGTGGGATTTTTTTTACAATTAACTTTTTAAAACTGTCTACAGCGCAGACCCTTCAATTTAAAACAAAGATCACTCAAATAGATTAAAAATTATAAGCTGTAGATAGTTTTAAAAAGTTAATTGTAAAAAAATCTAACTGTGATGCTTGCAAGTGATTTTTGAAAATGTTTTAATACTCATTTAACACATCAGGCCCATTTCGGGACTTTTGGGAAATCTCCTCTATATTATAAGGTATAAATAAATTTAAAAAAACCGGCCCAAAGTTAAAAAAATTAATTTGTTTAAAAAAAATTTTTTTGTTTACATTTCTTAACAGTCAAAAGAAAACTAAAACTTTCATTCTTTGACAACTTTTTCCTAAACTTAATACTTTCGGATTTATAAGCTACTGAATATAGGTCTACAATTAAAAGTCCAAAATTTCGAAAATTCATAACTAGAAAATTTGGACAATTAAACAAAAATAAAAAATCTGACTTAAATCTCACGTGGAATTGCCCAAATGTTTTTTTTTGAAAAAAGAATCAGCTACGATTTTCGGAAATGAAAATTTTGAATCTTGGGACGATTGCAGATAAAACTAAATTAGCACAATTTTGACTCATTTTAAGTAAACCTAAAAGTGCTTGAAGACCACCGTGCATCACGTTATATAGAGTAGAAGGGGGTAATGTAGTGCAGGGGGTAATGTAGTACACTGGCTTTACTGACTAAACGAATGAATTGAATTACTTGCCGTTGGTATGGTAGGGTTAAGGTATCAAATTATAGTAATGTATATCATTTTGGCTTTATTGTGCTTCTTCTAAAAGAAGTTGTGGCGTCACTTCAAAAACAATAGATTTCGAAACCATATTTCTGTTTTTTTAGTGACTTGAAAAAAATGTTAGGCTTGTTAAAAAAGTATCAGGAAAGTGATTTTCCATGTGAAAGTGCTTGGGGGCATTGTAGTGCACGGGATTGGGGGCAAAGTAGTGCAATTATACGGAGTACCGTAAATATGTATTATTTAAAAATGTTTTCTTTTTGTAAATTCTTGCAGTTTTCTTTCAGTTTTATTTAACACAGGGCCAAAGAAATCTCTAGTTTATAGTGCTATCCACGAGATGAGATGATACCATGCAAAGTCTTGATCTCGTCTCGGTTTTTACATGCAAAGTCTCGTCTCGTGGACATCACTACTAGTTTATAGTTTTTTAAGTTTCTTATGTTCCTAATATTATATCTAATAAAATAAAATCGTTTATAATATATTCTCTGCTTTTTATTTCACTAATAAAGTGGTGCACTACATTGCCCCACAAATTTTAGAATGTCGAAAAAAAGTGCCTTCAGTTTTTTGGATATAGAAAAGCTCCATCTACATCTACAAAAAAATAATGTACACCATAAATTAATATACTACTATAAATTGAATAAGTTAATAAAAATGTCACTGAATATCTATTCTATATTCAAAATGTAAGTAAAAAAATGTTTATATTTTTTTACATTGACCCTGAGGATTCTAGAAATATTCTTAGGGCATTCTAGAGATATTTTTATTATATTTTAGGATATCTTGAGAATGTTCTCTACATATCCCCATGGATTATATATATATCCTGGAGATATCATCAGGATAACCTGAGGATATCCTGCGGACGTCCTAGGGATATCGTAAAAATATCTTACAAATCCGCGTTTTGAATATCCCATGGATAACCTCATATTTTCTTCTACAGGGCAATTGAAATATAACTATGTAAAAAAAATTCCAATTATAGTTTTCGAATATTAAAAAAAAATTCTTTTCGAACCTCTTTTAAGCCTTTTAACTTCTCCTTTCAACCTCGAATATTGCGGAAAAATACATTTCTGCAATTTTTAGGTTAAAAAGGATTTAGAAGTGTTAAAGAGGTTTAAAAGAGGTTAAAAACCGCTGCCAAGTTGTACATTTTTATAATTTTGGTGCGCTCATTTCATGAACACATTGCTTCCTCATAGAAATAATAATAATTGAAATATAAGAATTACTTTTTATAAAAAGGTTAAAAATCATTAAATCTTGGTCCAAAAAATGTGTTTTTATATATTCTATAAGATGGTAATAATAGTTTAATAATTACACATAAGTTAATAAACAAGAATGTTGAAAAAATGATATTTTCCAGAATTTTTGATTTTTCAAATACCAATAATTTCATAATTTCTGCCCAAATCAGGTTAAAAAATAGGTCAATCGAAGCGTTTTTTAATGCTCTTCAAGTTGGTAATAATTTTTTGAAGTTACTTTTACATAATTTTAAAAAATTTTTATAAAAGTCTTATTTTTCAAAATTTTAGATTTTTAAAAGTTTAATATCTCCGGTTAGAATGAACGAAAAATGTTCAATTAGGGCTCAAAAGATGCGTGTGAAAAAACTCTACAAAACTAAAGAAAAATATTTATAAGTGTCCTAACATTTTTTTAAGTTATGTCCAAAAAACGTTTTTTTACAAAATGAAAAATGCAAAAAAAAAATAGTTAAACTTCATGAATCGGGCTGAAAATACTCTCATTTTATGTCCCCCGGGGAGACCTACAATTTAAAAAAAATTGAGGCCTTTAGCTCTTTCTCGTTCTGAGATATTGAGGCAAATGTAATGTTAGTACACACACACACACACACATCGGGACAAATTTTTAAAATCCGTTTTTTGCACTTCGGAGTTCAAAATACGTCGAAATTTTTTTTTATTTATTTAGAACATTTATACGGGGAGTTCCTGTGCATATATAAAGTACTAAAGTATTAGGCATAATAAAAAAAAATTTATAAATATGTCAAAAAATGACAATCCAAAATTTTGCTAATACAAAGCTTCCTTTATGAGGAACCAAAGATGTTTTTGAAGAACTAAATGAGAGTTATTCGACTCAGATTTGGGTATACATACTAGGATATCCCATGGATAAACTTTGGAGATACTACGGTATCCTACATACCTACATACCTTTGAATATCTTAAGATATCCTGGAGATTTTTTTTTTGGAATATCCTACTTTTATTCAGGACATCCTAAGGATACCCTTTTGTTGTGAGGGTGTGGTTCAAGACATTGATTTAACATCAACTTGTCAATTTTTCTGATCAGGATAATTACACTGAGAAAAAAGAGGGCGCGTTGCAACACATTTTCGATTCATGTTGCGCGACTCAACCCTGTGTTCTGCTAGACACTTTTCTGGGGCGTGCAGCGGACCCCTGAGTCGAGGCGAGCTGTATTTGAAGCGTATCACACGCTCTTTGGGGCGTGCTGCACGCTCCAAAAAGTGTGTAGAAGAATTCAGGGTTGAGTCGCGCAACATGAATCGAAAATGTGCTGTAACGCGCTCTCTTTTTTCTCAGTGTATAAATCTATTGGTTTATTAATAAATACACGGAAACAAATTTCTTATAGAAAACACAAACTTTTTTGTAAAATATACAAATAGGTTAAGTTGTGCTTTATGCAGTCGAGTTTTGTGTTTCCAACAAGCTGGTTTGGGTGTACTACAAACCAATCTGTAATGACACCAAGAAATCCACGCATGCGCAAGAAAATTCAAGTGAACGTCTGCTTGTCGTCTGCTGCGTGACTGTTTAAGCTGTTGAATCATAAACTGAAGTTTGTGACAAGACTCATTCTGGTTTGTGTATTTCCCAAACTCAGCCGTTTGTGGATACTACAACCGAACGTAGATGGCACAGAAAATCTTGTAATTTTCACAGGAAATTTTTTTCCGTGTAATAATTGGATGCTGTAAGGTGTTACGCGCCATTTGCTTAACATGGCGCGTAACACCTTATAGCATCCAGCCCCAAACTTGCGACGGGGACAAATTTTTACACAATATATGCGCACACTGCCATACGCACTGACAAATGTATCCAACATGTTTGACGTCATAATTTTTCCTGATTTTAAAATTTCGTGGATTTTCTGAGATTATGAAAAAAAACTAGATACAATCGGGTAAAATAGACTTTATATTCGGCTTGAGCAACCCCAAAAATATAAAACACTCTAGGTAAGACTTAGAGATCAGAATTTTTCTTGATTTCAAAATTTGTAAGGGGGAGTGACACCTTTGAGGTGCCTTTTGAACCTGTTTTTCATGAATTTTTTTAAGACACATGAATAAAGTAAACAAAATTTGGTTTGAAGGACTTTATTTATTAACTTTGGAAGTTTACGAAAATATATTTATACTTAAAAAAAGTTTCAATTTGTTGCCTACAGAGGGCGCCGAAGTTGGTCTCGTTTCTATGCAGGGTAAATCGGTTGGCAATATTCTGATTAGACCGTTTAATCAAAAACCAAAATTCAAAGTTTTTCTAAATCTGTGATAGATTTTAGAGCAAAATTTTTTCAAAATAATTATTGCCAAAAAAATACAAACCAAAAAATAATCCGCTACGTACTCGAAAGCATTAGTAAATGACGAACAAAAAAAACTTTGTCCGAAGTCAATCCGATCAAAACTGTTCTGGCTAGACTGCCCACCGTTTTGAAAAATGTCATTTCGAGAAAAACGCATTTAAACTTATGTAATGTGAAAACATGAAAAATGAAACGACTATTAATCTACGATATAAGTGACTTTTTACATTAATATTTTCTTTATTTACATCCCTTAGAGCAATTTGAAGCTGTCTTCAGTATTCTTGAGCTGCTACGATAAAAGAAAAAATAGCTAATAGCGCTAAAAAGAACTCGAAGCGCTCTTGCACACCTTTTACAGATTTCGATTTTTTTCACATAAAATAACTTCGAAATTACTTCTCATGATATAATTTCTATTCTACACCTCATAAAGTATCGTTTAAGCAAAAAAAAAAATAAAATCAATTTTTTTTCGGGTTAAAGGTGTCACTCCCCCTTAAGAGTTTAGATTTTCTGATGTTATCTCAAAACCCTGACGAGATGTGGTAAAATGGACTCTAATTTCAGCTTCAGCTACCGCAAAACATAAAGTAGTTTAATCTTTCTTTTTCAAAATTATTTATTTAAATTTTTTATTTAAAATTATTGCAGGCATTCTTTTAATGACAGGACAGTCTCGATTCTATTTAAAAGCAGAGAGCTATTATTGATAAAGACGTATAGGTTCTTCTATTTCCAATAAAAGTATAATATTTTTTTAGAATACCCTTTTAAGTCAAAATTCTAAAATAAGGGTTTATTTTGAAAAAGAGGGGGATTTGTATTATAGTTATTTGATTTAAAAAATACCAATTTCGCTTAAAATGTTAATTTGAATCATAACTTTTTTATTTTTAACTTTTTATCAATAAAAAACAGTCAATTTTTTATTTTTTTTGTTTAAAATTCCGACATTTTGTTATTAATTAACAAAACTGGTTCGTTCGAGTTTGGGCCATAGCCACTGACATACAGAACAATAATCAATTTGATTTTTTTTTATTTAGACAACGAATAGAATAGATCAGTAAAATAATTTTTTTAACAATTTATAATAATAATAAAAAGATGTAAAAAGATTTGATGTGATTATATTTTATTTTATAATTAAAAAAATCCCGAAATATGCTTTCAAAACAGACTTGAACACCAAACTACCCTCTTAACTTAAACTATTAATTACTTTGATGTACAATTTTAGGTTCGAATTCTTTTTAAACATAATTTAATTATGTAAAGTTCTGAATGATACAAAAATAGAATTCAGATAAAAGGTAGACGTTCTGATTGCAATGAAGTGTTCGTGAAGGATTGTTGTTGGATGATAATAACAAAAGAATAATCAAAAGATCATCTGCTTGAATTCGATATGGTTAAGACTCCTTGAATGCTGTACTAAAGTGCCTTCAACTTGGAACAAGAAATGCATTTTCCTTCCATTTGACATTGCATGGAGAGACGCTTTTTTCGTTTCATTGGCAAAATAGGCATCTTAGTTCAGGGCACGTATACACGGGAGTTGAACGGTGCGGATGTAGAGTACTTATACGAACGGTGAACTACTTTTTGTAAGTCGTCTCTTTATGTTCGTTGGCTTGTCGGTCCATCCTTTCGTTCTCCATCTTGTTTATTTAGTTTCCTTGTTCGTCTCTTCTTCCCTTTTTGATCTTTTTTTATTTATCTCATCTCTACCTCTATTTCTTTCAATCTTCCGCAGTTTCGAGGCCCCTATCTCGCTCTCGTCCGCCTTTGGCCTCAACTCTTCTATTTCTCTAGATTTCAAAGCACTCAAACAGGTTTCAAAATCCCGCCCACAGAAAAATTCTAGTTTCTCTTCACGTCGCCTCACCAGCTGTATATACCTTTTGCTGCTCGCGACCGCCCGGGATGCAGAGACTGTAAATCCACACGATTCGAGAACACTAGCATTTACCAAGTTTTCGTCAAGACCCCAACTCTTTTCGAAACGCCCACAATCATATGTCTTGGATAATATTCCAAGTAAAATTTATTGTCCTCGTTCTTTCTGTTATTCCTTATTATGCTGATCATTTTTTATCATTTTGTTCCGAATGGTGTTCGATAAACGAGCGCAAAATATAATAATTTTAAAAGAAAATTAAAGTTGTTTAATAGATCATTATTGTTCACAAAAACGCCTGAACTCATTTTTGTTGCAACTTTAAGCAATTGAAAATGATCTTAAGATAGAGTGTCAGCTTACATCCCATATAGCACCCCTTATAGTAAAATTAAAATGTCCTTCCAATAATAACATTTCACAGTGATATTTATATAGGGAATATTCTACAATAATATTAGAAGTATATTAATTCTACACTCTCTAAATCTGAAAAAGCGATAAGTATATACCACTGATTCCAAGTAGCGTATATAAGCTGTGAATTAGTGAAATTTCGCAAGATGGACTTTCTAATTTTACTAGAATATCAGTGCAATATTCAAATCAATTATTATCTGTGTATTATAATAATATAAAGTGCTGTTTGGGTAGTTTTTTATAAACAAGTATTTGTTGCTAAACGATAATAATTTAGACTCAGTCTTTTAGTTAAAAAATTAACTCTTTTAAATTATTTTGATAATTTATGGTATCATTTATGCGGCTTATCAACATTAGCCTCTAAAGCAGATCATTTTAATTCCGCCTGACAACAATTGATACTGAGTGAAATTGTTTTTGCAAATTATCTAGAACTACTGTAGTAATGAATTTAATAATATTACAGTAATATATAATTAATAAAAGTAATTAAGTAAAAAGAGAAAATGATTAAACCATAAGGACATAGAACGCTTTCTGAAATGAATAAGTTCTTATTTTTCATAAAATGTTTTAAGAAAGAAATTATAAAAAAGTAACTTCTGGGTACAGTCTAAATCATCATTTATCTTATAAACACGTTAGAAAATTGGTGCAACGAACTCATCATTCGAAAGAAAAGTAAAAAAAAATATGGTATACGAGTAGCGTTTTCTTATTAGGTCTTCGTCGCTATATAACAGTGTTAACCGATAATTGCATGAACGTACGAACACATATAGTGTATATGAGCATCAACCTGGTGCATTATTAGCCAGCATTAAGATACTGTTATAAAAAAGCAGCTTCAATTTAAGCCACGTGTATATCTCTGACTTCGTATTGAGGTGAATAATCGGCATAGTGAGGCGGCTTGCAACGGATGTGTCTATATAAAGCGTTACTTGTGTATGTGCATGGCTGTCATTAGACACACGACCATCACTATACTTTATTTATTCTCCCCGATGAACAATTTTTAAATTACAGTGTTTCACTTAATTTATGTTTTTGTGACTGAAAGGTTCTTTGATGGTCAAACTATTTTATATTGAAAAATATAACCGCAAGCTATTTTGTTTGTCCAAAAAATTTATTTTAATTAACTGTGAATGAATTGTTTTTTATATTTGGCATTTGTATATAATTATATTTTAAATTAAATTCTTGTAGACTAAGACAAAAAAATTGTAACACATTTTAATTCATATATCACATATAAGGAAAGCATTTAAAACAAAAGCATTATTTTAAAAGAATAGGGTATATTATTATCTGTGAAATGTTGGTGTTAATTTTACGGCTCCATGATCTACAATATTGAATTTCCAAAGTCAATGCTGTGTGCAAGGAACTGTTACGTTTTTCTTGTTGATTTTTTTCTTTTTTTCAATTCAACTATTTCGAATGCAGCCTCGAGAGGCTTTCGTTTCCATACAAATTTAAGTTACTTCTTATTTCAGGAATATGGTCGAGGTCGCTGCTAAAACTTTCACGGTTCGCAGAAAATGCGACGACCAGCGGAAGAGATGGCAAAGTATTAGTGTACCCGGTTATATGCCAAGGGAAAGAGGGTAATGTTGTTATCCCATAGATGTTGCCAGATAAGTGAAATTGGTTGGACCTGAGGGTATCGTAATATGCACCTTTCTCATGCGTACTTCGCGCATATAGCTTTCTTTACTCAAGCTGACAAAAAAAGTGCATTAAAAAAATTGACAATTATTAATTTTCTCATCATTTAAAATTTGCCATTTTAAAATATTTGCTAGAACTATTAAAATGTAAAGACAAAACTATCTGAGCGAAACCTAAAAATTTGTTCTTGCAATTATTTATTATTAAAATAATTTTAATGTTTTAAATATTTTTATTAACAATTAATAATATTGTTTTCTTAGATATTTAAATGATGTAGTGATGATCAGAGATTCGTAGAGTACAGGGAAGAATTCTAAACTCAAAATGATCACTGATTAACTTGCTGAGCGTGTTCACGCGCTTAAGAAGTTCTAACATGTAGATACTCAATTTCGAATTTCATTATTACTTTAACAAGAAGATAAAAGTTTTCTTTTAAAAATTGGTTAATACAATTAGACTGTCCTGTCTATGGAGTATGGTTTTGTTTCTTGCTTTCATTATCCTCCCAATTTCGTTGAGTGCACAAGTTGAGCTTTCATATAGTATAACTGCACATATACATTCCGCAAGACGCGATAATCATTCAACGTGTGGGAGATCGCTCTAATTAACGTGAAAATATTTACGTAAAAATTACAAGCGATGGATTAAAGAGAATGAGTAGAAGGGCAAGTAACCTCACTCAACCGATGGGTAATCGATACAAAAGTCCACAAGGGTTAGGCACACTTAGTAGCCTCATCGTCTCAACTGTACATCAGCTAAATTGCAAAATGTTCAAAATATTTACACAACAATTTAATTGTTCTAAAATGTCTCTAAAAATTATGCATGCAAATAATGGACTGAAGTACATCTAGAAATAATGGGGATAATGAAATTGTATAAGTGAAAAGTATCCGAAGTTTACTTAAGTGCATAACGTATGCATTGGTTTATTAATGGGCTACATAGTTTACTATATATTTATTTCATTAAAAAAATACATTATTGAATGACATTATAAGATTATAGTAAAACTGGACTATTTGACCAAGACCGCTATTATTCTATTATGTAAAATGAAACGAACATCTGATTAGTGAAAAAGAAAGGTATTTTATTATTAATAGAGTTTGCCCTTATTTTTTTCTGAGAATAATTATGCTTATGCACATATGTTAATTGTTACGTGTAGTTTGTCTCAAAAAGTGTGTTAGTGTTTGAACTATGTAATTTTTGTGAACTTAAAAGTGTACATTTTTTTCAGAATTTTATACGTTTTTTGAAAATAAAAAGAAAAAATTTTTAGTTATTATATTTTCCAAGTTGAAAGATATTGAATAGTCATAAAAAAGTAGGGGTCGCACAATTACCGCCGGTAGTGTTTAAGCTAATGAAAATAGGTCTTCTTTTAAAAATCAAAAATTTCGAAAATTCATAACTCGAAAATTTGGACAATTACATAAAAATGAAAAAATACGTTTGTCATATTTTTTCATAAAGAACGAAAAAAATGAAAAATACAATAGAAAAAAATTTATATATAATAAATACAATTTTATTGTTTAGGATGGCTATAGGGATATGATCGGTGGTAGAGAGTGAAATATTGAATGTTGGAGAAGGAGGCAAAGAGAGGGAATGGATAATATCCACGTAACCAGGAGTCGCGGTGAGACCAGTAGATGAAATAAAAGCTCCCTTTTAATAGGCAATACTAATCAATGAAATACGAAGCCGGCATTGCGAACGTGGTTGCCGCATAGCTAGCTTTGCAAAGCAACGAACGAATGTGGCCGAGCAAACAAAGGGGTAATGCGCCCGCATCTCTCCCTGGGAAAGAGAGGCACACTTAAGGGAGTCAAAAAGAGACAGCAAAGGAGCGAGTGTGCAATATATGCGTGGATCTATACAGTGCGAGAGGGAAAAAAGTGCGCAGAAGAAGAAGTTAAAGAAGAAGAAGATACGAGAGAGAAAGAAAGAGAAAGGGAGCGTGAGAGGTACAATATTTTTCAGGATGGGATATTTAACGCATTGGCTAGGTCAGTAACCCGTAGCACGGGCCCCACTGATTGGACGGCTTGGATTCTTTGCCACGAATTCACGAGTAGTCATTGGTTGAAGCGGGCCCTGGACCTATCCAAGACAAAACCCAGAGCGCAGGCACGCAGGTCTGCTGTGTGGCGTGCATTGCAAGCGTGTGTGTTCTCTTCGGTTATGTGAGTGGCACATGATGACCATATGTGTATTTTTTTGTAAATGAGCTTCATGTACGTGTATAAGGCATACGATACGTCATACGAGGCATAGGCTATAGTCCTATATCGTTGAAAGAAATGTGAACCAAGCAACATATACGAACGTGCCTTCTTTGACCACACGCATTATAGTCACAAAATTTAATGACTTTTTGACGAAAAAACAAACGCTTCTTATGAATATTTTTCTATTCTTTTTACTTTTTGTGCCATAAATGTTCAAAAAAATTTCTTCTTTAAAAAACATGACATTGTTATATTGTATGTTTTTGGGGTCACTGAATCCAAATCCACAACTTAACCAAAAAAATGTTAAGTTAACGAATTCGGTAACTTTTAAATTTTGTCACCATTTTGAAGCCGCCATTTTGAATTTTGAATTTTCGGCAACGGATTTGGATTCAGCGAACCCGAAAACCCCCGAGCAATCAGTTTTAGCCAAGTTCGTTAACTTTTGAATGTTTTTTTTCGACGACGCTATAGCGGTCATGGACATACAGGGAACGACATTTTTGTGCCGCTATAGAGGTCAGTGACAGTGAAGGGTTCGTAAGATAACTTGGTTCGAAATTGTTAAATATTCTACTATGTCATTTTTAAGGTACTTAAATTTTTTGTATAGAAGAAAGATAATAAGTCAAATATTGTAATAGACAATTATTTTCATGTCGAATAAAGCAATTTTGAGTTTAGATTTGATTATTTATAGCTACTTAAACCTCAACTCTCATGCATAATAAACACCTGGGTCAGTCCATGCTTAAAAAAATCGAAGTTGTCCCCTACTTCTTCGATTTTGTTGATACTTCTAAATTTTGCAGTGGAATACATGTCATTAAAAATCTTAAAATTGGTTTCGAAAAATTTTGTATTTCAGAGGTTTTTAAAAATTTTATTTTCCGAAATTTTGAAGTGCTATAGCTCAAAGAGAAATAAACGAAATTTAATTAATTTTTCAGGAAATTCTTATTATTTTTTGCTTTTTTAGTAATAATGGTTCGATTCTCACTTAATTTACGAGTATTTTACAAAAAAAATTTATGAAGGCTCTAAACCTCTCTAAGATATTGCATTTTTTGTCCTTGCGTGCGCGTGCAACCGCTAAAAGCGCATTATCATTCTATACTATACCTACAAACTAATGTTCCAAATCACCTATAATTCGTAAATTTTAACCGAATTTAATTTTTCTTTTTGGAAAATTCTAGGCTATAAATTTATAAGAATACTGTGCATTTTTTAAACTTTCATTTGTTTAAACGAATTATTATTATTAAGTATTATTGTTAATTACTAATTTTTTACAAATTATACTTAGAAAGGTACATTTTTCCTAATTTTACAACTTACTAGACCTTTTATAAGTAACGATACAGATTTAAAACAATAATTATTTAAACAAGTTTTAAACAAACTATTATTGTTATTTGCTAACTGTTTATAGAAGAGTACTTTAGGAAGATACAGTTTTTTAATATTCATGCAAATTTACCAAACGTTTTTGAAATGCCGATGTACATTGAAAATAAAATTATAATTTAAACAATTTTAGATAAAGTTATTAAATAAAAATTATAATTTGTTTAAAAATAGTTTAAATAATAGTTGTACTCTTAATTTTAAAAGGAAGTTCTCTCTCTACATTGGTAGTCAAAGGTGTCACTCCCTCTTAAATGAGAATATAACTTGGAAAAGTTTTTAAAAGCTATTAAATTTTCATATTCAGTACTTTATTTCATATTCCAAAATATACCAAAACAGTTATTATCGTATCAAGGGCGCAAAATAGGTGATTGCGACGATGGCGAGATGAACGGACCGAGGGGACATTTTCGCGCCCGAGGCGAAGCCGAGGGTTCGAAAGTGTCCCCGAGGTCCCGAAATCTCGCCCATGTTGCAAACATAATTTTTTGTCCTAACTGCATAAAAAGTATGGCATTGAGGGCACGAGCGAAGCGGGCGCAAATATACAGCAAGCGGGCGAGAATCAGTTACTTTGCGCCCACTTTAAGTGCCTGAAATGACATACTTTTCGTGCAGGTAGGACAAAAAATATATTAAACAAATCTTTTTATTATGAAATGGCCTAAATTTGGCCTTTTGTATACACGCCAGATGGTTCTAAGGGGATGTCAAAACGGTGCGATTTTCCCATTGAAGTTTAATGTTAAAATCCGATCGACTTTAACATCATCTTAACCTTTAAAACAGTTTTTTCATCACTAAAAATTTTCGATTGGGGTACAGTTTTTCTCAAACGTATTTTCTAATTTTTTATTTTCTAAAATGTTTTTTTTAATAAAGGTGAATTTTTTAAAAAACTTTTTTATAATGAAGCTGATTTTCTAATTTTCTTTTATTCAATTAAGGTCATTTTCTAACAATTTCTTTTTCTAATAAAGGTAATTTAAAAAATAATTTTCTAACAATGTTTAATTTTCCTAATGACGATCCATTAGATATGAGATTAAAAAATAAAATTTATGAAAATTTTTTAATTCTTTAAAAAAAATATTTGATATTTTGAAAACTGTAATAAAAAGTATAAATTATTCACCTTTTTAAACTAAAATTTTAAAATAATCTCGTTAAAAATCGTAATTAACAAATAGAAATTATAATAATTTTATTCCTAAAGATATTTAAAATTTTCTAAAAAAATGTTTCATAAATAGGACATTCCAATGGTCAACGTACGACCTACGAAAAGAGTTTTAATATGGCTTAAGTTTTAGGTAATTATAGTATGTTTCTATTTATATTCATGCAGGGCAAATAGGTTAAAAATTTTAAATCAAGTTTAATATGATTTTTCTTGTTCTTTAGTAGGGGAGACTAGGGTAAACCCGCGCACAGGGTAAACCCGCTCACTAGCGATTTAACGCTATGAACTCAACTTAAGATGGAGATATTGGTACTGTGAATAGTACTTAACATTCAACTTATATTAACGAACTTTCGTTTAGTTTCATGAACTCAACATAGAATCAGAGACGATCAAATGTTTTTAGAGGTGTCAGAAAAAAAAATTTTAAGTTTTTCGATCATTATTCTTGAGTCTTAATTTATTTGGCAAATTTTTTTTGTTGCTATTGGATGTCCTTCTTCGAAGTACATGTATAGTTTTGTCTTATTTCAAAATACACTCGGGGTAAAGTCGCTCGCGTGAAGTCGGGGTTTATATAACTCATAAATTATCAATAATAAATCATACTTAAGACGGGAATAAGACGAATTTTAATATTTAAAAAATAAAACTGTTTCGTCTTGAAAATATAAAGTGAGCGGGTTTACCCTGGAAAATTGTAATTTCGAAATTTGGTACATGTGTATTAAAAAGTTTCTCTAAGTAAAACTAAAAAAGATAAATCAAAAACTCTTTTTTATTTTTTTAGTAGAAATCATAAGCTTTCAAATGATATAAATTAACTTGGATTTAGAGAATAATTTCCTAGATTTTTACCGATCTGAAAAAAAGTGAGCGGGTTTACCCCAGTCTCCCCTACAAATAAAGAGACATGTATTTTCTTATTCTTCGAAAAATCTTTTTGGCTGAGTTATAAGGACTTGAAATTTTTAGGACAAGTACACGGAAAAAATAAATTTAGCAGATTTTACAAAACTGTTACGGATTAGCGGATACAGCTTATTGCGAAACTGCGTTTTGTAAAATGTAAAGAATATTTTAGAATATTGTACACAAATTTTTTTAAATTAAATACACTAAAAAGCGATATTCCCAATCGGACACTTAACAAAATATTAACCGCCCTTTACTTTGCTTAACTTTGATAATATAGAAGGTGAACGAACACACTGCACTTAATATGTTTGTCTGTTGCTAAACCAATATTTATTTTTAAAATCATGTGCATCTAATATGTCGGCTTATAATTACAGAAAGTTATAGAGAGTTGGTTTATTAATTCATACATTATATTTTTAAATTATGTTCGAGAGTTATCTAATACATTTACTACTATACCCGCATCTCAATTTTTGTTGTTTGTGTATTGATAGTAAAACATTTTTCAAAAAATTAACTGTTTTGAAAAATAAAAATAATTTTTAAAACAGTTAAAAAGTAATACACTTTTTAATGTTAGTTTCAATGTAATATGATTTCATTATAATAAAGATAAAGCATAATTATCGCTAAAAAACGGCACTGACCGGTTTAAATGACATGAAATTGGTAAGTAATCATTTTTCGAACCAGCTTTCTCTGCACAGAGGCACTTGTTATCAAATCTGCCAATATACGTACAATGGGCACATATCTTCTAAATTAGCTAAAAATATTTTTTGAATCCAAGTAAAAACGTAATTGAAAATGGGAAAATAAAATAGTAATGTAATGATATGCTACAAGAAGTGCATTACAGACAGTTGCCAACAGAGGGCAGAAGCATGCAGCAAGAAAAAAGGTCCAGCTATTATTTGATTCGCATTACATTACTATTTTATTTTCCATTTTTCAACTGCTTTTCTACTCGGATTCAAAAAATCTTCTAGATTTAGGTAATTTAGAAGATATGTGCCTATTGTAGGTACGAGTATTGGCAGATTTTGTAAAAAGTGACTCTGTGCAGAAAAAACTTGTTCGAAAAATGATTGTTTACGAATTTCACGTCATTTAAACCGGTCATTAATTATTATATTTGGCTTTATTTATTAGTATTTATATGTTATATATTATTTTCCATTATTCATTATATTTCCTTATGCCTTTAATATAATTAGTACTTTTATCATAAAAAAATAGTAAATATTAACACTTAATATTTATTCTATTTACTTAATTTTGTTCATATATAATTTCTTTTACAACATTATTATTTTTTACACAAAAATGCTAAAGTTTATTAAATTTAGGTAAAGCACATCTTGAAGTATATAATGTAATCTATCTAAATTATTTTTTTAATTAAAATATTGCAAGATGGTGGCATTACAGGCATTTGAAGTTAGACCTTTGGTTTAGCGCCGTGCAGTCTATACTGGTCTTAAATCTCAACTAAAATCGATAAACAAAATTTTCATCATTAAAATACACTAATACGCTTTGCATGACGAAGAGAAATCTGAAAAAATATTGAAAATTTGAGACCTTATCGAAAAAACCACTTATTTTTATATAGAGTACTACCGACAGAAGTGGGCCACACTTTGGTTTTCATGCTTTAAAATATTCAGAAATTAACATTTTTGAACACTTATTGTGTTTATTTGTAGAGAAAGGGGTTACCTAACTTTTGGCAAACACACGTTTTAAAATTTTTAATTTTAACATATTTTTTAACATTGTTATGCAAAAAAGATAAATTTACGATATCACGATTTTGTAGACAGAAGTGGGCCACCCAAGTTTTTCATCTAGAATAAGTAAAAGGATCAAGCACTATGATTGTTTGTTAAATAATTAATTTTTTCGATAAATACTATTGTAAAACCAAGCACAAGCAGTGCGTTCCGAAATTTGATTAATTTTTATTTGTTTTATAGCATCAAGTAATTTGTCGCAGTCAATGGGTTCATAGCCCGTAGTTTACCCTTTCTTGGTGGCATGATTGTTAAAACATTAAAATTAATGCATAAAACCACTTCATTAGTTTATACAAATCACTAAATGTGGAAACGAAACGTCAATGCCGTGGCCCACTTCTGTTTACAAAAAATGGGCCACTTCTGTTGATAACAAAAGAAAAAAATTTCGGTTGACAGATATGTCACTTATAAAACCAAAAACGGGGGGTGGCCTACTTCTGTCAATCCTACTCTAAACAATTAAACAAAATAATGTTTAAAAATTTTGTTTTGAAAAAAGCAGATCGTCAATCAATAGTAAAATAAAGAAGATTTTCTGGTAAGTTTCATGAAAATTGGTTTAAAATGTGGCTGAGCTACATTGCACGGTGCGCGAAAAAATACGTTTTGAAACAATCGTGTTTAAAGTTTTCGATAAAAAAAGTAATGTTTAAAGGGAATTTCAGCTTTTAACGCTTAGTCATCTGTACCAGGACCGTATAACAACTATTGCACTAACACCAAAGTTTACTATCACATAATAATAGTGCTTTCGATTGACAATTAATAAAATTTTATTACCAAAGAAGCAAAAAAAATACATCAATGTCGCTTGCATCGTTTGAACTGCGTTCAGTTATTAAATGGTTTCAAACTGATTTCAGTTTACGCTATTACTATAAAAATTAAAATGTAAATAACTTCTGTACTAAGTTTTCGAAGAATTAAATGGGACAGAACTAGAAACAGTTATTTTACCAAAAAATGATTAAAAATTAAACTGTAAAAAAACGATATACAACTTACATACGGAAAAAATTACACAGGCAAACGAAAAAAGTCAAAACCCAGAGGTTACACCCTCCTATCCCCATGTTTTTTGTGTGCCTGTTTTATTGGAGTTCATTTTCATTTTTTTTGCGAAAAACTAGAAATTTTTTTTATTTAGAAAAAATTGTGTACCCCCTCCTTGGTTTTCACAATTCTTGCCCTATTGGACTGCAGTTTTCCTTATTTTATGTATTTTCATGTGTAGATTTCAGAAAAAATATAGCAAACATGATTGGATTTGATCTTCATATTTTTTTCAGCGAAAAACTCAGTTTTTAAAAATTTCGATAAAAAAAACCTAGAAAGCTGAAAATTGGTACACTTATGTATTTTCACGTGTAGAATACAGGAAAAATAAGGCGGATATGATTAGAATTGATCTTCATTGTGTTTTTAGCGAAAACCTAAAATCTTTTTTCAAATTTTTGATAATAATTATACCTATGCTAGTTTTCACAATTCTTAGTCTAGTGGACTGACGTTAGGCATTTATATTTATTTTCACGTGTGGATAACAGAAAAAATACAGTGAAAAGGATTGGAGTTGATCTTTAAATTTTTTTTCGAAAAATTAGAAATTTTGTATGATTTATTAAAAAAAAAGGATTTTACCCCCTTGGCGCTCATAATATTCTTGGCTTAGTGGACTGCACTTTTGCATTATTTATGTATTTTCATGTGTAAATTTTAGGAATAATGCAACAAAAATATTTGAAGTTGATTTTTATATGGTTTCCAACGAAAAATTTATATTTTTGAAAATTTAATCAAAAAAGTGTGTACTCATCCCTGGCGGTTACAATTATTGACCTAGTGGACTGCAGATTTATACTCGTATATATTTTTATATTTAGACTTTAAGACAAATTCAGTACGGAACCCTTGGTTTTAGTACTAGTTCAACTCACACTTATCCGGTTTTTTATTAGTGATTCTGATAGAGACCATTTTTTTCTGTCAGAATCAATTAATAATAAAAAATTGATTTTTTCGAACCATAGGTCCCTTTCAACTGTCCCTGTCATATATGATGATTAGACTATGACGATTTTGTGATTCAATTCTGAAGTCAGTTTTCAATATTTCAAAATCATGGTTCGAATATGGCGTCAAATATTTTTAACAATTGTTCAATTTTTACAAAATTTGGTATTTAGAGGTTTTTTACATAGCTGCTGACGAATCCAAAAGATGAAAGTAATATGAAAATACTTTCTTACATTTTAGGTCTAAAAAATTAGTGAGTTTCTAACTAAATATGATAATAATAATAGAATTAGTTTTTGCAAATTAAAATGTTACTTGAAAAGTAATAATACACTTTCTAAAATGCTAAAATTATTTTTAACATAAAATCATAATTTAAATTTTATTTATCTTCAAGAAAAGTACATTAACTAATTCAATTAATAATATAATGTTGAATGTGAATAAGTTACTAATTTTGACTAATTGAAATGGAGAGAGTACGCCTTTCGGCACTTCAATAGGAATAAATTAATCTTCGTGAGTATACTTTCAGACTTTAGAGATCGAAAGTTTTAAGGATTTGGAATGCTTGATTCTTCAAGAATCCCTTCTTTGATTAACGCAATATTAAGTATATTGCGTCCAGCATTAATACCTCTCTCCCACGTCACACGACAGTTGTTACAAGCAGCGTATCTGTTGAGATTACGAGAGACGACATTCATTTGCTGGACACAATTGTTACACATTTGCGTTGTGCAGTGTTCGTCGGCGTAACATTTTTAAATTATTGATACCTAATTCACACACATATACTTGTTCTATTTTAAACGGGCAACGCAACGCTTTACAAAAGTTTTTTGCATTTCACTAAACACTTCTAAACGGTAACACATTATGCGTTTGTAATCTTCTGGATTCATTAGATTAATGTCTTTATAGACGGGTTTTTTAAGATTGTTTGATAATACTCCTCATAGTTTTCAAGTTTTTCAGTCCTTGTCTTTTTTTTGCTTACTTTGTCTTTTCTAATGGCTCGATTGCCAATGATAACTAGCACTTTTTAAATAAACATGTTTGTCCTTATTTTTATTATCATTGCTCGGTTCTGCAGTCCCACTTCGAATAACACATCAGTCAATACAGATTTTTCTACCGGATATAAACCCACAAATCTTTGATACACTTTTGATGAGGATTTTTTCGATGATAAACACTTTTCTTCTTCAGTTTTTTTCTTCTTGTCGTCGATATTTATATTTGATGAAGGTTTTCGCCAATCCTTTAATTGTTTGAAGAAGTATTTATTTTCACTTTTTAATTGTTTAATTTTTTCATCCCTTTCTTTTTTTCCGCACTCTCTTTATTTTGCTTTGCTTTTTCCGCTGTTTTTTCCCTCTACTCTTGTTCCATTTCTGTTTTCAATCTTGGTGGATTCCGTACAGTTCTAACGTTACTGCTTTTTTTGTCATTTGCAATTATTAAACCACACAGTATTTGTATAGAGAAGGTGTTTTCTAACTAAAGAAGCTACCGGGATTAATTTAAAATTTTATTTTGGAAGAAATAATTCTGCAGGCATTAGAAGAATAGGAGAAATTTGTAATATTCTTCTTCAATATCAAAATTAGTCAATGCATACGTTTTGAGACATATAGTGGTTCATAAATAATTAATTTATAGTTGTCTGGAAAAAATTCTTTTATCCCACGCGCACAAATATTTTGTTTTTAAATAGCTGACGATAGTGAATAAAATCATTCATTTTTTGGTTGTATGAAAATGAACGCCATCTGCATAAAAGTTGAACAAGTGAATGACTTTTACTCTCTGTCTCTAAAATATGCCAACTACAGTTAAGAACATGAACTAAAATACTAAAAAGAAATTAATTCTCTTCTTGTAATATGTAACAATGTCCAAAAAGAATTTTTGTAATAACTATAATATTTTTTTTACAATAAGAGTTTAAAAAAGTGTACCTATTTATACCGATTCTACACCAGGAAGTTCTCTTAATAAATTGACATTTTTAATTATTTACATAACGGTAAACCAAAAAGAAATAAAATTTATTAAATCAGAATTTAAAACTATAGTCAAAGGATCATTGTGATATATAGCGAGTCAAGTTCTGTAGAGAATAAAATGTAGGTTTTATGTAGGTCATTGAAAGTGCAATTTCAAGGACGATTAGCGATATGCAACTCTTTCTTCTTCCGAAGAATCGACAGAGGATTCGCGCCGATTGTGAAAGAAAAGCGATAAAATGTCGACTTTTTTCATGATTGCGCTATCGTTGATCAGAAATAAAGGTCAAATCGCGGTGAAAAGTTGCGACGGTATAGCAGGCAAGGGTAAGGAAATTGTTTAGCATACATGGAGGCAGCAGTGATTGCTGCACTTGGACTTGTTCTATGAGCCCGATGGTAGTTCTTGAAGGAGGAGGAAATGTCTTTCGCCATGGTAATAATGAAAGAGAATTCTGCGTTAAAACATAACTATAAAGCAAATCAGCAAGCCAATAATAAAATAAAAAGGATTTATAAGAATGAATTAAAGCGTTTCAGATTATATTTTATTTCATTTTGGTGTTATTTTAACACCTCACAATTTACTCTGAATCATATTTAAGTCCAGTGTACAAAAATCAAATTTAGAATCTTTTTGAACGATTTTTCTCTATTTCTGTATCGATAACATTTCGTGATCAGGAAAATTAATCTAGCTTCAAATGAGAACTTATTCAGTTATGCGAAAACATTTTAAATAGAACTTAAATTGTCACTTTATTTTGACTTTCGAAAAAGTTAGTAAGATAATCATAGTGCAATAACTTTGAAAAATACACGAAGAGAGCAATCTACCTAAAATAGTATAGTATACCTAGTGCCCCTTTTGTATGTTACCATGGCAACATGCATGCGAGTCAAAACACGCCGAGTGAGCACCCCTTTAAAAATTTTTTCACCAAATTTAATGAAACTTGGTAGTAACATTGTACTAATAG
Source organism: Leptopilina syphax (assembly GCA_032872505.1). Lineage (NCBI taxonomy): Eukaryota > Metazoa > Arthropoda > Insecta > Hymenoptera > Figitidae > Leptopilina > Leptopilina syphax. The sequence continues at coordinate 52,840,472 of CM065468.1, forward strand.
AATAGATGAAATTTGTTAAATTTTGTTAATTAATAATGACGGATTGCCTAGTTACAGGGTGTTAAAGTTTAACATTTTTATCGAATCACAAAGTTTACAAAATTTCTATATCCTATACTATTAACCGTATGAAAAAATTATTTAAATGTTTTTTGTAGCATTCTTATTGTACTTTTTAGAAAAAATAATTTCACTTAAATATATTTTATTTTTTTAAAATATTATTTTTGTTAAACAAGTAACGTTTTTTATGCTTTATCTACGCGAATATTGTTTCTTTTTTACATAAATAAATAGGTTGGAATCATAAGGTTAAGAATCTGCAAAAAATTCAACTGCCTGACATTTGTTTAATAGCAAACACAGAATTATTATTTACACTGCAAAAATAAGTGTCTTATTTGATATCTTAAAATAAGATGTAAGATGGAAAAATGGTATCTTACATCTTAAAATAAGATGTTTTCTAAAGTATCTTACTAATTTTTAAGATGTTTTATACGTCTTAGATATTTCTTCTATCTTAAAAAAGTAAGATACTTCTGTAAGTTTTTTAAAGTATCTTAACCCTTAAACCGCACACTGCCGAATCCATCCTTAAACCGCACACTAGGTGTGCGACACCCGGGGACTTTTAAGTGTGTTCTCCAAGCTGGAATAGGATATTATCTTTTGGAAAAATTATCTCATATAGCTCAGTACATCTATTTTGAAGGAAAATAGGTTTCATAATGATTTATTTAATTTTAATAATTAAAAAAGAGTTTTTTAAAACTACTAAAATTACCTTAAACCAAAAACTGGGTGTCAAACAAGCAGAAATTTTTCGCCGACAACTTCATAAAGTTATCAAATACACAAAGACACTTGGGAGACTAATGTCCCTCACGGAACATAAACTTAAGTACAAAATGTATCGTCCAATAACGACACATGTTCAATTTTTACGAATTTAACCGAAATATTAGAGTAAAAAGCTAGAATATGGGTGTCGCACACCCAGGGTGCGGTTTAAGGGTTAATTAAGATGTTTCTGTCTCAATAAGATGTTTAGCGATAAGATACTTGTGAATTGAAAGATGCGAAAAAAATTTAAGTTACTAAAAACTAAGATGCATAAAATGTCTTACATATAAGCCCATATTTAACCTCAAAACTTTTTTCACAAAAAATATGTTGAAAATTTGCACGAAGATACTTTAAACATCTTAAATTAAGATATTTTAAATAACTTAAAAGTGACTACAAAAACATCTTTGAAATGACTACCAAAACATCTTAAATAAGATACTTCTTTTTGCAGTGTATTACTTGGCCGATTTTTGATTTTCAATGTTCATAATTGAGGCTCCGGATCTTAAAAGGGCACTTTTACCATTTAAAATCAATGCTTAAAGTGCCCTTTTAAGATCCGGAGCCTCAATTATTTAAATTATTTATAAATTACACTAGCACACAAAGAAAATTTATTATCTAAGCTTACTATCACTGCCTTATGTCTTTGGGGTCGCTGAAACCGAATCTGAAATCTATTTAACCCCATTACGCCAGGGTTTTGGAACAACATGAAAGAAAATCCAAAAATTTGTAAATCAAGAACAATTTTAACATAACTTCGAAAAAAACTCTAAAATTCGATCTCAATATTTTTAAATCAGGAAATTTTTTTATCTCTATTCCTCAACAGGACTACTTTATGTTTTAACGATCGATGCAACCGATTTGACAGTATATTTAACACCATCCTGTTTGGGGTTTTAACATAACTACAAAAAATTTCTAAGACCCAAACTTTTGAAATTAAGGAAATTTTGATCTATAAGCATCAGCGATCCTAAAAACATGAGGCAGTCACAGAAAGACTTAGAGATAAAAATTCTTCTTGATTTAAAAATTTTGGGGTCAAATGATTGGATTTTTTATATTATTTCAAGACCCCGGCGTAATAGTGTGTTAAATAGACTTCAGATTCGGCTTCAGCGACCCCAAAAACAAAAGATAGTCATAGTAAGACTTAGAAATAAAGATTTTCTATATTTAGAAATTTTGCTGTCAATTTTTAAATTTTTTTTCATGTTATCTCAAAACCCTGACGTGATGGGGTTAAACAGACTTCAGATTCGTAATCAGCAACCCCAAAAATTCGTGCGTTCGCGTAATTACACTCACACTCTCACTCGTGAGAGTGAGTATTTAGGACTCACATACACTTACACTTCTGTGGAGAAAAAGGAATCTATACGAAACCTTTTAAACTTGATTTGTTTTAAAATTATAAATTTATTTTAATTGAAATTTCCTTGGGCACTCTACTCATTAATTACTTAATAAATATGAAAAATTATATAAATTTAACCTGATTTTCATTGAATTTTAGTTTTCATGACTAGACTGAAGTTTGTTTTCTTTAAACGAAAGATAAGGTGATGAACTACAGTCTAGTCATGAAAACTAAAATTCAATTAAAATCAAGTTAAATTTATATAATTTTTCATATTTATTAAATAATTAATGAGTAGAGTGCCAATGAAATTTCAATGAAATACAAAATAATATACTGATTTAAATGTTCTGGTGAGATATTTTCAAATAATTTTCCTTTATTTCGATGAATTTAGTAAAAATATATATATTTAAAATAAAAAGCAGTATTTATAATCTGTTGTTAATTATTTATACTGAGTTTTCGAAAAATGGGTTAAATGTTAGACTGCATAACCAGTTAGAAATTAAAAAAAATTATTTAAAAGAATGTAAAATATATTTGGTGTTATTAACCACTAAAAGATAATCTAATTGTATTGGAGAATATTATATATTAATTACAGCATTTTTTAAAATCATCGAGCAACCAGCTCTAGACGATTTTCGCTGGAATGACCGAAAAACACACTGCAAAAACTAGTATCTCACTCGTGTTTTAAAATGAGTTGCTTTAAGTGTTTAAATCATTGAGATACAAAATCTGTCTTATATTGAGACATTTAATTTAATCTCGTGTCTCATTTGAAAACATTAAAGGTGACTCAATGCTTATAAGACACATATAAAGTCTTCTTACTGTGAGACTCATATCGTGTCTCAAAATGAAGTGCTAAATATGTGAGATATTTTATAACGTCTTAAAACGAGACACATATCTGTTTCAAATATATGGACACAAGACATCTATGTGTTTCAAATATGAGGACAAAACGTCTCAAGATGAGACACTTGTTTTTACAGTGCAGACATGTAACAAAATTGTCATTTGTCCGAATCATCATGAAATAGAATTGTCAAATGCCCGACCCGAAATTTGACAGAATTGTCATCTGACAGACCCGAGGTGTAACAGAATTGTCATCTGACAGTACAGACGTGTAACAGAATTGTCATTTGCCCGAACCGACATGTAACAGAATTGTTACTTGACAGACCAATCATGTAACGAAATTGTTTTGTAACAACTCCCCAATGGGAAATTAACCATTGGCGCATTAATGGGCCTATATTGGGAGCCAGCAGTACCAATGATGGTGCAATAATAGCAACCGATATTGGGCCACTATTGCTAGAGTCTTGGGATGATCACGACTTTGCCAAGCATTGGCAGCCAATATTGGATCACTATTGGCTGCCAAGGCAAATGCCGGACTTTCCAAGCCTTGGTTATTCATTGGCAACAAAGATTGGACCAATATTAATGACCAATTATTTACCAATGCTTTAAAATTAATTATTTTTCCTTCTCTAGATTAGTAATTTAATTTTTTTTTGAAAAATTTTTGCTATATGTTGGTATTTGTAAAATATTGATTTGAAACGTTGGTTCAGTATTGGTAACCAAGAAATAACCAAGCATTAATTTAATTTTAAAGCATTGGTAAATAATAATTGGTAATTAATATTGGTCCAATCTTTGTTGCTTGGAAAGTCCGGCATTTGCCTTGGCAGCCAATATTGATCCAATATTGGCTGCCAATGCTTGTCAAAGTCGTGAATATCCCAAGACTCTAGCAATAGTGGCCCAATATTGGTTGTCAATGTTTGACCAAGAAAAAACTGTTGACAGCCAATATTGGTCCATTATTTAGCCAATGGTGACCATTGGCAATTTCCCATTGGGTCTTTTCATAGAAAGTTCTGTTACATGACAATTCTGTTAAATGTCAGCTGGGTCAAATGACAATTCTGTTACATGCCTGTTCTGTAGAGGTGTGCAAAATTCAAATCGAAAGAAAATTCGAATCGAACAACCAATTCGAAATTCGAAGTTTCGAATTTCGAATGTGCAAAATTCGAATCGAAAGAAAATTCGAATTAGGTTCAAAAATAGGTCAATCGAATCGTTTTTTAATGCTCTACAATTTGGTAACGATAATTTTAAAGTTACTTCTACGTTTTTCAACAAAATTTTCAAAAAGTCTCCGGTTAATATGGACGAAAAATGTTCAATTAGGGACCAAGATGCATCTATAAAAACTCTACAAAACTAAAGAAAAACATTTATATGTGTCCTAACATTTTTTTAAAGTGATGGTCAAAAAACGTTTTTTTGCAAAATTAAAAATCAAAAAAAAAATTAGTTAAACTTTATTAATCTATCATAAAGTACTTTCATATGTGGACGTCCACATGAAAAGGGCCCATATTGTCGGTTCTAGTTTTCGAGATAATCGCAATTTAGTAATTTTGGAGCAAAATCTTAATTTTTTTTTATTTTTTATTATCAATCTACATGCTTTGGCAAGTCGAATCAAGCGGTTTTCATTAATTTATCGATAATTTAACTGTTTGATTTCATTGGTTCTTTAGAAAAATAAAAGGGCCCATTTTGTCAGTCATTTGCAAAGGTAATCCGTATTTTAAAAATGGAGGTGCGGAAAAATTTAAAACCTCTTGATTTTTCATCTCTAAGGTGTCTGGAACTGAAAACAATTCTTATCTGAATAACTTCCCAAAAGAACCAGAGATATTGATGTTAGAGTCTTTTTTTCGTAATTGTCGAAATGAAAATTTGGATATTGCGTCAATTTTTTCATAATAGAGATTGTAAAAAATTTTTTAATAAGTTTAATATATATTTTTTTTCTTTAAATGACACAATAAAATTGTACCTAATCATTAATCTTGTAAAAAAATGGTTTTTTAATAGAAAAACTGTCCTTTTTAAAAAAGGGCCCATATTGTCGGTTTTTAAATTAATTAGTTAATTAAGGGGGGGGGGTGGTTCTAAAAATTTAAAACCTGTTGGTTTTCTATCTTCAAGGTGCCTTGAACTGGAAACAATGCTTATCTGAATAACTTCCAAGAAGAACCAGAGATACAACAATTGGTTGGTATCGCAATCTTTAATTTCGTTTTTCTCGAAATGAGGTTTTTGGGCGTTCTAAACTTTGAAATTCCGTAACTCATCGAATTTTTAACCAAAAAAGTTCTGAGACCACTCAAAATTTAATTTCATTTAATTTCATTTAGTAACCAATAGTTACGGTTAATAAATACAATTTCCAATTCTAAGAATTATTTTTATATATAAAAATTGTAATTTAATGTTTCAAGAAAAATTGAAGAATTTTTGTATAATTTGAAAAAATTATTTTTTGTGGAATTTTAATTTATAAATAGGTATGATTATAATTCTTAAGTTTTAATTGTTTTAATTTAAAATTTTTAATTAGTTTGTGTATATATTTGAATTTTCGGAAATATTGAAAATATTGAAAATAATTCAATTCTTTGCAAGAATTCAATTATTTTCATAAATAATAACGATCTTCGTAAAAATTAAATTATTTTTAAACAAAATTTTAATAAAATTTTACGAATAAATACAATTATTTTCTAAAATTTTAATAAATACTTCAAAACAATTTAATTATTTTCCTAAATAGAAATAGATTTTAATCTTTGCAAAAATTCAATTATTTTCAAAAAAATTTCAAGAATGATTTCAATTTTTTTCTCATTTCGTTATAAAATCTTTGCAAAAATTCAATTATTTTTTATACAATTTTAATAAAATTTCAAAAATTTTCAATTAAAATTCTTTAAGAATTAGGATTTCTGTCAAAATAATTGTGCGAATAAAATAACCGAGTTGAGTTGTACAATTCGAAACTCCGATTTTCGAATCGGCCAATTCGAAATTCGAAACTTCGAATTTCGAATTGGTAGTTCGATTCGAATTTACTTTCGATTCGAATCGGCTAATTCGAAATTCGAAACTTCGAATTGGTATTTCGATTCAAATCGGCCAATTCGAAATTCGAAATTCAAAACTTCGAATTGGTATTTCGATTCGAATTTACTTTCGATTCGAATTTTCTGTTGTCGAGTCGAATAATTTTCGATTCGACTCGATTAAATGCACACCTCTACTGTTCTGTCAAAAGACAATTCTGTTGAATGACGGGTCTGTTACATGACATATCGGGTAAATGTCGGTAAGTGAAAATTAAATTAAATTTGGGAAAAGTGAAATTACAAGTGTAAGTGAAACTTTAATTTCATTTGAGAGAAAAGTAAAAGTACAAGTGTAAGTGAGTCCTAAATACTCACTCACACGAGTGAGAGTGCGAGTGTAATTACGCAAACGCACCCCAGATACTAAATTGTAGGAAAATTCAATAATTTTTTTAAAATTCGTCCTCCATATTGGATTCGCCATTTTGAATTTTGTAATTCAAAATGTGTACATGTAATCAGTGATTCGAAAACCCTTATATACTTTCTTATTTAAAAATCAAATAGTTTTTCTAAATTTGTCCGCTTTTAAAATTAATAATTTAAGCTTATTTCTTCTAATTTTTACATTCTTTTTTAGCCTTCGCAAGTTTGAAGTATGGTTTAAAATTAAATGGTTTTAATATAGCAGAGAATTAGAAAAAATTTAATACATCATTATTTCTTTTGTTTAATTAGTTATTTAACATCTATTTACTTTTACTCTCTGTATTTTTCTCTTCAGGTTCCTCTTTACCTTTTGTTACATTTGTCTTTATCTTGTTCGAGTTTCTCTATAATTTCCTCTAAATGCTCTTCGTTATGATTCAGTTGGTCGAATGTCCCTGATTTGTTTTCTAGATTCTCTTCATTAATATAATCGACTGCTGAAAATTCGTCGTCCGCGAGCCATATTCCACGAGTGGATTGTTTTGGAATTCAAAAAATGGTGTAGTCTTCTTTTCTGCCATCTGTTGCGGGTTTATAAAAACATATTTTCCTTAGTTGTATTTTAATAACAATAATTTATTTATTTTCTCTAATGACATGTAAATACCAGGTATACTCTAAATTTTATTTATAAAAAAAATTTTAAAGAAAATAAAATGTTTCTTGCTTCTGATCTACAACAGATGCACAGCAATCTATTGAAAGGCGAGGCGGGAAGCCTGTATTTCTCCGCGCGACTACACGGACAAGCACACCCTTTCTCGAGGTTTGGGGTGTTTCAAGCACGGCTTTAAAACCTGTAGGATTTCGGGTTGGCCACACGCGCATTCGAAAGTCCCACAGAATCACACTGACTTTCTAGTCGACAGACAAAATTCACTGCACAGCAAATTTCATTTGAACATCGACCCCGCAACATATTTTTATTTATATATATATATTTATTTTTATTTACATATTTTTATTTCAATGCGAAATGACTAGTATTTTATGCAAGAAAAAATTTTAATTATGTATTATTCTAATTCATATTTCTTCTATTATTTTTGTTTAGTCTCTTATATTAATAAATGAAAATTTAATTACTTTTTAAGATTCTTCTAAAATAAACTAAAGTCTTTTTATAGTTTTATTTCGACTGTTTGAAAATGAAAAAAACTTTTGTACTTGATGACAGCCATACAACCAAAATGCTTGATGCACGCGAGGACGCCATGTCGTCCTATCGTATGATCAGGTTTTGAATAAAACACTCTCACTTTTGATATTCACTCTTAAAAAAGTGCAAAGGATCTAAATCAATCTAAATTAATCTAATATGACCTGCAGGCAAAGAAAAACATCAAATAACTTATTTAAATTGTTATTAATAACTAGATTAGTTAACAAATAGTTAATTTTGGCTCCTCTCCATCAACAAATTTTGTTTTTTATTTATTTTCTTATTTAGGTTCATTAAAAGAACATATGTCCTGTTCGTTAAAAAAGTAACATATTCAAATTGTTTTTTAGTTAACAAGTATAATTAACTTTGATTCCGCTCAACGAAAAAATTTTTCTTTTATATTTACTTCTTAATTTAGGTCTATTTAAAGAATATGCGTTTAAACAAAAGTGAAAATATAAAATAATCAATATCAATCTGTTTAATTATCTATAAACAATGTAATAAATATTTATATTAAATGTTTATATTTGTTAGCTAGTTGGATATTTTCGATGGTAGAATAAGCCTAGGAATTTTGAGACAAATCGGTAACTTCTTACGTACAACTGTGTAATTGAAGTGAAGGTAGTTTAATCATGTCTGTGATAGATTTAACTTTAGAGTGCGTAGGATATTTTAAAAATATTATTTTTTGTGTATTTGGCAGTTGTTTGAAGGAAAAAGTCGGTTTTTAGGTCGAAAATTTTTTAAAAAATCTATTGCTAAAAATAACAAACAAACCAAAAAAAAATCAGCTATGTTCTCTAAAGCAAATGTATTTATTTATTTAAATATTTACTCCAAAGTAAGTGATGAACTAAAAACACTTTGGCAGAAGTCAATCCGACCAAAACTGTTCCAGCCAGACTGCCCACCGATTTGAAAACGTCATTTCGAGAAAAACGCATTTAAACTTTTGTAATGTGAAAACATGAAAAATGAAACCACTGTTAATTTACGATGCCTGCACCATATAAGTAACTTTTTAAATTAATATTTCCTTCATTTCCATCCTTTCGAGCAATTGGAAGCTGTCTTCGGTATTCTTGAGCTGCTACGATAAAAGAAAAAATAGATGACAGCGGTATAAAAAGCACTCAAACCATTCTTGGGCACCTTCTGCAGATTTCAATTTTTATTACATAAAATAACTTTAAAATTATTTCTAATCTGAAGTATTCTAGTTTTTAAAAAAAACTTTCTTCAGTATAATAATCGAGTAAGAATAGAAGTTATTTTATAGATAAAAATTTCACTAGTCGACAAAATTAAAGTTTTTTTTTGATACAAGAATAAACGAAAGTGATTCTTACAGGATTTTTGCCGTAGATTACGAATTTGTAATTAGAATTGTCCCAATCACGTCTTCATTTTGAGAAAAACGGGGTCAAAATGTCAAGAAATGGCATTTTTGGCACTGTTTGAAGCACTATAAAAAAGAACGCGACGTGATAAAAAGCTCAAATATGGCTTAAATGAGAGCTCGAATCCTCAACTTTAACATCCAAAAGTAAAACACCATGTAGAAATAACTCAAAATTGTAGAGAACAACTTGTTACCAATTTGTCCTTTATGACCGCGGAAACTGTATCTGTTGGACGCGCACGCAGTAATAAATTGTTCCCAACAATTTTGAGTCATTTCTACATGGTTTTTTGCTTTTGGTTGGTAAAGTTGAGGGTTCTAGCTCTCATTTAAACCGTATTTGAGATGCTTATCACTTCGTGTTCTTTTCTTATAGTGCTTCAAAATGTGCCAAAAATGCCATTTTTTGACATTTTGACCCTGTTTTTCTCAAAATTGAGACGTAATGAGACAATTTCACTTACAGGTTTGTTCGATTTACAAACAACTTTTTTTAAAACAAACCCTTAAAAATCATCTTTTATTCAGAATTTTGATCAATTTTTTAATTTTTCTTTAAAAAAATGGCTAAAAAATTTAAATAAAGTCCATGAGGGCCAGAATTTGTTCAAAACAAAATTCCATAAAATTTTACGGCTATAAAAATAATAAACAATCCACAAAAATCATCCTTCCCTTGTACATCACTTGGCGAGTTATGTCATTATGCTAATGCACATACACATAAAATATGTTTATTTAGTCATAATATAAAAATTAGAATTGTTTTTAAGCAATTTGATGTAAAAAATTTCCAAGGTTTAAAGAATCTGAAATTTTTGCAGTTTATAAGCAAATTGAATCTACCCTCGGCATCTGCTTAACCCGATCTACATCACATTGAAGTAGCCGATTGGCTTTTGTACATCATGTTGCCCTTAAAAAACATCTCTATTTTTAAAAATTGGTTAATTATAATTATAACAATTAATAATATTTCACATCGGTTAAAGAAGAAGCAGAGTGTCGTTTTGCATTATTTGATGTGGCAGAGGCACTCAAAGGGGTGCCTTAGGATTAACAAAAGAAATAACAAGTATTTTTGACATTCTCATGGGGGTAAATTCTGGGCCTCATGAATTTTAATTAAATTTTTCTAGACATTTTTTTAAAGATCAATTTTTAAAAATTGTAATATTCTGCAGAAATGATTTAAAATAAATATTTATTAATTTTAAATAAATAAATGAGCAGAAAGCTTATTTATTTATTTTATACATTTCCCACGATCCGTATGGACCATAAATGGGTAGCAGAATCAAGTTAGATGTTATTTTGTGTTTACAAAATATTTATACAAAAAAAGAAAAGAAAAAAAATGATCGTTAATGATATCAAGTTGAAAGCATTTAGCTAGTAAACATTGTTTCGCAGTCGAAGTACATATGTCTCTGCTATTTGCATGAATTTAATCTAAGATGAAAATTTAGTCGAGGAATTTTGAAATTGAGAATATTTAACAGTTGAGAAGAATTAATTTGATTGTTAATAATTTTAAACAAAAAAGTTGTTGAGATCATTATACGCCTCTCTTCTAACGTTATGCAATTAAAGCGTTTGCATAGTTTCAGATAATCAGATCCACGAGTTGGATGCTTTCAGTCTATTTTGAATGATAAATACTTTAAAAAACGTTTTTGTACATTTTCCAACTTCTTGGCATATTTTTTATACAAAGGGTTGCATATGCAAGCAGCGTACTTAATTCGTGATAAAACTAAAGCATTAAAAAGTAAAGTTATAGCAAAAAGGTTTGAAAAATGTTTTGACAACCTAATCAGGTACCCCAAGGTTCTGGATGCAGAAATTATGTTCGTTATATGGTCAGAAAAGCTTAAGGAATAATTAAAAGATGAACCCTGTGGTACATCGCGAGAGGGGTAAATAGGGCGAGAAATATAATTGACAATAGCTACTAAGTGTGATCTGCCTGAAAAGTAATTTAGTGAATTTAATTTTTATAAAGTTAGAGTTAGATTAGCATTGATAATAATATCAGGAAAAATATCAGGAAAAAATAGACAAAGTATTAATTTTATTTTACATATATTTTTTATTTAACGTTAAAATGAAAGACAACTGTAAACAGATACTGAAAGTTCATTATAAATTCTTAATATTCCGTAAGTTTTTACTTATTTTTATATAACTGTTTCCCTATTATTTGTTAATAAAAATTTCAAAATTAGGTTAATTTACTAATGAACTTTAGGATAATATTTTATTTATTTTTTTTAATGCTCATGTCAATTTTTAATAATAAATTTAAACATTTTACATTTTAAATTCAAATTTTACAAAAGATATAACATTTTTTTGAAAATATTTTTGTATTTTGTGACTTTAGTAACTTTAAAATGATTTTTGCAGAATAATAAAATTTTTTTAAATTAGTCGGCGACCACTTCAGTTGAAATAAAATGGATTGACCCGGATAATTTTTAAGAGTTGGTTTTTAATAAAGTTGGTTGTAAATGGGAAATATTATAATAACAATATTATTGTTCAAGAATTGCATGGCCCACTGACTACAAAATTGTTTTTTATGTTTATGTGCATTTGAATAATGACTTAACTCTTCAAGTGATGTACAAGGGATCATTTTTGTTGATTGATGACTATTTTTATGGGAGTGAAATTGATTAAAATTTGTTCTGATCAAATTCTAGGCCTATTGGAATTTATTAAAATTTTTCAGCCAATTTGTTTAATAAAAAAAGGAAATTTTTTAATATTATTATTAGGGATGATTTTAGGGGTGGTTTTTATTTTTGTGGGGCTAAAAATGAAAGAACTATGTAAATAGAATGTTAATAATTATTTTACTTCTAAATTGTAACATATTTCACGAAGATTTCCTACTTTTTCGATGCTATTTGCGGGTTATCTTGACCCGCTATAGCGGGTACCCTTATAAGGGTAGTTTTCATCGAGAGATGTGTCTAAACGCTTTTTAGTGAAAGATTTGAAGATTTTTGTTTGGTTTGGCAAACGCGACTTTATTATTTTGTGCCTCACTTTCTGGAGACAGGAAGTTTGCAGAGAAGATGAAAGGCGCGGAATCAGTAATTGATAAAACGGATGTATTGCTTGCAAACACACAATCCTAAAACAAGGATAGCGTAAGGTTATGATGTAAGGCTCGTTACTTGGTAGCGAGAAATGGAGTGAAAGGGAAAAAGGATGAGTGAGATGAGGGAGTAGAAGAGAACTACGGCCTTTGCCATAAACGAAACGACGCCGCTGACGACATTTGGAACGGATAATGGCGCGAATGTGCCGCGGGGGTGAATGAACCGAGGGTCGAACTGGGTTCACTTGGTATCACATCAGCTATCGATCTTATAAACGCTGTGTGGCTCCCGTTGTCTTCCCATTCCATTACTTCCTATTCTCTCTCCATCCCACCCATCATACTATGTCGCTTCGATTCCATTTTTGTGTTACGTCTTTCTTGTCTTCTCACCTTTTATATTTCTCTTCTCTTTTACTTTCAAATTTTATATACCTTAATTCTTTTAACTTCCCATATGGTTCATTTTATATATCTTTTTCCTCTGTTGCTTCCTCATAAGGAAGTATTGTAATACAAAAATTTTCAAATTCGATTTTTTGTCATATCTTTCTATGTTATTTAAACTGAGGAATTCAAAAATCACATTTTAAAAAAATATCATTCCATATGTGTGTGTTCAAAATTAAAAATTTTTGGAATGTTAATATCACCGGCTGACATGCTTGAAAAATGTTCAATGAGTGTCCAAAAAATGTGTCTAAAAAATTCTACAAAAACAATTTCTGAGGTCAAATTTCTTAGAGATTTCTGTTGGATATTATTTTCAATATTACTGTACCTAATATTGTTAAAATTTTTTGAAATAAAACTAAAATATCATTTTTAATAAAAGGTGAATAAAAAAGAAAAAAATGTTTTCAAAAAAGAAGGGAGTGAAAGAGACGTATAGCGATTTGACTTTTTTCGAAAAGCACTTCGTTTCTCTACTAGCGGATTTTTCCTATCAACCGGAAGTAGCTTGGATGAAGAACGGGTGCTTTTAAATATAGGCTGTAACGCTTCTGGCGCATAATCAAAGGATTGGAAGCTAGTCGAAGCGCCTCTGCATGAAATTTTGCGTGCATTATAAATGCACAGAGAACGGAGAGAGAAGAAGAGATAAATCAGTGCTAAAGGTGAGAAAAAAATTATGAGAGTAAGAGAGCGAGAGAGAAAAAGAGAGTGAGAAAGCGCCTTGCGAGGCCAACGCTGGGTTACGTTAAGCCTGAAGCATTGGTTGGTTGGACACTGGTCTAACCTACTGTAACACTATAAAAATAACGGCTCAAGTCATCTTTGTTGCACTTTCTCATCCCGTTTATCGCCATCCTTTCTTCCCAGTGACTGATCTTCTTTTCCTCGTTGCACTCGACTTTATACGCCTGAGTGCATCTCTTTTTAACGCAGAGCATCGTTCGATGACAACGTAAATCGTAAAAAGTGAATAAGCTAGGAAAGGAAAAAGACAAAGATAGAAAGTGCGTGTGCGTGCAGAACATGTGCCACATAGCAGAAAAATTTCTTATAACTGCAAGTTCTCTTCTGCGACTGCATACACGCGTTGATATCGGATCGTTTTTCAACTTATCTTCTTCAGTTATTTGCTTTCTAGTGGTGAAGTGACAGTAATTGTAAAGGTTATTATTTAATAGACGATAGATAAAATTTATTTTTTAAATTAAATATGTCTGGAAAGAATTTTAAGACATGAGTTTTCGGATTGACATAGGCAGCATTTTTCATTATTTTCAAAAATCCCTAGCCGAAATAATCACCATTATTATCATTTATTTATTTTATGTATTTATTTGCAAGAATAGTTGACAAATATTACTTTTAATAAAGCTTTAAAAATATATTACTTCATGAGCTTTTTCACAAAGATAATAAAAATATAACCCAAAGGTTTTGCAATGGTTTTCAGTTTCTCTTTGAAATCTTTTCTCACATTCACTTTCTATTTTTCTAAGTTGATGATTATGAATATAGCATATGTTTTCAAAGTCATCGCTTATAGAGATTTTTAAAGTCGTTAAATAGAAATTTAAAAAAATTTAAATTCTTGTTTCTTGAATGTCAGAAAAAACCAGAAGCAAGGAACAGACATAGATTCGAGAAAAAGTGGGGACTTGATCTCTTGATATGAAAGCATAGGACTGGATGCGCACCCGTCGTTCATAGTCACAGGGTGCGCATGCAGTACTATTGGAGAATTTTCTATGGGAGGCAAGTGATGTTTGTAATTACATACTCCGAAGATCAACAATGTGCCCCTCAAAGGGTTAATAAAGTAAATAATCTTTACCTTTTGCGAATGCAGAATAAGGGTACTTATCATCCTAACCTTTTCATATTATGCTTTATATGTGAAAACAATGTCCTCTTCGTGTAAGTTTTGTCAATTTCAGAAAATTTTACCCTTCTAAGTGCAAAGAAATGACCGTCGCGTCGTCAGATCTAGGTTAGAAAACAACTTCATCTTCGACAGATGAAGATGAATGAATTTTTCATAAAAATAATAAAAGTTAAAATAAGGTGAAATAATTCGGTCTAATTACATTACTAAACCAAGTTCACCGACTTAAATTCCGGTTTAAAAAAGTTCATTTGATAAAAGTATTTTCTCTAAACCTTTTCGAAGGAATTACTTTATTTAATCTTCTTTGAAGAAAACATAACCTAAACTAGATCACAATATAGGAAATGGCTAGGATGCCGACGATAGCCTATTAGCACTTGGAGAGGTATAATTTTCTTAAGGGGGTCATCCCGTGTAACAGCCGTTTTTACAGAGTTTTTGGGATTTTCTTTTTAAAAACCATAAAAATTAGAACTTCAAAATTTCTACCATGTCTTCAGTAACATTTTAAGAAAAAATTTTAATTTTTGCAAAAAAAGGTATTTTAATGATTCTGAATTATAATTCAGAATTAATTTTATGATTATAACTATGTAATCATAAAAACACCAAAAATTTGTATAAGACTAAATAAATAGATTGTTAGATATAAATTGTTAATTGTTGTTTGTTAGCATAAATAAATGCTAACAAACAAAATAATTAGAATGTTTCAAAATTTTTTAATTTTATCAGATTAGTTTTAAACTTGTTACTCCAGGGTTTGTTTGTTTTTATTTATTTCAGTTAGTAACATAAATATTTTAATTTATAGTAACAAATAAATGAATAGGGCTGCTCACGAGACGATACTTTAAAGTATCGTCTCGGTCTCGTATAATATGAAAATCTGGAGTATTGTCTTGTCTCAGTGTTTCGTTTAGTCTCGTGTATTAAATGTAACTCATTCCGATTTTTATAGTGCGAAAAATAACTATAAACAAATCTTTCAATAATTATTTTTGAATAATTTTTCTATTAAAATTTTCGAAATAAACAATTAAAAAGATTTTGAAGAATTGAAATTTTGTAAAATTTAATTGAAAATAATTAATTTTTTAAACTATTTTCTTAAAATTTTTAAAAATCAACTTTTGAAGAATTTTAATTGCAAATTTTCAAAATAATTGAAATCTTTAAACTCAAAAATCTTCAAATGTAAATTTAAAAATAAAAATTAATGAAAGTTAGCTTTTAATTTTTAAAATTTACTATTTTCAGTACTTTTAATTATATATTTCTGAAAATTCAAATACATACAAAAAATAATAACATTTTAGAATGATTTTTAACATTTTGCAGACAAAAATTGTGTTCAAAATATTTCAGTGAAATTCATGAATTTTAAATAATGCAAAAACACTTTTAAGAAATTTAATTGTTTTCGAAAAAGTAGAGTAGAACGGGGTGAAATAGCCAGGGTGCAAAAAAGCCATTTGACTTTTATTTGAAAACTATTAAACCGATTTATCAGCTATTTAGAATATAAATACTATCAGTTAATACGCAACTTTTGATACTAGTTTGGATGTTGTACCTATAGTAATATAGTTTTTATTGTAATTTTAATTTTTGAGTCGCTCTGCGTATAATATTTCGATGAACTTTTCGAACATATTACAGCCTGTTTAAGTGAACAGGTAATAAAAGTAAATGTTTGTACATAAGGAAAAAACTATACTCAAAACGTATACAATGTTAATTTTTGGAAATTGAACTGAATTTAAAATTTATTTTAGCTTTTAGAAAAACTAGTCTTGGGGGTGAAAAAGCCAGGGACAAAAGCCATTGAATATTATGTGAAATTCATTTGTTTGCTACTTAAACTAACCTTCTAATTTTACAAAATATTCGCGTGTTTACTTAATAAAATTAATTAAAAACGACGAAAAAATAGTATAAAGTGCGTTAAAAATAAACAACGAAAAAACGGTTGCAACAAAATATGGCATCTGTGGTGAAATTTAAGGAAGACTTTAAAAAAAGGTACAAAAACTTGACAGTGTAAATTGAAAACAGGTAAACTTAACATAATATTTAATTTTCCTTGATAAAAGCTCTTTAAAATTTATTAAAATATTTTAAAAATAAGATTATTTGTCATGTGAATAAAGGAAATCTATATAAAATATCAAAATTAATAGTATTTTGCTAAAATCGCGAGGTGGCTTTCTCCCCCCACCAGGTGGTACAAAAAGCCATTTGCAGAGGTTTCGTGAAACTCTTATAACTTAGTCCTTTCATGGGATAAAAAATATTTCCATAAAGAATATTCAAGCTTAATAACTAAACTTTCAATGCCAATTGGAAATTTGAGAAAAAAATTTTAAATTCAGATTTTATAAATTAAAATATAAAAATGTGGCTATTTCACCCCGTTCTACTCTACATAAAAATATTTTGAAAAACTACTTAATTATTAGAATTTTTTATCATAATTTTTTTAGATTTAATTATCTTCGAATTAAGCAAATAAAAATTATTATATTATTTATTTATTTAACAATGGTCCCGCAGTCCCTATGGACCATACATGGGTAACTATGTAGATTAAAGTATATAAAATATAATATGAATTACAAAAAAATACCTATATAAAAATTTTGATAGAAGAATAATGTCATATTGCCGCATTTAACAATTATCGTTCAGGCAGGTGTCGATATAGTGCTCAATGGTAGAAGTAAATTTGACTAAAGAGGAAAAAAATAAGTCTAAATCTGGTTTCATTTTTTAATACAATTGGTTGATGTGAAAACAAGAGAAATAAATAGGTTTAGAATATGATATGGAGATGGATGGAGTACGAAAATGGAAGGGTTTATAATTGCGTGAGTTAAATCTGGGCACGCGAAAGTTGATTTTAGATAATATAATATGAGGAGTGTATATTTGAGAATTGAGCACTTTGAACAAAAAGATTGTTACAATTAATATACGTTTTTCAGGAATAGTTCTGAAGTTAAACCTCTTACACAAACGCTTATTATAGTCTGAAGCCAGTTGAGGATAAATGCCGTCGGATTTAAACGCAAGATTTAATTTTTAAGACTCCGAGACTCGTGTTAGTCTCGTCTCGTGGGCTGTCCTATAAATGAAATAATTAGATTTAATAAATATTACTATAAATCAATTATGAAAATAACTTGATTCAATAATGCATGCATTTTCATTCAAATAAATATTTATTTGCATTAGGGACATTCTTTGCCAAGCGGGTCACCCCATCTCTCCATTTTTGTTTTCATTATAAAAATTCAAAACTTTTTGGAACAATTAGCTTAAAATGTCTATGTTTGTATATCGTTGAGCGATTTTAAAAATTCAAGATGGCGGCTGAGATATAAAGCTTACAGTTGAGTATATACAAGAATTGCTTATATTAAAAGCTAATACTTAGATAATGATTGCTCTGAACACTTCAAAATAAGCTTGCAAAGGGGTTTTCGAGGTCGCAGAACAAAAAACAGAAGTTAGATTTCTAAAATTTTAAGTGTCAGATCCAATATGACGGAAGAATGTTAAATTATCTCCGATTTGCTTAAAATTTCTTAATCAGGGGTTTCTAGGGTCGCTGATTATGAATTAAAGGCTGAGTTTCAAAAATACAAAATGACGGATCCAATATAGCGGAAATTTTTTTAAAAGCTCCTCTGATTTTTTTAAAATTATTATATATTGTTATAAACAATTAACCTGCATATATACTCGTTCCAGTCCATGGGCACTGAAACGCAGATATCAAAAAAGTAACTATTGGGATCCTGGCATAGGGTCTAATAATAATTTTTGACATTAAAAATTTTTTTAACAAAACTTTTTCAAACAATTTGTTATAAACAAATTAATAAAAATTGATTTTATGTTCCTAACTTTTTTTTCAAAATGAATTTGGACACTTGAAGTATATAGCCTTTGTAGTTAAAGTCGGTCCATGTTTGAAATTCAAAGGGCTTTACCGTTAAAAAATAAAATAACATTTTTAGCGTTAGAAAAAATAATTCAATTAAAATAAATAATTTTTATTACTATCAAATATCCAATTAATTGAGTGAAATAAATAAATTAGAAGTTTTAAATAACTAATTATTTTTGTTTCCATTAGTTATTTGTTAGATCCAGATATTTTTTATTCGTTTCTATTAAATAATATATTTGCATTAAATAATGCATTTGAATTAGATAATTTAGTTTACTTAAAGGGATAAAATAAATTAATTGTAGTTTTATACACTACCGTCCAAAAGTATCAGGACGATTACATTCGACTCTATGAAAAAACATGCCATCACTTTTTCAATCATATCTCGGAAATAAAAGGAGATACAAGAAAGAATTAAATACGGTTAGAAAGGTGATTAAATTTTGCGTAAAATAAGCTGTCTTTAAAGTCATTTCGATATTTATTTTTTTAAGTTGTAGAGTGAGAAAGAAATAAAAAAAATTATCAAATTTTCTCATTTTTGTCTCTTGACTTCAACTTTTTCAAAAATCTAAAAAAATTTAGATAAATGTTTTTTAAAAACACAGAAATCTTTGTTAGAATTGCAGCTTTAAAATAAGCCTTCGAAAATAAAAAAGGTTAATCCGTCTTCGATATATCATTAAAAATGTGAAGCCGAGTTTCGACGATTTGTGCATTGGAATTTAACTGTGACGACTGGATTCTAGCTTCGCGTGGCTGCGAATGGAAGAGAAAACAGGGACGGATTTTTGCTGGAGAATAATAAATAATGATGTTTCACGAGTAATATAAAGAAACTCAAAAGTTCATCGTTCTTCCGCATGAATTCGTTCCTGTTTTCTCTCTCATTCGCTGCAGCGCGAAGCCAGAGCCGAGTCGTCGCAGTTGAATTTCGATGCACCAATCGGTCGAAATACGGCTTCACATTTTTAATGATATATCGAAGACGGATTAACCTTTTTTAATTTTCGAAGGCTTATTTTAAAGCTGAAATTCTAACGAAGATTTCTGTGTTTTTAGAAAAATTTTATCTAAATTTTTCTAGATTTTTGAAAGAGTTGAAGTCAAGAGACAAAAATGAGAAAATTTGATAATTTTTTTTATTTCTTTCTGACTCTACAACTCAAAAAATAATTATCGAAATGACTTTAAAGGCGGCTTATTTTACGCAAAATTTAATCAGCTTTCTAACCGTATTTAATTCTTTCTTGTATCTCCTTTTATTTCCGAGATATGATTGAAAAAGTGATGACATGTTTTTTTATAGAGTCGAATGTAATCGTCCTGATACTTTTGGACGGTAGTGTATACTTACTGCTAATTCAAGAACCTGAAATAAGAATGACCTAGTGGCTTGAAAATCGCCTTATATTACTCCAACCCCACAATTTTTTCTAACCCTACCACATTTACGAATGCGCACGCAAATTACCCCCACTTTTTTCTCTACAGTATATAGTATACATCATACATCATAACTTCTACAAATAATGTTACATTTTGTTTTATTTTTTCATAATTTATTATTCCTAATAAATTTAATATGGAGAGGAAAGAAAAAGTTAAACTTATAACATTTAAATTAATGAGATAAACACAAAACTAAAATTTAAACAAATGATACGCATTTCAACTCTTTAGTCCCAATTAGTTTTTAGTAAAAAAAAAGTTTGATCTGAATAACTTTTCAAATAATAAACTGAACATAAAACCAAAATTTAAACAAATGATACGCATTTTAATTCTTTAGTTTCAATTAGTTTTAGAGGAAAAGAAGTTAAACCTGAAAAACTATTCAAATAATGAAACGAACAGAAGGAAATAAGAAAAAACATAACGAAAAAAATGTATTTTAATACTTAAACTAATTAATACTTTTGCTCAATTTATACATTTTTGTTTCATGTTCGTTTTACACTTTTATCTCTTGTCTCATCAAATGACATACAACGTTTAGTACCTGTTGGGATTTTTTTCGGCCTTGTTGGTTGGTTAAGGCATGGATCGTTACCAAGCAAAATAATTGTTCTCGAAGTTGACGGCATTGAGGTCGATGATTTCAACGTTGAAAGATTCAGCATTTATGCATTTAAGGTCAATGATTTCGACGTTGAAGGATTCAGTATCGAATACGTCAATGCTGATGATTTCGACGTTGAAGGTGTAGAAGTAATCGTTCGATTCACCATTAATGGTGATTTTAAACATGTTGGAATCAATGATGATAATATATTATTCGAAGGAGATGATGACCTCGACGTTGAACTAGATTTTGATGATGAAGAAGAATTGGATTCTGAAGAAGAACTTGAAGATATACTGCTTGCTGGTGATGGAGATGATTTCTTAGGAGACATTCTTTGGGATCGCTCGGAAGTATTTTGTAGTAACTCCACAGGTGATGTTTTATCACAAGACTGTATTGTTATTAGTAAATTTTTTATGTTGGGATGTATACAACAGTTTTATTTATCATTATTATTATTGGTATCCTGTGAAATTGGGACATATTCTTCTACCTATTTCCATATCGATTTGCATCCTTGACTGTTTTCTTTCTTTCCTTAACATAGAAGAGCTTATAATATTATTCTAATGTTGAAATAATTTACATTACAAACAGTTAACTTTTCTCTTATCTTACAACAAGCTTGCAAGTTGAAGCTTAAGATTTCGAATTTATATCAATCCTAACATGTTAACATCCACTAATGTTATTCTGTACATTATTTCTTATTTGTGATAACAATGAATGCAACATCATGTCACTTAGAAAATATATTCAATTTTGATAAAGTAGAAACAATTTAATTTGAATGTTTACTATATTTACTTTTTGTAACTCATTTGGTCGCATATTTGATTTAGTCTCTAATTCTGTGATTTTATAATTTCTATTTTGTATTTCTTCACTAATAAATTTTCTTTAATTTCGAAGGAAAAGAATTTATATCAGCAGATGGACTAAGATTAAAACTTAGATGTTTTAACAGTTTTTAACGATAATTACTTTTTTATTATGCATTATTTGTTTTTGACAAAGAACTTTTGTCACTATTTGTATGTTTTAATTTAAGGTCTTCAGACTATTATATTTTAGATTCCGCAAGAAGTTTTTTCTTTGTCGAAGAGTAGGGGAGACTGGGGCTAAACCGGACAAATCAAATATTTCCGAAACTATGAAGAATTTCAGATAAATGTAAATGCCGTAAAGATATGCAAATGTTGTTTTTCGCAGTAAAAGTAAATCGATGGTCTTGTGCTAATTTCTCGAGGGTCTGTTCCAATTGTCAAGGGTATGACATTTTTAAACAAATAACCCAATATAACCTAACAATTAACCTGTACAGATATTTGAAAATCGAGTAGATATTTATTTTTTCGATAAAAATATTTTAGAACATTACCAGAAAACAAATATATTTATTTAACTATAATTGAATAATTTATAATATCGATATAAAACCTTTTTTATAGTAGATGATACAGGACAGAAAATTATTTAACTGTTTTTCAAACTTTTATAAATAAGTTAATTAAATTAAATCAATTTTGTTAATCACACATTAATTGAAAAAATAAATTAATTTAAGTCACATTAAATTTGCAAGCGAATAAAATAAACTTTTATTACGAACTGTAAATATAATGGTTAATTATAATTAAACTGTAGTACAAAATTTTTTAGTTTTAAATAATGCATTTTTTTTATTAATTTTTTTCGGTCTTCCTTGATTTTTTTGGTTGATTATTTTCTGTTGGTTGTAAATTTTTGGAGTATTTTGTTTTCTTTTTCTCTGTACCTATAAATGTTTGGCATTTATGTTTGACATTTAGTAAATAGACACTTAACCATCGATAAATGGTGCATCAGCGAAAAAAGTGACTACACCAATTTTCGAGTCATTACCTCGAAAAATGGAACTGTCAAAAAAAGGAACCAAATACCGATGATTTGCTTTTAAAAAATATTATATATTTTTTTTAACAAAAAAAACATGTATACAAAATTAATTTAGTTCTTGTACAAAATTATAATAATAATTTTGTACACAAAAAGTCATTATAAATACGTTTAATTTGCATTTCTAAAAATCTGTTTCAATCAATCTGAAGTATAAGGAAAATGGAGATTCGAGTAAATTTCACAGCAGTAAATTATAATATTAATTAAATAATTATTTTAGTAGAATCGCTACGAAATTTGAATATATAAATATACAGTTGAAAATACAAAGTTTATTTAGAAATTTTTTTTGTTCTCAAATATTATATATTATACTATTTATCTAAAAAAGAAAATTATGATCCTCGACAATTGGTGCACCCTCGGCAATTGGTGCAGTTACCCTATTATCTGGTACTTTTTTCAGTTTAAGGTGTACTGAGTTTAGTAAAAACAAAGTTTAATGGAATACGTTCAGAAGAAATAATACTATATTGCAGGCTAATTATCAGAGGTGTGGGGCTAAATCGGACGTCGTGATAAACAACAACCAAGTCAACGAATACTATATAATTCATTTTACATTAATTAACTAATTTTATATTATATTTTTTGCATAGAACCACTTTATTGATTTATTATGTTTCAAAAGAAATATGAATAATTTTATATAATTATGTGAAAAATACTGTTTCTCACATAACGTAAAATTACAAAGTTAGTTCTTTAGAAGAATAGATTTTTAGTTTAATTAATTTTCTAAAAATGATAATTTTTTTCAGATGCAACCTGCAGAATGCCAATGTCAATGTGTGAATAGTGAATACACATCAACAATTAATGACGAATCCAATACAACCATAATTTCAGCATCGAATGCCTCAAGCAATTTCAAGGCTATTTAGACTAAGAATTTTCAATAATAATAACAGACTTAACAATATTATTCACCGATCGATGATGACGATACCTCGAATTCAACATGACCTACCAAGAAAAACTAAAGAATAATGTACCTAAGTTTGAAAATGTTGTCTTATGAAACAATACTTGTCTACTTTTAGAAATTTTTTTGTTTTTATTTCTAACATTTTCTTAAGGAGGTTCTCTCGCAAACTGAAATAACAAAACAGTTAATTGTGAAATTAGATATACTGATAGATAACACAGGTCAACAAAAAAAGACTTACTTTTTTATGAGATATCGGAATGGTTTCCTATGTATTTTTTGACGCTGAACACGATCCCGACTTCCAAATTTGCCCATCACGTCAGGATTTTGAGAAAAGTGGGGGTAAAGACCCCAAAAACGCTTTTTTGAGGATTTTCAACATTGTTTTTCTCTTTAACCTGACGAGCTAGAGACTTCTACAAGGTCCTAAGTTAAAGCTTGTAATGTGCACTACAAGACCCAAATCCATAAAATAAAAAAAAATTAAAATTTTTTTCAAAAAATGGGGATGAAGAAACCAAAAATTTGTGTTTTTGGATTGCTTAAATAGACTTCTTGCAATTGCTTGGATTCGCTTGAAAATGATTACTTGGGGTTTTTAGGGTCGCTGATTACGAATCCGATATTAGTTTGAAAAAATTTAAAACGGCAGAACCAAGATGGCAGATGTAAAAATTAAGAATTGCTTGGATTCGCTTGAAAATTGTTATTTCAGGGTTTTTGGAGTCGCTGATTACGAATCCGCCATTTTTAATTTTTGCGAACTAATATCGGATTCGTAATCAGCGACCCCAAAAACCCCAAGTAACCATTTTCAAGCGAATTCAAGAAATTGCAAGAAGTCTATTAAAGCAATCCAAAAACACAAATTTGTGGTGTCTTTAACCTCATTTTTTGAAAAAAAATTAAATTTTTTTTATTTTATGGATATGGGTCTTGTAGTACACATTACAAGCTTTAATTTAAGACCTTGTGGAAGTCTCTAGCACGTCAGGTTAAAGAGACAGCAGATTAACAATGTAGAGATAGAACCAGGAACCTTCTTAAATTAAAGCCAAATTTAGTAGTAAAATTTTTAATCTTTGCTAGTTAATTTAAAATCTTTTTTCTGTTAAATTTCTTATGTAAGATTAGAATTTAAAACAATTTTAATTATCTCAACCACATTCATTTTGGTTGGCAACAAAAATCAACTAACAAAACGATATTGTTGCCTGCAAAAAATATATTTTTTTCTAATTCTAATTATTATGTGAATATATTTTAATGTTCATTATATGTTATTTATGTTAACGATATAATTTTCATGCTAATTAATACATAATATGTTTAATGCTAATTATTATTACATATGCATTTTACTGCAACTGCTATATTACACTATTTTATTGCAATGATTATTTTATACGTATAAATAACATTCGTATAATGTATATAATGTATGTAAAAGTCGTTTACTTCGTTTGTGTGATTTTTAATACACATTTACATGTATTTGCGACGACATAAACAATCAGGGTAATTACATAATGTACAGTACTTTTAGAAGACGGTAACGAGTTTTCGTGCAACATTTATAGTCCAGGAAGTTGATTCTATTGCGTCTTACGCGACATCCTGTGGATAGTCGTCCTCCTCCTTTGAAGTAGGTCACGCTCGTCATGGTAAGACCTTACTGAAGTTCACACCACGTTTTACTAGGCTCGTGCATTCATTTAGCATTGCACGCGTATAATCCATCAAAAGTATCTCTCTCTAAATCGTCTCCCAATTCAAATATAATAGCTTTATTCTCTTTGTCGTAACTTTAATTCGTTTTTATTTTTTAACTTTTTAATTAAGTCAAATTACTTCTTATAAAATTCTATTTTACATGTATACCTACTGTTTTTGCAATTTGAAATTTTAATTGTAAGAATTTAAAAAATCGGAATGACTTTTATTTTTGTCATACTAGAAAAAGAAAAACTTCTTTTACAATCCAATATAGAGGGAAATTAGTTTAACAAATTTCAAAAATTTTATCAATCATAAGACTACGATTCTACTTTCACAAAGAAACAGCCCTGTCGAAAATATCTTGGGCAAAGCGTGTTTAAATAGTGTTTTATAGAATGTTTATTGTGTGTCGATTATGTGTTTGTGAACACAATAAAGTGTGTCTAATCCGTGTATTTTGGAACGCTTTGAGTGTTTGGAAAACACTGAATTGTGTGTCAGAAGTGTGTTTATAGAACACACAATGTTCAGGTAAAAATACTCTTGAAACACTCTTTTCACATTCATGAAACCCTGATCTACTAATTAAACACACACTTAACATTCTCTTTACAACCTTTTTAAAGTTTTATGTTTTTATAGTAATCTGCCATTAAAAAAATTTTTAAATTACAGTAAAAAAATATTCCATTCTGTTCTCGCATGTCATACATACTTGGAATGTTTATACCTGTCGACGAAAATTTGTTTCGCTATTTATCTAAATATTTACAATCACTAGGTCTCGAACGCAAGGCGCAGCTAGGAGTGGATTAGAAATCACACGCTCTACCAACTGCGCCACGGAGGCTCATGAAAGGAAGTTTAGAATTTACATATGTAACGAAGGAACTATGAAAATGTGCTATGTAACTTGAAGAAAGGATACTGTATTTGCAACAATAGTATAATTATTTTACGTATAATATACATTATATTTAATAATATGTTATGTTATTGAAGAATGTTAATTTTCAAAGTTAAAAGTATAAGGAAAGGCTTAAAAATTAATTTTTAAATGAAATATTAAAGCAATAAATTTAAGCTTAATTAATGAATTTATAACAAGTGTTCTATAACACTGTGACCACCTCGGTGACCATACTGTTATGGAATACTTATAGAACGTGTTTGCTGGGATAGTATACGAATGAAACATACACAGAAAGAAAGTTATTATCAAATTTTATAAAAGTATTTTACAAGTGTAGGACAAAATGCGATAAAGGTAAATTTTGATATCAGAAATACTTAACTTTAAAAAAACTTATAAAATTTAGTAAAGTTATATTAAAATTTGTTACCAGTTTATGATACTTGATATAACTTTACTAAATATCATATAAGTTTTTTTAAAGTTTAATACTTCTGATATAAATATTTACCTTTGTCGCATTTTGTCCAACACTTGTAAAATATTTTTATAAAATTTGAAAATAACTTTCTTTCCGTGTTCATACTTGTTCAGAGAGTGTTCTCTAAACATACTATAAACATACAACTTGAGTGATTCATTGTTTTCCAAAGCATGTGAAATCATTGTTTAGTAATACTGAACAAACATACAAATGTTTGTCAAAAGATAGTTTCAAGTATGTTCATTGTAAAATATACAATAGTTTGTGAACTTAGTGTTTTCAAAACATGGTATGAACCCTGATATGTATGTCAAGAAAATGTCTTATGACTGTTTACTCTTAATGTGAGTAACATGTTTAAATAGTGTTGAATGAATGATTTATTTACTATAAAAAGTATGTCAGAAGTGTGTTCAAAATATGTTTAAATATAGAAGTGTGTTTCAAGATACTGAGATCTGTGTTTGAGCAAAATAAAACTATTTTCAAACATCATGAAACCCACATTTGTTGGTGAAATTTTCGACAGGGAGAATTACAGAAAATAATAAAAAAATTAAATTAAACTTTTTACGAACTTAAACATAACAAGAAAAATAAAGAAAAGAATCAATTTTTAAGCTTAATAGTGTTTGGAATTTAGAAAAATTGTTAAAAAGTTAAGACATTGATTATGACAACTATGCCAAGGAAATTGATCTACTACTTTAAATTTGAAATTGTTTGTTGAACCATCAACCGGAAGTGCCACGGATCACTGTGATTATCCAAGCACGCGTCCTGATACGAACCTCGAATCTCCCACAATCTCCTACAGAGCAAAGCTCTTTCAATTTCCAGAGTGGTTGAAGACTCTTCACAAACCGGAATTGCGGAAGACTGATGTCGCTTCCGCTCCAACTTATTATTTCTCTTTCTCCCAAATCGCCTCGAGACAACTGCATCAATTGCCACTTATTGCAAAATCTGCAAACCGTCACCCTATAAATTTTTAAGAAAATCTCGTTTCACAAAATTCTCCTCGAGAAAATTACAAAAGCTTCTTTTAATAATCGACCAATAATAATCTTCGGATAAATCGTTAAAGCTCTAATCATCAAGAGTTAGAAGGACACATTATAATCGAAAATTTTCAAACTTAATGAATTTCTCTCTCATCAATTTTATCGAATTTTTCTTTATTGAAAAAAAACTTTAACCCCTTTTGCATGTAGCTAAAATATAAATTAGGTGAAAAATGTGTAAGACCTTCTCATTAATTAAATCATTTGAAATTTGTTACTTGAAGGGTTTTGGAGTAGCTGCTTATTAATCTAGAGTCGGATATTCAAAATTCAAAATGTCGGATGTGAATGGGCATAGGGGGTTAAGCATGCAAAAGTTGACCCTACACGTATTTGCCTCATATTGGCAACAAATAGTGCTACGTATGTGATAAATAATTAATTTAATAATTTATTTTATTTTTAAGAAAAACAAAGGTGTACGTTCTGAGTTTAGTGTTATACAGGTGGAGCACCGATTTCTCAATAGCCTCTGTATTTTATTAAATGTATGGGGCGTTCCATGCACAGAGCAAACTTTAAATCTCAGATTTGCTTTATAATTTGCCATTTTGTTATCATAGGGGACATACATATGTTGTGAAAATAGTTTTGCAAAATTTCGATTATTTTGCAAGATATTGTTATTTAAACATTTAAGTCACATTTTCGACAATTTTTATTCCGAAATCTATGATAGTTACAATAAAATGTTCAATATGAACATTGTAGGGAATTTATTGAATTTTAATAATATTTTATTAAAAATAAATAATTAATTTTTTTAATTAATTAATTTAACCAATAAATTTTAAATAATTTTATTACCCGAAGTCCACAAAAATTTTTCTTAAAAAAATAAATATTGAAATGTCCTTAAAAATCACTGAAAATTTCAAAGAGGTGTTTTTTGATGTTCGTGAGAAATTAATTTTTGAATTTTGCATTGCCCGTCGAGCCCACGCGACGTATATGGCAGCGTCTGCTAGTTGCTCAGTATTCATGTAAAAAAGCCTTTAATCATTCAGGATGACAAGTTTAAATAGATATCTTTTTATTTGCATCCTTGTTTTTTCATTAATTACAATTTATTATAAACATTGTTACTCAATTCCGCACCACCCCACTATGGAATATTTTACAATTTACTGTTCAAAAATGTCTATAGCCTACAATATTTCACCGATTTAAGTGTTCTTTGTTTGAAATTAAAGGGGAATACATTTTTAAGACATTCCTTGAGGCAATTTTTGAAATTTTAATTGTTTATAATTTTTTATTTTAATCAAAATTAACAAATTAATACAATTTTTAAAAAAAGGACGTTTATTTTCTTATTACGTTACGCCACATGATCTAAATCAGATCAAAATTAATCCAATATGACTACTAGACAATTAATAAAACATAAAATAATTTATATAAATTGTTGTTAACAATATTAATTAAGAAAAAGTTAACTTTTGTTCCTCTCCATTAAAAAAGGTTATTTTCACGATTAATTTTTTATTTAGGACCATTTAAAGAATATAAGAACGTAAGTATAAGTACTTATTTAAAGTTCACAGCTTATTTAAAATAAGTACACTACCGTCGAGAATTATCGGTACGGCTGTACGCGCACGGCCCAAAAACATACCAATCTTTAAATCACGATTTTTTTGTAAATACAAATGTCAGAAAATTAACAAATATACCATTCGAAAGATAATTAAATTCTACGATTAATAATACATAACTGAAAATTTTAATAATTTATACAAAGATTGCAGCAATCGACAAATTTGACAAAAAAATTTTAAAAATAAAATTTTTTTGGAAATTTTTTCAACCCCTGCACATTTTTTAAAAATTGTAGAAAAAATTTAAAACTTATATAGGTGTGATCATTCAAGTCTCATCTTTAATTTAAGACCAAAAGAGTTTGAAAATCTTATTTGGTTCGTGAGATATCATTATCAACGTTCGAGCATATTTTTTGACAAATGCAGTTAATTAGTCGATTTTGAACGGTTTTTGGCTGCAAATGCTCTGCCATTTATGGAGGGGGGTTGAAATTTATTAAAATGGGGGCAACTTGGTTTCTGGATGACCCCTAACTGTCAATCATTTTCTATATTAATTGCAATTAATTAAAATAGAATTCCTTAAATAATAAAATCTTAGTTATTTTATTTTGTACAGTAATATCTACTGATTTTTATCTATATATTCATATAAATTTTATTAAACATATGTTTATTATTATTATAATTATTAGAAAATAATACTAATTTTCCTAAATAAAATATATCTTTTAATTAATATGGTAACGTTTTTGCATTTTATTAATAAACCTTTAAACTGCTATGCCGGTCTGACAGACCGCTACAAATATTTTTCTTTGCTTATAACTTTTTTCAAAGTATAATAAGAACTTGAGCTTTTCAGTAGCTTCATATTTTATTAAAATCTGTTAGTTGACAACTTTTCAAAATTTTTTTTCAAAATCGTTAAATTTTGTATTATAACATATGTAAAAATAAGAAAAATTGAATCAAAATAATATAAAAATGTCTTTTTTAAGTTAAAAAGTAAAAAATATTTACAATAGTTGTCATTAGAAAATTATAAATTACTAAAAAACCGTTAAAAAGGGAATAGCGGTCTGACAGACCAGGGGTAGCGCTGAGAGTGATTTTTCAGCAAGTAGCAGTTTAAAGGTTATCTATAATTTATTTAAAATAATTATATGCATGTTTTGTGCATATTCTTCTCCGGTAAAAAAGCTTGAAATTTTAATAAAATCGATTTCGGACAAGTATAAAACCTTTTGTCCCTTATTCTAGAAGGTTAAAAGAATTTTTTAAGCTAATAAAAAATAAAATTTTTTATAATGTCTACAATGGTGTTACCTCTTAAATTACTAAAAAATACCATTTTCATTTAATTTTTTAGGGGCCATTCAAGTATTACGTAAGCATTTTTTAAGGTTTTTAGACCTCCCTCCCACTCATAAGATTTTTACATACATTAACGCCATTTTTTTAATGAAAGTAAGCAATAGCTAGACCCACCTCCCCCTCAAATGCTTACGTAATACTTGAAATTGATTTGTTAATTTATGAGAAAACTATATTATTCGAAATCCTTATTAATAAAATCAGACTTTTTTCTGTACATCGCACAAATTTCTATTATATTCCTTCTTTTTACACTCTCAAAAATCCGATTAAGCCACTATATTTACAGTAGTTATTTAATACAAAGAGTATCAGGAATTAAAGAACAAAAGTATCGCGATAATATCCGATAACTCAAATCACGATACTGTCACCGTTTAAGAATTTCAAGAAATTATAATAGAGTATTCAAAAAACTACAGCTCATGGCAAGGGTGCCTGTGATGGAATTGGAGCAAATAGTAAACAAAATGCAACTCGATACGTCCTTCAATATTCGACTGAAAATAGAATTATAAGTCTAAAAGTACTGTTTGAATAGACAACAAAATATTGCAAGAAAACATTGACTTTCTACAATGACAAAAAAAGCCATGAAGAAACTGTCCAATTCTTGAAAAGTCGATTTCACGGTGCTCAAACGGTACAAGGTACACCACAGTACCATGCATTTTTAGGTACACAAGATGGTGCTTTACAATTAAAAAAAAATTTGTCCTCTTCTGAATGTGATTATTTCAATGTAAAAGCTATACAACGAGCTTCTCAACGAAAGGCGATCAAAACATTCAAAAGAAACTAAATGTTAAATACACATTTAATTCAAAACAATTCTTTAAAATTCACTCTATTTATGTATTTTTTGGCTAATAAAAGTATGAATAATAATTTTTAATTTTAATCAATTTTAATGTTACGCTTCCGAAATTTTGCCCCATAAATATATATATATATATATATATATATATATATATATATATGGGTGATTAAATTTAAAATGTCATTTTTGATCCTACTAACTTTGATTTTTCGATGTTGGATTTTGAACTTAACGATACTCTATTTTGGTTGACTAGAATATATGATGGACAAAAATAATAGTGGTCGAGCAGGTGGAAGCAAATTTTAATTTTCACCAGGTGAAAAACGATAGGCAGAAATGATAAGAAATTTTCTGTTTTCGTTTATTCTTTTCTCAAATAAATTCTTACAACTTTAAAAAGTTAAAATATTTCAAATTACAATAATGAATGTTTCAACTTGACTTAAAAAATATTTGTAATGAGTTCTGCCATAAATTAATATACTTTTGAAGACCAAAAAGACATATGAACATTGAGGGACACCACTGACATTTTTGAAAGATTTCACTGATAATTTTTTTTTGAATAGTGAGAATAAAATTAGCTTATAAATTACAATCCAGTATCAAATCTTCATTAACTGCATATAAGGAGTAAATTTAACACAAATTTATTAAAAATAAAATAACAAGCTGCAAGAAACAGAATTTTGAGGGGACACCACTGACAAGGGACACCACTGACATTTTGCTTCATTTCTCAATTTCGAAAAAGAAAGACTTTATTTTTAAGTTAAAGTCGGTGCGGTTTTTAAACTACGTGTAATACCTGAAAACGAGATACAATAATATTTAAAAAATATTAATATTATGAACAAGTTTTCGATGGGGACACCACTGACATGGTGTGCTCGACAAACTGATACTTGCTTTCTGCCACCAACCGTACAAGTTATAGATGTGATAGAATGTTGTAATGTTTTTTCTTTAAGAAGCTATACATATCACCAATACTATTAACGCTTAATAAGGCAATTATCTGCACTAGGTTATTTAAATATCAGACATTATATTTAAAATTTGCGATAATTACTTAAAAATATGAAACTTACGGACAAGCGATTTTGATTTTTTTTTCTAGCACTGGATCAAAATTATTCTGCTAGCACAATTTCTAGCGACTAAGAATTATTAATTTAAGTAAAAGGAGTGACTAAGAAAATTAATTGACTTCAAAAACTTTTATATATGAACTAGTATTCCAGAATTTTGGGCAGGACATGAAAGTGACAAAATGTTTAGCTATTATCAAATTATTTTTTTTTGTAAATTTGGAATAGGGCATGAAACAAAATAAAAGATGTACGCATGATAAAGCGTTTAGTCAGCCGTCAAAATGCATGTGCATTTGTTATGATATTCTAATCGCTAAGCTTGTTGGCCCAAAGGGGAAAAGGGAAGGTTTCAGTAGAAGAGACAAGGTAACGAGCGGAGGAATATATAGTATGCTTGTATGTGTGCCTGTAACGCGAAGAACTCACGGCTGTGTTGGTTCTTGTAGATAAGTACGTGTACACTGTCGTCTCAATACCTGTATAAGAAATGCATTACTTTTAATTATTTCCAAAAGGAGGTTTCTTTTATTATATATAATAATAATTTTAAGTATTAGGGGAGCTTGGAGAATTGTACAACGAGTTTTATTTTCGGGTCAAAAATGCTATAAAATTTTGTATACAACTCAGGCGTATTATGGTCACTTTATCTACCTGTACAGGCGCGTACTAAGTTCCCCCTTATAACCCAGCAGTCAATAAAGTAACCATAAACCATTATATCCCTAGGGACATAAAGGGTACATTATTGACCGCTCACAGGTCAATAAAGTACCCTTTATCTCCCTAGGACAATAATGGTTACTTTATTGACCAGCTGGGTTATATAGGAGAACTTAGCATGCACCGGTACAGGTAGCATAGAGTAACCATATAATACGCCTTTGTTGTATAAAGTGAAGTATGCAACAAGGGAGGTAAGACAAGGGAGTAAGACAAAAATGTATAAAAATGATAAATAGAATCTTCTTTACTTACTAAATAAAATATTTATGAAAAATATTTGATTTTTTTAAGTGCACAAAATAGCCCCATGGAATCCTGGTTTTTCAGTTTTTTCCACTTTTCTCTTAAAATAAAGAATAAAAAGTTAGCGCATTACGTATGTATCATCACAACACAATTGAAACAAATATCTAACACAGTTTATGAGACACATTAAAACTCTAGAAGATCTGGTATAATTTTTCCGAACTTTCAAAATTTTTTAAACAATTTTTCCGTTTTTAGGAATTTTTTTCTCTTAATTGCCAAAGAATTAAATAATAACATTTAAAGCTCTCTATTGTCATGTAATCAAACTTTCATTTTACAAAATAGCAGATTAAAATAATTCATTTTAATAATTTTTTTCATTAAAAAACTCGCGTGCACAAAATAGCCCCCCGGTTGCACAAAATAGCCCCAGTTGACGGTATGTTAATATTTTTTTCAAATTTTTAAAAGGCGTAGAACATTAAAAAAAATTAATTGTTTATAAAAAATTTATTAAATAATTATTAAAAAATAAACTTTTTAAAAATTTTCTAATTCTAAACGAAAGTATATTTTATCCCCTTGATATTCCCGCTTGGTTCATTTAAATCGGTTCATTCATTTAGGAAAAATAAAATTTTGTTTAAAAAGTTGCTAAAAAATTAATTTTGCAATAACTTTTATAAAAAATATTTTTTTTCTGATTTTTGGTAGACACATTCTTAAGGCCAAATAGAAATGTTTTTTTCACATTTCGATTTAAAAAAAATACTTTTTGTTTTCTGTAAAAATTTCACGAATTCTGACCCTTTTCTAATTTGTCAAGAAAATTTCTGGTTTGCTATAAAATTTTCGAATTATTTCCGGTTTTTTGAAGACGGTTACGGCAGCTATTACCTAATATAATATAAATTTGAAATTAAAATAGTATATTAAGCAACAAGAAGACAAAGTCAGTCATTTGTTTCCGTGTTACTTACGATATTTTTTATTCCTAATGCACAGAAGTGTCGATTTCAGATAGCAGACGACAGGGAGTAAAAGTCATTCACTTGTTCGAATTGTATGGACATGGCGTTTATTTTCATACGGTCCAATAAATAAATAACTTTACTCCCTGTCGTCAGCTATCTAAATGCGACATTTTTGTGTATGTGAGATAAAAAGAGTATTTTTATAAAGTAATTTAATTTTTGTAGCCATCTGTATATTTATTTATGCAAGTAAATTTAAATTTGTTGAGAAAAGATAAACATGGAAAAATTTGGACAAAGCCGGGAATTTCCTTAAACAAATATAGACACCCTGTTTAACTTTTGTCTTTACATCGTTTGAAACATCTTTAAAAGTTAAGTCTAAAAGTAAAATAACAAAACTTTTTACCATCTAATCTTTTCCCAGTAGCATAATAATGATAGTATCGTATTACAGGTGACTTACAATTCTTGACATCTTGCGATATTATTTTTATCATAAAACATCTCCATCTTTAATATTTCTGAAGTCATTTCAATTAAAGATTATTAGATACATTGGATGAATAAATAATTCTGAATTTCATTATTTTGACGTAAAAATCTTAATCAGAGAGCCCAACAATACTACTTAATTAAGCTTGACTGTAATTTGTATTAATTAGAATTTTTTAGATTTTTTTTATATTAAAACTATTTCTCCACTTACATCTTAGTCTTAGGATAGAATTTTCTGTAAAATTATGCTAAAATGTGAATAAATTACATGCAATTCTCAATTATAGAAAGTTTAAAAGCAATCCATTAAAAAATGTAAAATTTGAAAATTTTCGATTTTTTTAACTTTTTGCAAACATTGAATATCTAGTTCTAATTAAAGTTTTTCAAATCTGTAAATTTATTAACTTAACTTGGGTCAAGGTCTAATACTCTGCCGAATTTGGTTTCAAACGATTAAGCTGTTTTTAAATAATGAGCGAACAAAAATACTGTGACATAGATTCATACATGAAATTTTTTATTAGCACATTTGGATTCCTTGATGTACAGACAAAAGTATGATTTTATACATTTATAGATTTCATATATTCAGATTTAGTAAGAAACGAAGAGAATTGACGCAAGCTTAAAATGAAATTACTTTCAAGACTCGATGCTCCGCGAATATTTGATCAAGTGTTAAAACAAGTTGTCATAGGATGCGAAAACGAGCAAATCAATAATACAAATGTATGCATGTTCTATATGTACTTCTTTCGTTTCACATGTTGGAGAGAGAGAGAAAGAGAGAGAGAGAGAGAGAGAGAGAGAGAGAGAGAGAGAGAGAGAGAGAGAGAGAGAGATCGTAGTGCATGTGGGTAAATTTCATGGAGCGATAAGCTTTCGGCGAAGCGGACATTCGCTTCGTCGCGCTTGCAATAAGCCGACGATTATGGTTCGATCGACACGAACAAATTATATTTCTAAAAAATTGCATTACTTTTTACTCTTCTACGATAATATAAAATTTATTTGGACAATTTTCAATTCCTAGGTAGAAATTTGTCCAGGAAACATTTGTTTCATTGCATTACTTTTTATTTGGAGAAGAAATCTATCAAGTTCTTAATATGTACACTGTAAAAAATTTAGGGAGTTAACGATCTCGGGAGTTGGGAGTGAAATTATTCAAGTTAAAAATCATTTCCAGAAGAGAGTTAATTTACTAACTCCCTTCATCAACACCCGCGCGAGTTATTTATTCCTTGGGGATTTAGCATTTGGGTGTAAAGTTCTAACTCTTTTTATCCAACTCCCCTGGCATTAACTCCCCAATGGGTGCGACTTTTATAGAATCCCCTGGGGAGTTAAAATTCAACTCCTTTTTTTACAGTGTATCTAGTTAGTTTAAATGCATTATATGCATTGTGTCTTCTTATCACTTGTTTTACAATTACTACAAATAGAAAATCAAACTGAAAACTTTGTTTCAGTTACTGAACAGTCACTGATAATAAAAGCATATAAATTGTATCTAAATGAGGGAAAATTTACAAGTTAAATAAGAATATTACATTAAACAGTTCCCGACAAAAATATATAATGATACAGACTTCGTTCACGTATGACACTCATATTTAGAGAAAGAAATATCTTACGTGGAGTTAATTCTTGCTCTTAATTAATAAAAAACAAAAAGACTTCAGGTCCTAAAGGCACACCATTTCAATTTTTAAAATCTTTGTCCCACGAAGGAACAGATTTTCTCCAAACATTTTTTAATACTATTTTAAATAAAAAAAATCCCCCCTAAAACTGAAATAATATTTTCCTAAACATGATTTATAAAAAGGTGACATATACAATCCTTCAAATTGAAGACAAATTTAATTAACCTTTAATTAACTGTGTTTTTAAAATATAACCCGTTAGAAAAATTGTTGGGTTCTAGTGTGGTGCCAGAAAGACAGTCTATTCTCTAACTGGGCGCTGAAAAGACTGTCTGACCATGGGCTAATCAGACTAGTAATTAAACTCATTGAAAATTTTATTTATAATAATTCATATAAACCTACAATATTTATTTTTTAATGATTCTTTAGATTGACTAAATTATTTCATTGAATTTTGAAGTGACAATCTATGTATAAATTCAAAGAAGACCGACAAATCGGGCACTAAAGTCTTGATTGTACTTTGATTTGTGCTTTAAAAATTTTGAATTCTAGTGATGCCAATGAAGTCCCATATAGCATACAGTTAGAAAGCCTAAATTAGACCGTCCAGAAAAATCCCATATAGCATACAGTTAGACAGTCTAAATTAGACCGCCCAGAAAAATCCCATATAGCATACAGTTAGAAAGTCTAAATAAGACCGTCCAGAAAAATCCCATATAGCACACAGTTAGACCGTCCAGATGCGTCTAGTTGGGGCAATCTCTGGACTCTAGACTGCCCCGAAATTTTTCTACACGGGAAGGTGTATCTAAAGAGAAAAACATTGCCCGACCTAAAAGTTAGTTCGTGTTCTCTTTTTACAGGCTTGGTGGGGGGGGGGTGAAGTTTAAGAAACTGATTTTTATGGGAATTTACTTAATTTCTATAAATAAAGCTGAATTTTTGCTTCTTCTGAATGTTTTCTTGAATTGAGTGACTTTAATAACATAAGAATTGAATATATAAAAAAATAAAAATGGCGGATCTAAAATGGTGGATTTAAAAAAAATTGTTCAGATTTGCTTTAAACTTGTTACTCGGGGGTTTTTGGGGTCGCTGATTACGAATCTAACATCAGATATTCAAAATTCAAAATGGCGGATCCAATATGTCGGACAAATTTTTTTAAAATTCTTCGCATTTACATGAAACTCGTTACTCGTGGGTTTTCGGGGTCGCTGATTACGAATATGATGTTAGTTTATAAAAATTCAATATAGCGGATCCAATATGGCGGACAAAATATATTTAAATGAATGAAATCGATTGAAACTTGCTACTCCGTGGGGATTATCGATGTCGCCGAATACGAATCTGATGTTGGCTTTTAAAAATTCAAAATGGTGTATCCAATACGACTTACGATAAAATTGTTCTCAGATTTTCTTGGTTCTTGGAACTTAGGTGTTTCTTCTAGTCGCTAATTTTAAATCTGAAATTTTCATAATCCAGAAATGGTTTACTGTAAATGTTTTACTAAAATTTGATCGCATTTCTGTGAATGTTTTGTCACAGCTCTATTATTAAAACTGAATAAAAAATAATTATTATTATAATTTTTATTATTACCTTTAATTGAATTTAATTATTACAATTAAAATAAAAAATTATTAATTTAATTTTAATATTATTTTAAATCTTCCTAAATTAAGGACAGCTGCCTGCCCAGGCAGCTGTCAACAAAAACTGTGGCAGTACCTTTTTACTACAATCTCAAAAAGTTATTAACCTATGTAAAATTAGTTTTCGTGTTTATTTATTTTATTTTTTTCTATTTTTGCGACTAGGGCACGTGGTGAAGGCGGGCAACGAATTCTCGACTAAGTTTCTAGGTTAAAACTATGCCTTCATGGCAAAAGTAGGAAAAAAGTTTACGATGCAGAGGAGGGATACCTCAGTATCGGTGGTTGGTCAGGTTGAGAAAGCCTTGGACAAAAATGGTAAATGTTTTGAGTATTTGGCAAAGAAGTTTCCGAAACTGTCTGACGCTAAAATCAAAGAAGGCGTGTTCGATGGGCCTCAGATACGTAAGTTGTTATATGACGAAAAATTTGTGCAAACGATGAAGCTTAAAGAAAAAGCAGCCTGGACAAGTTTTAAAGAAGTTTGCTTGGAATTTCGAGGAAATACACGGAAAAAAAGTACAACTGAAATGGAGAAATTTTTTCGTCATAACAGCTAAACATTTCGTCAAAAACGAGCGAGCGATATTGGCATTATCGCTAGAATAGCGATATTGAATTTTACTTGAAAGACAATCTAACCCTACAATGACAGATATAATTAAAATTCTGTGAAAATTAAGATTAAATGCGGATTTTTAATTTTTTTCAATCGTATATTTCAAATTACAACCATATGAAAGTAAATTATTAAACTTAATACTGTTTTAAAACTAAAAAAACACAAAACTGATATTTATGCTGTCAAACAAGATTTCCATATACTTCCAATATGGCTGACGAATTGCACTCAACCAAAGCTCACTATCACTGAATTGGCTAAACTTTCGGCTAAAGTTGTTAAGCTTAATTACCAACGTTGGTTATGTTGTTCTTTATTTTAATTATATTCCCAATATTGCTCGTTCGCGTCATGAAATTTTTTTCCGTGTAAAGAAAGCCACAGATATAGAGAAATTGAAGAGGTCAATCAAATAACTCGATTTACGCTCGGCTGAAATTCTGAGAAGCCAGTCAGTCGGGTCAAAAGTGAGAAAAATGAAAACTCAAAATTTTGGTTTTTAAAGAACGGCATCTTGTAGATAACAAAAAAATACATCTTTTTTCTTTATGAATTTTTTTTTGTAGAGCTAATATTTCTCATATTAAAAAATAAAAACCAAAAAATATGTGTTTAGAAATTTAATTAAGTTTTAAAATACAAACGGTCTTTTTGCATACAAAATGTTAATGAATTTGCTCGGAATTTTATGTACATACTCATTTGGGTCTGCTGAAACAGAAAAAGTCATAAAACATTTTAAAATTATTTTTTGTTTAACTGTTTTTTATTGTAAACAATGACCTGTCAGCAATAAGGTTATCTTATTTTCGATGAGAAAAAGTATCGAGGGAAGTTTTGAGTTGAACAAACTTCCAGTGAGAAAGTTGTTCTATATTATTCAACGAAGTTTTTCTGAAAATTTCAAATAAAGTTTAAAAATAACAAAGTTATTTAATTTTTAAAAAGTCCCTGCCGCGTCACGCATACGCCACAAGAGACAGCGCCTTAACTTAGGCAATGTGGTGGCATTCTACTAGCGACAGCTATATGTTAATTTATTTTAACAATTTTTTTTATGTAAACATGGTTATTTCATGTTTAATCTAATAATTAGAATGTTGTTAATATTATTGACAAAGATTAAAAATGTTGTAAAAATGTTTAGAAAAAACCCGTGTGGAAAAATATTGTGGCAGTCTAGAGTCCAATGATTTCCCGATTAGCAATCATCAAGTCCGTCTAATTCTAGACGGTCCATCAAGTCCCGAATCAGTGACTTAACAGATGGGCTTATTAGAAAAAATTGAAGTCAAATATGTCCGTCTAGTACGGTGTTATTAAGACCGTCTAGATTTGGTCTAGGATGTTATATGCGCATGCGTCGATGTATGCCCAGCTGTTAAGTAACATGGCGCCTAATGGCATCGCGTCGTTTGGCGTCGTTAGATCAGTCAGTGTATGGTACATTTTCTTTGTAAATTTTAGTATTCGTTGTGGTTTCTGTTTTATGTGAATAATAATGTGCTATGTTGTTGCTGTTTTCTGTATAATTTAATTTTAAATGTGCACTAAAAAAAATAGATTTTGATGTGTATGTGTTTTGATTAGTCGGCTGAAGCTAGCAGTTGTACTCAGCATCAATGTTTAGGCGTCATCTACCAATATGCCTCTCCTTCAAATTTAAAAATACTTAATGATTTAAAAAACCATCGAGTATTGTTATTTGAGAATCAATATCCACTAAATAGCAAATTTAGTAAGTTTTTAGGGTTCCGTACACCTTCGGTGTATGGACGGAACCCTATTGGTGAGACTCTTGCGTCCGTAGCGAAATCGTGTCCCCCCCCCCTAGCGGCTAAACTATATGACCTAGAGAGCTCAAATTTGGTACAGATACGTATTTTCACACGTAGATTACAGGAAAAATATAGAGAATGTGATTAGAGGTGATGGTCATAGCGTTGTCAAGGAAATAACAAGATTTTTGGCCAAAAATGCATAAAAAGTGACCATTCCCCCCCCCTTAACTTCTAAACTATTCAACCTGGAGGGCTGAAATTTGGCATACTGGTGTATTTTAACGCGAATATTACAGGAAAAATATAGAGAACTTTCTATGTAATAATAGCCATAGCGTTGTCAAGGAAAAACGCTTTAATTTCCATTAGATAATTAGATAATGAGATAATGAGATAATTAGATAATTAGATAATTAGATAGATAATTAGATCATTTCCATGAAAAACTTTTAATTTCCATATTATTTGATCTAATTAACTAAAAATTGGTTTATTAGTATATTTTCACTGGCTAAATACAAAAAATTAAAAAAATTTTTTTTTTTAAATTAAAAAAAAAATTTTTTTTTTAATTTTTTAAAAAATTTTTCAAAAAGTCATTACAAAAATTAAATTTAAAAATTTTTTTAAAATTAAAATTTTAAATTTTTTTTTTAAATAAAATTAAAAAAAAAATTTTTTTTAAATAAAATTTTTTTGTAAAAATTTATTTACAAAAATTAAAAAAAGAAATATCAAAATTATATAAGTAAAAACAGCAAAAATAATTTTTTTTTAACGTTGGATTGTGGATTTATTTATTAGGAAATGTATTTATTTAAAATAAAAATAAATAAATAAAATTTAATACTTAAAATATTTGTTGATTTTAAATGACTGTTTTCTCCCTATAATTTCTTAAATAAAAAAAACCGGACAAGTGCGAGTTGCACTCGCACTGAATTGGCGGGTTCCGTACACAAATACAAGAATAATACTAGTGATATTGTATAACAGAAAATAGTAGAATTTTTCAACTTTTGCATTATTTTGAAAATTGAATTTTCGACAATAGGTTAAAAATAAAAAAAAGAAAAATTGAAGTATTATATTTGTTTTATATTATAAGCAATAAGCAGAGGAACCAATTTTGGAACAAATTTTCAAAATATTGGTTTCTTTGCTTAATGCTTACAATATAAAACAAATATAATACTTCAATTTTTATTTTTTTTATTTTTAACCTATTGTCGAAAATTCAATTTTCAAAATAATGCAAAAGTTGAAAAATTCTACTATTTTCTGTTATACAATATCACTAGTATTATTCTTGTATTTGTGTACGGAACCCGCCAATTCAGTGCGAGTGCAACTCGCACTTGTCCGGTTTTTTATTTATTAATTTCATTAATTAGTAGTTGACGCCTAAAGATTGGTGCTGAGTACGACTGCTAATTTCATCCGGCTGTTTTGATTTGCAGTAAATTTTATTTTACAAAAAGACTACTATATCTCCAATGCCAAAGATTGGGAGGGACACAAAGCCTTTCGCTTAAAGAAAGTTGAAGTGAAAAATACAGAAAATTAAAATATTTTTTTATACTTTTTATGTAAAAAAAAATCATCAAAATTATTTCAAATATAATTAAGTTTTATCATTCTGTAGTCGACAATGTATAAATTGTTCTTCTTCAAACTAATGGTATGTACTCTCAATGTACCTGGCCTCCGCCAGGTTGAGTCATGGGCCTTTACCCAGGATTTTGCGAAGTAGAGGGGTGCAGGTAAGACTTTGTAAACCTTCCACCCCCCGAAAGATCAGGAGTACAAAATTAACCTTTTAAGAATAAACACTCTTTTTTTAAAATGAACACGAGCCTCTCCCAATTATTTAACGCCCTATCCATCCTACAGTTTCAGAAGTGGGATTGATGGCTCGCGAATTATTTCGTTTTATTAATTACGTGTGCAATAATTTACTCCGTTTTACGCGGTTATAGATTAGCTATGTTTTTAGTTCAATTTTTAATTAAAAAGCTTTGTGCACTTTATGACTCTGAACACTTTGTGCATTTAAAAGTTTAGAACGCTTCATGCAATTTATGATTAAATAATAGCAAAATCGCTTTGTCCAATTTATTATAACTGCTGTGTGCATTTGGTTATAATAAGAAAGAAACATTGTGACATTTATGAATATAACGCTTTGTGCAAATTGTGATTCAACAGTGCAATTTGTGACTGTGAACTTTGAGTGTATTTGTGTGACTTTTAAGACTGAACAAAAAAGCAACTTTGTTGTTCCGGAATTTATGCATTTAGAAAAAGAACTTATTATTAACTAATTATGTCCGCAAAAGCACCTAACCAATATACAGTGGTAGAATTGAAAGAACTTTTACGGGTGAGAAATCTTGACGTGTCGGGTACGAAAGCGGAATTAATTCAAAAATTAAGAGATTTCGATTCAACAATTTGGCAAATCGCGCCGGGTTTGTCCCCAGGAAGAGAGACAAACACCGAAGGGCCTAATTTACAAGTTAATGGTCAAGAATCTCAATTGACAACGATGACACCTTCTCCGCAAATTCAATCGACGTCCGTGGCAACTAATCCTTCGGTCACGAATAATTTAGAAATGTCCGAAGCGTCGATCTTAAGGCGCGAATTAGATTTGATGCGCCGTGAACGAGAAGTGTTAAAACGGGAAAAAAGAGTTTT
Source organism: Leptopilina syphax (assembly GCA_032872505.1). Classification (NCBI taxonomy): domain Eukaryota; kingdom Metazoa; phylum Arthropoda; class Insecta; order Hymenoptera; family Figitidae; genus Leptopilina; species Leptopilina syphax. The sequence continues at coordinate 52,883,946 of CM065468.1, forward strand.
AGAACGCGAAGTGCAAGTTTTACGTTCATCAAGTGTGCAGACTGATGAAAATAATGTTCGCGGAGTGCAACCGTCATTACCGAACGTTGGATTAAAAGCACTGGGCGAATTGTTAAATGATTTTACGGGTTCTGAAAAAACATTCGACGCGTGGAGTAAGAGATTAGAATTAGTGCGACAAAGTTATAATCTCGATGACCAAGCAACCAAAATTTTAATTAGCTCAAAGTTGAAAGGTCGCGCGTTAGAATGGTTTCACTCAAAGCCGGAACATTTTTCGTTAAGTGTAAATGAATTAGAACGTCAAATGGGAATTATGTTTGATCAGCGTCCTAATAAATTAGCGCTGCGCCGCGAGTTTGAAAAACGTCTTTGGTCGCCCGCGGAACCGTTTAGTGATTATCACCACGATAAAGTGATTCTCGGTAACCGCGCGTTGATACCCGAAGACGAACTAATTGATTATATTATTGAAGGTCTACCGGATCCAAACATAAGAACACAAGCTCAAATGTACGGATTTGATACTACAGCTGACCTTTTAAAAGGATTCGAAAAAAAATCCTTGCAGAAAAAGTATGAAACCAAGGGTTCACCGACATCAGAAAATAAATCGACGGAAGTAAAATCAACCAAACCAAAGGCGGAAGGGGCGATGTTGACAACTAAGGAGAAAAGGAGTACTACGCGGTGTTACAACTGTAACAGATTGGGTCATCTTGCCTCAGAATGCCGAAAGGAAAAAAGAGAAAAGGGATCCTGTTATGAGTGCGGAGGTACTACGCATCAAATCGCCGATTGTCCAAAGCGTCGACCGAGGAGTGACGAGAAAACGACACATCTGGTTCAAGGTGAATCCAACAACAACAACGAAGGAAAAGATAAGTTATGTTCTGATAATGAAATTAATTTAGTCCCACCTTATGAATTACCGTTAGAATTTTCATTAAAAGACAGGGATTCCCCAACATTTCGTCAAATGTTAATAATGGCAATTGTTGATTCAGGCTCCCCGATTAGTTTACTTAAAAGCAAACATGTTCCTATCAATTTACGAACACAGTTATCGCGAGATTATAATTTTTTCGGTATTAATGACTCTCGTTTGAATATTTTAGGTCGCTTTGAAACAAATGTAAAAATTAATGACTCTGTATTAAAGACTCGTTTTCTAGTGGTACCTGATGAAACAATGAGCCATGCTGCGTTGTTGGGTCGTGAATTTACGTCACGCTGCGAAGCTAAAAAATTAATAATAAAAGCAATGAATTTAGAATCGAATGAGTCGAATGAGGAAACAGAAAGTAGTGTAGTAAATTCGTTTATGTAAATTAATTATGTAGATTCTTCGCTTAAAACCAATGAACTTTTAGATATCAGTCATGAAATTCCATATGAGCTTTCGAAAAAGCTTTCCGAAATGTATGAATCGGCTTATTTGACTAAGAAAAATTGTGAAGGAGAAATTGATCCACCTGTTATGATTATTAACTTAAAACATAATCATCCTATTTGTTTTCGGCCAAGAAGATTATCTTTCGCGGATAAAGAGAAATTACGTGTTCTTTTAGACGAATTACTAGCAAATAAAACGATCCGTCCAAGTAATTCATCATACGCGTTTCCTATCGTTTTAATTAGAAAAAAACGGAGAAATTCGCGTTTGTATAGATTATCGTGAATTAAATAAAATTACCGTTAAAGATAATTTTCCGACGCCGCTTATCGAAGATCATTTAGATCAACTGAAAGATAAAAAGTTTTTTAGTAAATTAGATTTAAAAAATGGTTTTTATCACATAAAAATGTCCGACTGTTCTGTCAAATGTACATCGTTTGTTACGCCATTTGGCCAATATGAATATTTAAAAATGCCCTTTGGCTTAACAAATGCACCTCGTGTATTTCAGCGATATGTGAGTAATGTTTTTGATTCTTTAATTAGAGCAGGGAAGATATTGTTATACCTCGACGACATACTTATAGCAACTGAAACAGTTGAAGAGCATTTAAATATTTTACAAGAAGTTTTCGAAATCGCTAATGAAAACAGTTTAGAATTTAGACTAGACAAATGTTCCTTTTTATACAAAGAAATAATTTATTTAGGCTATTTAATAAATGAAAAAGGAATAATGCCTAGTCCTGAAAATATTGAAGCGATTCTTAATTATCCGCATCCGAGAAATGCGAAAGAAGTACACCGGTTCATCGGTATGGCAAGTTATTTTAGACGGTTCGTGCCCAATTTCTCAATAATAGCGAAACCCCTTTATGATTTAATAAAAAAGGATAGTTCTTTTCGCTTTGGCCCAGAAGAAAATCACGCGTTTGATTACTTAAAAAATAAATTAATGTCTGATCCACTTTTGGCTGTGTATTCGCCACTGTTAGAAACCGAATTACATTGCGATGCTAGCGCAAGTGGTTTCGGCGCAATTCTGGTCCAAAAACAAAAAAACGGATCCTTTCAACCGGTTTCGTTTTTTAGCCATCGCACAACGCCAGCCGAATCTAAATACCATAGCTTTGAGCTTGAATGTTTAGCCGCAATTTATGCAATTAAGCGCTTCCATGTGTACCTTTTTGGTCAAAAGTTTAAAATTATTACTGATTGCGATAGCTTTAACCTCACTCTTAAAAAACAGCAGGTAAATCCGCGAATTGCTCGATGGGCAATGTTCTTGCAAGATTATGACTATGAAATTCAGCATAGGCCCGGGACAAAAATGGTACACGTGGACGCACTTAGTCGCTGTCACAGCATTTCTATATTAGAAGCAAATACTTTTGAGCGCGTTTTATCAATTAGACAAGATCAAGATCCGGAAATTGTATCGATCCGTGAGAAACTTGAAAAAGCAGAAGACAAGTTTTATGAATTACGCGACAGTCTTGTTTATAGAAAATGTAAAAACAATAAAGTTTTATTTTTTGTACCACACTCGCTCATTGATAATGTCATACGTACGTGTCATGACGATTTAGGGCACATAGGAGTAGATAAAGTTGTTGATAAATTAATGTCCGTTTATTGGTTTCCGAATTTGAGACAAAAAGTAAAATTGTACATCGAAAATTGTTTAAAATGTATCGAGTTTTCGCCGAAAAGCGGTAAAGTGGAAGGATACTTGCATAGTATCCCAAAAAAAAGTGTTCCGTTCGACACAATTCATGTCGACCATTATGGTCCTTTAGAAAAAACAAAAAAGGGAAACAAACATGTGTTTTCTGTCATCGACGGTTTCACAAAATCTATAAAATTGTATGCGTGTAAATCGACGAAATCTGAAGAAGCTATAGCTCATTTGAACGATTATTTTAGAAATTATAGCGTTCCGAAAAGAATAATTAGTGATAGAGGTACATGCTTTACCTCTAAAGTGTTTGTTGATTTGCTGGAAGAAAAATCAATTAAGCAGATGTTAATAGCCGTAGGTACGCCACGCGCCAACGGGCAAGTGGAAAGATTTAATCGCGTCTCAACTCCCATGTTAGCGAAAATGTGCAATAGTCCCGAAAAATGGGACCTTGTCCTTGAAAATGTTGAACATTCAATTAATAATACCATTTGTCGATCTACTGGAGAAACGCCCAGCCGATTATTATTTGGCGTTAACCAAACAGGTCAAGTGAATGACAATATTAGACTAGAATTAGAATTATATGACGAAAACGAAAATTCCTTAGAAAATATGCGACAGGCCGCCTCGGAAAAAATAGCAAAAAGCCAAGAAAATAATGAGCGCGCCTACAATGAAAAGAGGAAAAACCCAACCATGTATAGCGTAGGAGATTATGTTATGATAAGAAACTTCGACTGTACTCCGGGTGTCAATAAAAAGCTTATACCTTCTTTTAAAGGGCCTTATGTCGTAAAAGAAGTGTAAGACCACGATAGATATATTGTAACGGACATCAAAGGCTTTCAATTGACACAAATTCCTTATACCGGAACTGTGGGACCCGACCAAATGAAACATTGGGTCCGACCATTGTCATAATAAAATAAAGAAAAATTTGTGTTTTGTATATTTGAGACAGCATGTGTTGGGAACCGATTGAAAATGTTTTAAGTCTTTTACGATTATTACGGTTGTTCGGGACGACCAAATTTTCAGAATGACCGATCTGTAGTCGACAATGTATAAATTGTTCTTCTACAAACTAATGGTATGTACTCTCAATGTACCTGGCCTCCGCCAGGTTGAGTCATGGGCCTTTACCCAGGATTTTGCGAAGTAGAGGGGTGCAGGTAAGACTTTGTAAACCTTCCACCCCCGAAAGATCAGGAGTACAAAATTAACCTTTTAAGAATAAAGACTCTTTTTTAAAAATGAACACGAGCCTCTCCCAATTATTTAACGCCCTATCCATTCTACAATTCTAAGAATAGTTGTCATAACATATAATGAGAAATTTTGAATAGACGTAGATTAGAATTTACTAGCACTGCTGATCAGACTAGAAACGCTGGTCTATTCTAGACGATAGCGTGGAAGTTTCGTTTCAATTCTGAACAGCCGCTCGATAATACCGTCTGCCATGGGTCTAAAAAGACGTTAGACAGTCTATTAAGTGCTTGGTCAGCGCCCTAAAATTTTTCCACACGGGAACATAAAGGTTTTTATTTTTAAAATTACTTTAAAATTAATGTTTTCTAATCGGATTTTAAACATTTAATTTATTATATCATTAATAATAATACATAATTTTTAGGAGGGGATGAAATAACCATGTTTACATAACAAAAATTGTTAAAATAAATTAACAACCTATAGCTGTCGCTAGTAGATTGCCACCACATTGCCTAAGTTAAGGCGCTGTCTCTTGTGGCGTATGCGTGACGCGGTAGGGACTTTTTAAAAATTAAATAACTTTGTTATTTTTAAACAAATTTATTTGAAATTTTCAGACAAACTTTGTTGAATAATATAGAACAACTTTCTCACTGGAAGTTTGTTCAACTCAAAACTTCCCTCGATACTTTTTCTCATCGAAAATAAGATAACCTTATTGCTGACAGGTCATTGTTTATAATAAAAAACAATTAAACAAAAAATAATTTTAAAATGTTTTATGACTTTTTCTGTTTCAGCAGACCCAAATGAGTATGTACATAAATTTCCGAGCAAATTCATTAACATTTTGTATGCAAAAAGACCGTTTGCATTTTAAAACTTAATTAAATTTCTAAACACAAATTTTTTTGTTTTTATTTTTTAATATGAGAAATATTAGTTCTACAAAAAAAATTTATTAAGGAAAAAGATGTATTTTTTTGATATCTACAAGATGACGTTCTTTAAAAACCAAAATTTTGAATTTTCATTTTTCTCACTTTTGACCCGACTGACTGGCTTCTCAGCATTTCAGCCGAGCGTAAATCGAGTTATTTGATTGACCTCCTCAATTGTAGGAAAAATGGTAGAGAATTTTAAAAAGCTGAGATGTTTGATGAGTTATAAAATTTACTTTTTGGTTCACTTTTAGATGAATTTCCTAAAAATCTTGGTGATTTCAGCAAGGAACAAGGCGAGAGATTTCACCAAGATTTAAAGGATATGGAGAAACGCTAACAAGGGAAATAAAGTAAGAATATGTTGGCGGACTATTGTTGGGCGCTAAAAAGAGATATACCAGAGACTGAAATTTCAAAGAAGAGAAAAAGAGAAAATCTGTTCTTTTTTGTCCGCCATATTGGAACCGACGTATTGAATTTTTATAAACTGATATCATATTCGTAATTAGCGACCCCGAAAACCCCCGACTAATGAGAATTAAGTAAATACGAAGAATTTTTGAAAATTTCGTCCGCCATATTGGATCCGCCATTTTGAATTTTGAATATCTGATGTTAGATTCGTAATCAGCGACCCCAAAAACCCCCGAGTAACAAGTTTAAAGCAAATCTGAACAATTTTTTTTAAATCCACCATTTTAGATCCGCCATTTTTATTTTTTTATATATTCAATTCTTATGTTATTAAAGTCACTCAATTCAAGAAAACATTCAGAAGAAGCAAAAATTCAGCTTTATTTATAGAAATTAAGTAAATTCCCATAAAAATCAGTTTCTCAAACTTCGCCCCCCCACCAAGCCTGTAAAAAGAGAACACGAACTAACTTTTAGGTCGGGCAATGTTTTTCTCTTTAGATACACCTTAAGGAAGAAAACCTACCACATGGCAGACCTGGCAATCCAAATTTATTTTTTTGTGTGCCGGTGTAATGGGTAGGTCCATGCCTAAAAAATCAAAGTTGTCCCCTAGTTCTTTGATTTTGTTGCGACTTCAAAATTTTAAAGTGGAATACATGCCAGTAAAAAACCCAAAATCGGTTTCAAAAATTTTTGGATTTACGAGGTTTTTAAATTTTTTTTTGAAATTTTGAAAATGATATATCTCAAAGAAAAATGATTGAAATTTTCAGGAAATTCTTATTGTTTACTTACAATTTAGAAAAATATTTCGCAAAAAAGAAAATTTTGTTTTTAAACAAATTACTTAAAAAATAATTTTTAAATAAACAAGTTTTTGAAAAGTGCAATTTTTTGCCTTTAATAACTTAATGATTCGATTCTCACTTACTTCACGAGTATTTTCCAAAAAAAATTGATAGAGGGTCTGTAACATTAGGACGACGTATCCCGTTCATAAAATGCTAACTCAAAAGTCAATGCAAGACAATTCTATTTGGAAAAAAGGAGCAATATGAAGTTAACTAAAAAAATCATGCAAGAAAATTCTATTTCAATATTTAGTGCAAGACAATTCTATCTGAAAATTTTGTGCAAAATATTACTAAGTAAAGCTGCGTATAAAACAAATAAAACAATTCTATCTAACGTTGAATGAAAGATTTATTTAACTATTATTATATATTTCATTATCTTGCATGTAAAAGTTAGATAGAATTGTTTTATACGCAGCTTAACTTAGTAATATTTTGCACAAAATTTTCAGATAGAATTGTCTTGCACTGAATATTTAAATAGAATTTTATTGGATGATTTTTTAGTTAACTTCATATTGCACTTATTTTCCAAATAAAATTGTCTTGCATTGACTTTTGAGTTAGCATTTTATGAACGGGGGGCGTCGAGGAGATATTGAATTTTTTGTCCTTGCGCGCAACCGTAAAAAAACCATTTTCAGGCTATACACTACATACAAACTAATGTTTAAAATCACCTATAATTCGTAAATTTTAACCGAATTCAATTTTTTTTTTTGAAAATGACAGGCTATAAATTTGTAAGAAAACTGCATTTTTAAAATTTTTATTTGTTCAAACAAATTATTATTATTATTGTTGATTACTAACTTTTTACATATTGTACCTAGAGAGGTGTATTTTTCTCTAATTTTGCAATTTACCGGACCTTACATAAATACCGATGCATAGATTTAAAACATAATTATTATTATTTAACCCTTCGTCACACACCTTAGAAATAATTACACCATTACACACGTTTAGAGGGAATCCCTCACCACATTGTAAAATAAGCGACATTACAACATAAACGAAGGAATCAACAAAAATTTAGTTTTAACACAAACTTACAAATATGTAGTAAATTATTATAAATTATTAAATTAATTTTCGGTCTCAAAAATAAAAATTAATTACACGAATGTACATCTTCGAATGAATTCCACTTTACATGTAAAAATAATGTAACATTAACAAATAAGCAAAAAAATCGTTAAGTAATTTTTAATTTTATTTATAATATAATTTTGTCATTAACCAACAGTGGAACAAAAAATGTTTTGAAAACTTAATTTTTTTACTTAACATAACCTCACTTTTTCGAGTTTTTTCAGGCTTTGAAGCTTCATAATTAAATATTAATTATGTTTAAACTAAATGTTTTTTTTAGAAATGTGTTGAGGAGTAAATTGTCGAAAGGTATAGAAACTGATTTTATTTTGCAAGGAGGAAAATAAAAGTCATTTAAAAAATACTGAAACCGGAAAGGGAATCCCTCCCTAGGTGTGTGACGGAGGGTTAATCAAGATTTAAAGCCATATGGAAACAATTTTTTTAAAAATATTTGAGGCTCCGGATATTAAAATGGCACTTTTACCATTTAAAATCAATACTGCATGTGCCCTTTTAAAATTTGGAGCCTCAAATATGTATATAGAACGTCTCTCTAAATTTCTTGGAGTGAGTTTCCACTCCACAAAGAGTGAAAATTAAGCTTTTCCAATCAGAGTAAAACATACAATTTAAAAGAATGAGATCTCAGTCTATGTGAATGACATCTCACTCTTTTTAGAAATGATTTCTTACTATGATAAGAGTGGCTAAATTTCCACTCTTCGTGGAGTAAAAACACTCTTCCAGAAATTTAGAGAGACGATCAACATGCATATTTGACTAAATGAAAAAAATTCAAATCTGCATAACTCTTTTTTAAATTTTAAAACAATGTTCAAAAATTAAGCTTTGAAGCTTAAGAGAATTACTGTACGATATAATTTAGGAAAATACAAACTAAAAATTTGATAAGCTACAAAAAATCACGAAAATGGCTAAAATGACTTTTGTCCATTTAAGCTAATATTACACACGGAGAGAAAAAACTAGCTTTAATAAAAAAAATTTTAAATAAACATAATACCTCACTCGCTAACGTTCGCTCGGTTGTAATTGAATTTATTTACATATTTATTTCGTACGATATTTATACGAATTACTAAACGACTATATTTTGAAATTTTTTTAAATATTCTGCTCTGAAACTCTTAGAGAATTCCGCACTTAATTCCTTCTGAAATGTTTGTAAAAAAATTTTCAAGCAACATTTCTAAACGAATTTCTTACGATATTCATAGGAATTGCTATTCTTTAATAAATGCTAACAATAAGTAAATATTCTTAATTTCATAAAAATGTTTTGTCGGCGTATCTAAATTAAAAAAGTTATTGAAAATTTAAGTTTTCAGAATCTTTTTGTAAATTTTTATTTTTACTTGGTAATGTAAATAATAATAGGAATAATGCAACTTGTAAGGAAATGAACACAAAAAAGTTTACTTTAACTTTCCAGAGGTTTTTATTTCTAACGTATATCTAAACTTTGTGTTAAAAGAGAACAAAAGGCTAGAAGCCGAAGTAATATAATCATATAGAGAGCGAAAACTTTGTTGTGAAAATTTGGAAATGCGTCGTTAAAGTGTTCATCATTCGTAGCTAATTCATCATTATCATTTAAAATTATAAGCGTGTACTGGATATGTCGAATACACATACAACATGCATGCATAAAAAGGCCTTGACGCACGAAAACAAAAAAAATGTCAAAACTTTTTCAGCCAATGTCGCATTGAGGACCAGGACCTACCCCAAATATTCCATTAAGCCTTTTCGAACGAGGGACAAGACTTTCACTTGCTACATCCGGACACTAACCTTCCCCACAGAAAAAAACTTGGGGCGGTCCCGCAGAATAACTACTGACAAACTCACAGTACAGTCATGGCTAAAATTTTTTTCTGAAACGAATATTGCTGTTTCACTTTTCTTGTCGTTACTTTCATTCTTCTTTAAGACGCATTAAGCTTTTAAGTTAAATAATAACTTGTTACTTTTAACAAATGTTACGTTAACGTTAACTGCGTTATTAAAAATTAGGGAAATGTCTTCATTAGTAGACAGTCTTTCTGATTTTTATGAAACCAAAGGCAAAAAAGTTCAATTATCTGTATTAATAAATATATTATTATTAAATACCGCAAAAACATTTTTAATATGATTTCGAAGTGTATACACTCATTTTTGCCTTCATAATAGCCACATAAAAATATTGTGTTCGAAAAATCGTAACCAACAACTATTTCATTAGGAAAATATTACCTACTATTTAAATCATTAAACTATCATTAACCCCTTAAATCATAAAATTAGTTATTTTTGTTTGGCGAGTTTTACATCCGTTTTTTTTTATTTTTGTGTAAGAGTTTTTTGTATTTTTGTATTTTTTGTAATAATACCTGAAGAGGATACTTAATGTATCGAAACGTCGTCAATATATAAATAAAATTTCTTAAACCGTATGAGGCCTCGTAAAATTTATTACACATTAGTTATTTTTAACTATTTCAAATTCAGAGAACAGTATTTGCCAATTTCTAGTACTTGATACGTTTGTAGTATTTCCATTAATGTATTAAAAATTAATCCTAAACTCCCACAATTTTTTGTAGTCAAAGTAAAGTCTAATTGAAACTAATTGTTATTACTAGGTTATGACTACCAAAACCTCAATAAAACCTTATCGTGTAGGCTGAAAGTAGGACTTAAATTATGACTGGGGTCTGTTTACATAAATATTACATCAATAAAAATTAAAGTAAAAAGAAATTTTTTATAAACAAATATTTTTAAACTTTTTTAATTTAGTAAGAAAATTCCCGGTTTGACATAAAATTCCCAGTTTTTCCCGGTCAAATTAAATTCCCGGCTATTTCTCGTTTCTCCCGAGCGGTTGGTAGACACTGTTAAATATATTAGTACACCCAGAAAAATATTATTTAAACCAAATATATTTTATTTGAGTTTAATAAACGTATATTTGTTTCAGAACCAACTAGACTTTTTATTTCTTTTAAATAAAAATTTTATTCGACACAAATAAAACATATATTTGAGATAAATAAAATTTTATTTAAACCAAATAAAATTTATTTCAAACAAATAAAAAGTCTAGTTGGTTCTGAGACAAATATACAATTTCTCTGGGTGTAGAAACTGAAACCCGTCGAAGACTGGTACAACAGCTAGTAATATAATATATAACATATGAACTAAAAACAAATATTTTTATTAAATAAGTCAATTTTTGTAGCAATCTGTAGATTTATTTATGGTTAAAATCAAGTAAATTTAAATTTGATGAGAAAAGATGAGCCTGGAAAAATTTTGGACAAACCTGAGAATTTTTTTAAAACAAAAATAGACACCTTTTTTAACTTTCGTCTTTACATTGCTCAAAACATCATTAAAAGTTAACTCTAGAAGTAAAATAACAAAACTTTTTACCATCTTAGCTTTTACCTACACTGAAAAAAAAATTTTTTTGAATCAAATAAAAATTATTTGATCCAAATAAATCATTTATTTGGTTATAATCCAATAAATATGTATTTGAACCAAATATTTTATTTTATCGCATCAAATAACTATTATTAATTATTATTATTATAATTATTATAATTGTAATAATAATATAATATATATAATTATAATTATTATTATTATTATTTATATTATTATTATCAATTATAGAAATTATTTAACTCAAATAAATATTTACTAGACCTAAGTATTTTGTTTTATCGTATCAAATAAATAGTTATTTGTATCAAATACAAATTATTTAAATCAAATAAATCAAAAAGGTGCCTTTTATATAAGTAAACTATATTTACGGGCAACCTATTTTAAATAAATAAAAAATTCGAATGAGATTTTCTTTATACATAAGTGTTTTTTTCTAGACGGCAAACTCACTTTAAGTTATATTAGTGTTACGTTTTTCTTGATTGAAAATTTATTTCTACTTATTGCAAATTAAAACCAGCGTTTATTATAGTATATTTTACAACAAGAGAGGTAAGTCTGAGTTTAGATGCCAAACACAATATTAAAGAACCGAGTCGTAACACAAGCGTGGCATTATTACATTAATGTTGCTAGTACAGTAAATTGTGAGGCATTAAAAAGCGTTGCAGATGAAATTAACACCAAAAAATATTAAAATAATCCATTCTGCTGTTATTTTTTTACTATGAATGAAATTTTACTTCACACCCACGTGAAAAACTTCCCGGGAATTGGACCGAGGAATTCCCGAGAGTCACTCTCGAGAAATTTCCAAGAAATTCCCGGGGGTGAAAAAAACAAAAGAAAAAATTTTTTTATTCATTTGTTTTTTTCACTCCCGGGAATTTCTCGAGAGTGACTCCCGGGAATTTCTTGGTCCAATTCCCGGGAACATTTTTACGTGGGAATCAAAACCAAGCCAACGATTTTTCAAAGAAAATTAAAGCGAGTCTTAGTCAAAGTATTAGTCAAGTCTTAGTCTAATCTCGGCCCAAGTCTTAGTCTAAGTTTAATCTCCTAACAGAATTAGAAAATCGGAGTCAAGTCTTGACGCCTTTCTGCAGCTTCTGTCACTTCTACGCCCGACGCTAATTCTGACGCCCTGCCGCTCAAGTGGTTAAAGCTTAATGCTCATAGAATTGATATTAAAAAAATTTACTTTGTTAAGTATCGAGATCTATTAATTATTTAAAAAATATAAGGCAGAGAAATATTTACTTTTAGCCTCTAAAAAGCAATGTGCCTATTTTTTTACTTGTAAAGCTTGCACATAATTTTTAAACATATTGCAATAAGTTCGTACATAAAAACTAAACATTTTTCTCTTTGGTACCCCTTCTCTATAACTAACTGTTTCTGAGATATTCCATTTGTAACAACTGCACACTGTAACAACCGCACCTAGTCTCCCCTACACCTTAAGGATGAAAACCTACAACATGGCAGTCCTGGCAATCCAAATTTTTTTTTTGTGCCGGTGTTATTGTTATGAATTTATTATTATTATTATTATTAATATTTACATAATCTTCGTCGCTTTCATGTTCCTCCTGTGTTTCCACGACCGCAGGAAAATGGGTCCTCTTACGAGTCAGCCTACTTCTGGCACTAGAGGCAGCTGTGAAAGTAAAAATATTTAAATTAATCATGCGCTTATATTAAAAAAATAATTGATTTATTTATATAAAAAATTTGTTTAAATTAAAAATTTATATTATTTTATATTACATCGCTCGACACGATTTTGCACCCATAAAGGAATTAAGGATTTTCGGAAACTAGAGGCAAAAAGATACCCGTGTTTGGCCGTTTTTCGAGATCAACAAACAGGGTCTAGAACGTGGACACTGGGCAGGTTTGCTATATTTTTCCGGTCATCTACACGTAAAAATGAGTACACTCGACTCTCGGATCTTTTGCATTCAGTTCTTTTACACTCTCGCTTCTTTTGCAATTTTTCTTCCGCACCTTTTACCTTTTATATTAAATAAATAAATGACTATCAAATTGTCAAAACATTTATTTCGTTATAACTTTGGTTATCTAAAGTAAATTAGAACAACTCCTCCATTATGTGATTAAAATTATATTAAAATTTTAATTATTATAAATGTAAATAGTTAAACTAAAACATAAATACTGTCATTAATTTACATATTTGGTTATACATATTGTTTTGTTTTGCGTTACCATGGCATTTGTTTTGGTAAAAGGTATGAGAGGATTTGGTCCCGTAAGTGCAAAAGATCCAAGAGTCAAGTGTATTGAAACTAAAATATATATTTAGATATTTTTAAAAAATAGTCATATTCAATGTTTTACAAAAATTTGAATACATTTTTAAATAATGAACGCTTTTTAATAATCTTAAGCTTGTTTTAAAGGTTATTTGCTACACTATAAGAATTACTTATAGGCATTAACGTGTAATTTGTTTCTTAGAAAATGCAGGCCGTCAAAGTTGGACCAAAAAAAATCAAAACATTTAGAACAATTTTTCTGTACTAAAAACTATTGTAGAAAATATACATATAAAACATTATGTATAATGTTGATTTTTTAAGAAAATTCAGTAAAAAAATACGTATGAATTTTAAAGATTATTTTTCTATTAATAAGAAATTTTTTAAATTTTTTTGGTCCAACTTTGACGACCTGAATTTTCTAAGAAAAAAATTACACGTTAATTCATATAAGTAATTCTTATAGTGTAGCAAATAACGTTTAAAATAAGCCTAAGATCATTAAGGCTATGTCCAAGTTGTGAAATGTAAACAAACCAAAAGGTTACTAAACCAGCACTAAAATCGCAATTTTTATCTACTAACAGTTATGCAGTTCCCCATAAGGGTTAATTTTAATTTTTCCTAAATTCTAGCGGGTCAACCGGACACCCTTAAGTACAAAAATTTCAATCTGCCCTTTTAAGAGTTTCACAGCATCTTACTGTATACAAATTTTACGAGAATTCCCCTAACCGTAAAAAAGGGAAATTCGCCCATGTCAAAATGGCGCCCAACGTGGGGCACGAATTAAGAAAGTTACTTTTACCCACCCTGTTTTTCTCAAATGCTCTTCTTTAAACAAATTATTTTTTTTTTCTCAAATGCTCTCCAGTAAGGAAAATAATTTTTCCTTTTTCAAAACCGCCCTCTGTGACTTCCAATTATTTTTTTAAAAAAATATTTTCTTTCCCCTGTGGAAAAAATTTCTTAGTCACCCTCTCCTGTGGGACTTAGCTTGAAATAAAATGCCAACTACCCCCTGTGGTACGTACAAAATTCTAAGTCACCCTCCCCTGTGTGACTTAGCTCGAAATAAAAATTCCAACCACCCCCTGTGGTGTACATTGTTAAAAAAAAATCGGTGTGCCCGAATTGCGTGCGAAAATCCAGGTATGATCCATTTTTGATCGAATTGCGTCCCAGGGGCTACGGGGGGTCGATCGAATTGCGTCCCAAGGGCTGGTAGGTAAATGTTGAATTGCGTCCCAATGATTTCAGGTATAAGTGGAATTGCGTCCCAGGCAAAACCAAAAATTACCCCCCCCCCACATTTTCCTTCGCACTCTATCCAGGCTTAGGACTGGCAGCATTGCTGGCGTGTTTAAAAATGTGAGTTGGCATTAACTTTTATATGAGAAATTAATAAATGAATAAAAGCAATAAAGTGTCTTGTCAGTTAAGTTAGAAAAGATAAGCAGCAAAAAGTGCCTTGTCGGTTAAGTAAGGAATAGATACAATGAGGTGCAATTCCACTTATACCTGAAATCATTGGGACGCAATTTAATATTTACCTACAAGCCCTTGGGACGCAATTCGACCGTCCGCACGCAATTCGGGTTCAGCCAAAAAAATTTCTTTTCTCCACCCTGTGAAGCTTTTTTTCTTTTAAAACTCCAATGGTCCAGACAAAATAAATCTGGTGGCGCCCTCCTTTAACAATTTTTCGTTTCAAAGGTAAAAAATAATGCCTGGTGAACGAACACCTCCTAATAATACCTCAATTTCAAATTCTCTTCTTGATCAATCCGATTTTGCGGGATTTGTAAATACCCCCCCTCCTCATTCTACGATGTCTCGGTGAACGTAAGAACTGACACCAGTCCCGTCCGGAACTCAGCCTCCTGGATACCCTCCACCTGCAACAATTACTAGTTGTCGAGAACGACCTAAGAGTAGGCCTCCTTCAAATCCCATAGTGATCCACATCTATCCTGCAGCGCCTCTGATTCGCCGACGAATCACTTCATTTTCACAATCAGCGACCCCGAAAACCCCCGAGTAACAAGTTTCATTGAAATCTAAAGAGTATTTTCTGAGAGAATAATTTCATCCCTTAAAAATTAAAAGGGTGTTTTCTACCCTTAAAACTCAAAACGGGCCGATATAAAGAAATACGTGTCAAATATTTTTCGATGTTTTAGTAGTAAAACCAAGTTTCAAAAAAATCGGCGCATGACACTTGGGTAGTGTTACTTATCAGATTATCTCACGTGCAGGAAAAATTCCAGGCTAATGGGCGCGAACCAAGTACCCTTGGTCCTAAGCGTTCGCTGAGACAGGCATTTATCCGACCGAGCTAATCTGTTGGTATTTATATTTATTTACCCTAATGGGAGCGGCGAAAATAAATATAAATTCACATTTTCTGTACGGAAATGGTCAACTAAAGTATCGAATTTGGTTACTAAACTTTGAATAACTGAAAAAATGAAAAAACCACTGAGTTTCAGTCAAAAACAAAATGTGCTTTTTTGCATGGTGATGTCATTGCGACCTTGGTACGGTCTGCGCACGCGCAGCGAGCAGCAGAGTTCACGTCGCGAAAAATTAAACTGTTTGACTATATCAACCGCACAGATGATGAAGAAGTTTTAACCCTTTCTCTTGTAATTTCAAGGAGGAAAGGAAAAAATTTACCCTTCCACATGTTGAAGGTCCAATCGCTGACATGGAACTTCTTCATCATCCGTGCGGTTGATATACTCAAACAGTTTATTTTTCGCGACGCGTCAAAAATGCTCTTTTACAGGTCATTTTAATTAGTTATTTTACTAATTGCTTTTTATTGCTCATAGTCAAAAACAATTTTATTGGAAACTTTAATACTCTAATTTTCCATTTTCGTAAAGAAAGTGTAAAAATTTTATTTTTTCTGGGAGAATTGGCTGTCGAAAAATTGCGATTTTAGTGGTGGTTTAGTAACCTTTTGGTTTGTTTACATTTCACAACTTGGACATAGCCTTAAAAAGCGTTCATTATTGTAAAAGTTATTCAAATTTTTGTAAAACATTGAAAATGAAGATTTTTTAAAAATATCTAATTAAAATATTGGCCACACGACTTCTAAAATAACTTGTTCTTTTCTAAATTTTATCATCTTTCAAAAAATAAAAAGAAAAAAATTTTATTTTACATACATTTTATGTTTTAAATTGTTTTTTAATCACATGAATATGGGTGGTCTCTCAATTTTGACCGGTAGTGTAGCTCACTAAGTCACGATATGTAGAAGTTAATGTGGACAGGGTCATTTTTTCGAAAAAAAATCAATTTCATTTCTTTATGGTTCGTAAATTTGACCTGCAATCAGGTTCACTATATTTTTCCTGTAGGGGAGACCGGAACGTAATGGTTCACTTTTTGTTGCTTAACTTCGTTCATTTTTGTATTAATTAAAATTTTGACATATGGAAATCTTAGCCCAATATCTGAGCTTTCAATTCAGAAAAGTACGTCTTAATATCAATCATATTTTTTTTCTAGAAAAATCTTTTTGAAGAAATGCAAGGTTTCTCAAAATATATTGCTATAATTTTGACAATTTTTGTTTCTATACTGTAAATTGATAATAAAGACTATTAAAAATGGAACATATTTAATTAGAAGTTTAAAAATTTTAGTGAAATAATCAAATTTTAAAAAGTTGAAGCGATATTCAAACTACATTTATTTAAAAAATCTAATCTCCAGCCTTTTTTAATAAAGAGTTATCATTTATTCTTATTTATGTAAATAAAACGAAATTAAACTTGACAGGATTATTTTATTAACAATTTAAAAATAATAGGCTTTTCTCAGTAGAATAAGCGAGCCAATAATATGTCCCGATCAAAATGAGCCCTTCGTCCTGGTTTCCCCTAATCAACAATGAAAAAAATATTGTTGCCTCTTATTTTAAGATGAATATTCTTAAGGTCATGTTATTCAGTGGTCACGTGCCCCATATTCTTTACTATGGGAACACGTGACCACTGAATAACATGACCTCAAGTGGAGAATAACACAGGCCGAAAAAATTTTGGCGAATCTCAAAACCAAGAACCGGACAATACTTTTCCGAAGGTTTTCGACATGCTGAATCCGAATCTGACCTTAGAGTTACCCCATCACGTCAGGTTTTTAAGATATTCTAACCTAAAAGTGCCAAAACACGGTTTTTGAACATTTTTGGACTCCTGTACAATCAAGAGAAAATTTTTTTTCTAAAAGTTATTTGCGGCATCTGAAATTACTTTTCTTCTCCTTTAGAAAGCCTTTTAAAACTTGAAAAAATCTTTATTTTTCAGACATATCGTCATTTGAATTTTTTGAATCTGGTCAGTATACGAATATTGACAAATTAACCACATTCAAAAACGTCAAATGAAGATATCTCAGTGACAAATAAAGATTTTTGCAAGTTTCAAAGGGCTGTTTAAAGGAAAAGAATAGTACTTTCAGATGCCGCAAAAAACTTTTAGGAAAAAAATTTTCTCTTGATTCTACAGGAGTTAAAAAATAGCCAAAAATTGTGTTTTTGGCACTTTTAGGTTAGAATATCTGAAAAACCTGACGTGATAGGGCAATTCTCAGGTCAGATTCGGATTCAGCACGTCAAAAACCTTCGGAAAAGTATAAGGTATAAATAAGGTAAAAGCACCAGTACTTGGACACTTTTAAAATAGTAGAAAATTTAACAACGATTTTTACAAAGACGATATGGTCTACTTAACAAAATTTTTATATTTTGTTTGAATTATGATTAAAGGATTTAATATTTTAATTTAATAAGAAATTAGTCTAAATTTTTATTTTAGTTAATTTTAAATCTAGAAAATAAATAATTGCTTCTTTACCGTAATAGTTGGATATGCCATTTAGGGGTTTCAGTAGTTGGACATAAAAAGAGTCAATACTTGGACATAATAAGAAAATGCGCATTAGGGTGTCCGTTATTTCCCAAGTTAGCTATTTTCATTTGGGTATCGTCAAAATCGTTTCTTTTTGACCTAAAAACAATTCTAGAAACTAGAAAAAAAAATTTACAATGCCGTTTAACCCTGCCTAAATAACAATACTTTTCCCATTTAATTAACATGGGATTTTTGCACTTTTTAGAAAATAATTTTTATTTCGTTTATAATACTCTTTGACTAACCAACAATGCTTGATTTTGCTTCTATTATGATTCCTTTAGATAGAGAAATTTTCATATTATCGCGAAAAATTTATTACACAAGTTTTAAAAAGGTCATTTTCATTTTTATTGATTTTTCTGATTATTTTGGTAAGTTTACTTATTAATTAATTTTTATTCGGTATTTCAATGAAAGTTTCTTGTTTTATGCATCCAATTGGACCATAACAATAATTCCAATTCATAAGCTATCTTAAAATCACACAGTAGACTAAATCCATTTCAAATTAGGCATGTCGACTAACTTCATGTTATAGAAAAAAAATTGTTTTGCTTGTCATTTTTTTTCTCTTGAGTATAATTTAATTTTCTTTCTTGGGTCTTGCAGATAGTCTTGTCCTCTTCACAATCCAGTTTAAAATTTAAAAAAATATTTAAAACGATAAAAATAGGGGATGATTTTCTGAAAATAAATAAGATCAATTTTTTCAAAAACACCACCTTTTTTTGTTATAAAATTTTTACTACAAATTCTTAAAATAATTATGAACATTTCCTATAACTTTCAAGCGGGATACACCATACTGGCAATTAGGAGAATTTTTTTTTTAAATTTATTTTTACAAATTTTTAAATTGTTAACGTTCACGTCAACAATGTTATAACGATTCATTTGTTTTAAAAAATGCAAGTTAACAATTTGAAAATTTGCAAAAATAAATATTTAAAAAAACATTCTCTTGATTGACAGAATGGTTTAACCCGCTTGAAATTCATAGGAAATGTCCATAATTATTTTAAGAATTTGTAGTAAAAATTTAATAACAAAAAAGATGGTGTTTTCGAAAAGATTGATCTTATTTATTTTCAGAAAATCATCCCCTATATTTATTGTTTTAAATATTTTTTTAAATTTCAAACTGGATTGTGAAGAGGACAAGACCATCTACAAGACCCAAGAAAGAAAATTAAATTATACTTAAGAGAAAAAAATGACAAGCAAAACAATTTTTTTTCTATAACATGAAGTTAGTCGACATGCCTAATTTGAAATGGATTTAGTCTACTGTGTGATTCTTGGATAGTTTATGAATTGAAATTATTGTTATGGTCCAATTGGATGCATAAAACAAGAAACTTTCAATGAAATACCAAATAAAAATTAATTAATAAGTAGATTTAGCAAAATAATCAGAAAAATCAATAAAAATGAAATTGACCTTTTTAAAACTTGTGTAATAAATTTTTCGCGATAATATGAAAATTTCTCTATCTAAAGGAATCATAATAGAAGCAAAATCAAGCATTGTTGGTTAGTCAAAGAGTATTATAAACGAAATAAAAATTATTTTCTAAAAAGTGCAAAAATCCCATGTTAATTAAATGGGAAAAGTATTGTTATTTAGACAGGGTTAAACGGCATCGTAAAATTTTTTTCTAGTTTCTAGAATTATTTTTAGGTCAAAAAGAAACGATTTTAAAAATACCCAAATGAACAAAGCTAACTTGGGAAATAACGGACACCCTAATGCGCATAATATTTATTAACATGTAATGTTTGTTTTTCTATATTAGTTAATATTGTCAACTATTAAATGTATTAGTTAGTCATTTTATATTAATTCATTCATTATTTAAATAGATTAATGCCCAGTGGCGGATTAACTAGATAGGCAAGGTAGGCAGCTGCCTAGGGCGGCCAATTTTAGGGGCGGCAAATTTTAAAGGTTTACACTAGATATTTTGTTACTCGGATGATGTAAAATAGAATTTTTTATTCTAATATTCTAATATTTATATTAGGATGCATTTATACGACTATTAGTAGAAAAACAATTTACCGAAAAAGTCAAAATCGCCTTAACACTTCGCTTTTTCGATGTGATGGAAAAACTATTTCTAGAGGAAATAGTCAGAGTTAAATAATTCAATGCACCAATCGGTCGAAACACGGCTTCACATTTTTAATGATAAATCGTTAACAGATTAACATTTCTTAATTTTCGAAGGCTTATCTCTTAGCTGAAATTATATCGAAGATTTCTGTGTTTTTAAAAAACTTTTATCTAAATTTTTTTAGATTTTTGAAAAAGTTGGAAGTCAAGAGACAAAAATGAGAAAATTTAGTAATTTTTTTTATTTCTTTCTCACTCTACAGCTCAAAAAATAGTTAACTAAATGACTGTAAAAACGGCTTATTTTTCGCAAAATTTAATCATCTTTCTAACCGTATTTAAGTTTTTTTTGTATCTCCTTTTATTTACAAGATATGATTAACAAAGTGATGGCATTTTTTTATAGAGTCGCGTGTAATTGTCGTGATACTCGTAAACGGTAGTATAAGTAAGGAAAGTCAAGTTGTCATGAGATGAATATAGTTTTTTACTAATTTACAATAGGGTGAAAAATTTTCTTGATAAATAACCAAGTAAATAAATATTAATTTACTTTTGTTTTGAAAAGTTTTGACGTCTTAGCTGTTGTTGATTTAGAATATTGTGTGAAATTGGGAGTATAATGATAAATAATTAAGTAATATTTATACAATTTAAATAAGAAATTTTCAATGATAATATTTAATATGCATTTTATTTTATGTAATGTATGTATATTATACCTATAATAATTAAACCCTAAATTATTTAAAGTGGGTGACTAAGGGCGGCAATTTGATAACTGCATAGGGCGGCGAATTGTCTTAATCCGCCACTGTTAATGCCTTAAAGTTTTAATCCAACTACTAGTGCTTCTGTAGCTTAATGTTAAAAAGCAGATGGTAAATTTGGACACTCGATTTCGAGTAGTTCGTGACATATAATTGTTTTTGATAAATTTTTGGCTTTGAAATAGAAAACTTGAATTATATCCAAAAGTTAACATTCCTAAAGAGCATATCTTTTTTTTATTTATATTGGAAGCATTCTTTAATTTTTGTTACTATCCATCTATCCGCTTCAAACTGCATTTTCACTTCCTTTTTTATTACTGTATCCGCATTACAAGTCAATTAAAAACACAGTCAAATATTCTGAATAAAAAAATTATAAAATTTTTAAAAATTGTAAATTTTACTGAAATCTTTAGTCATTTTTGAAATTAAGGGTTGGGGTGAAAAATTGAAAATGCACTATTGGAAATTTGACATATCTAAACCAGACAACCTTTAGTTTTCTGTATACTGCTCATCGTATCCAAGAGTTAAGAACGAAGTACTTTTTTTACATTTCAGCAACTAAAAGCAACTATTTGAGGAGAGTTGTCAGAGTTGGACAGGGTTTATGGTTGGGCCACCGCGTTTATTTCATTTTATCACACTAGCGCCATTTATCT
The DNA here is from genome assembly GCA_032872505.1 of Leptopilina syphax. Lineage (NCBI taxonomy): Eukaryota > Metazoa > Arthropoda > Insecta > Hymenoptera > Figitidae > Leptopilina > Leptopilina syphax. The sequence goes on from CM065468.1 coordinate 52,905,795, forward strand.
TTGTACGTAAATTCTTGCTACTAAGTGTCAGCCATCTTTTCATATAAGTCGTAATTAAGTATACGAACCTATACTTGACCATCGTATCACTTTGTGATAGCAGATGTAAAAATTAAGAATTGCTTGGATTCGCTTGAAAATTGTTATTTCAGGGTTTTTAGGGTCGCTGATTACGAATCCGCCATTTTTAATTTTTGCAAACAAATATCAAATTCGTAATCAGCGACCCCAAAAACCTCAAGTAACCATTTTCAATCGAATCCAAGAAATTGCAAGAAGTCTATTAAAGCAATCCAAAAACACAAATTTTTTGTGCCTTCAACCCCATTTTTTTAACCTTCGGAGAACACACTTTTTTTTAGGTCATTTTTCAATGCTCAACCAATTTTGAACTGTTCATCTGCTTAACCTAGGGATTTTTTGAAAATATAGTTTAAACTCTGTAAAATAAGTCTGTGTACTTTAAAATCCTTATAAAAAATGTTAAACAATAGATAAAAAGCTTTTCGTAAAAAATCGTGGGGTCAAAATGACCCCATGTGTTTTCTGAGGGTTAAAAAAAATTTTTAATTTTTTTTTATTTTATGAATATGGGTCTTGTAGTGCACATTACAAGCTTTAATTTAAGACCTTGTGTAAGTCTCTAGCACGTCAGTTTAAAGAGAAAAAAATGTTGAAATTCCTCAAAGAAGCGTTTTTGGGGTCTTTACTCCCACTTTTCTCAACATCCTGACGTAATGGGCAATTTTGGAAGTCGGGATCGTGTTCAGTGTCCAAAAATACATAGGAAACCATTCCGCTATCTCATAAAAAGTAGGTCTTTTTTTGTTGACCTGTGTTATCTAAAGTTATATGAAAATGCATCACAGTGCTCTTGAAACAAAAGCAGGGTTTTTAAAAATGGATGGAAGATTTTCCAACGTAGAGTTTTCTTACAAGACCTCTACTTTTCGAATTTTCGAGCCCCGAAATCGTACCTGATCCTATTTTAAAAATACATTTAAATGAGGCAAATTTTCTCAAGCGTACCAATGTCTAAATTAAAAGTTGCTGGATCGGACTAATATTTTTACAGTATTTAGTACTATGAATGAGTACTTCAACCACCAAGTATTATGAAATTTAATAAAAAATTTAAGAGGGGGGAGAGTGTTGAATATTTTGGGTAAGTATGAATAGTGAATTTTCTAAAAGAAATTGTACCTTTTTATATAATAGAGTAAAAAACAATTTGACCTATATGTTTTCGGTGCTTTTTCCTGCTCTTTCAAGAAAGAAATGATTCCTTTTTTACCTTAACAATTTATTATTATTTTAATATTATTTATCAATATTAAGTCATTTTGTAATTATTTTATTATGATTTACGTAAAATTAAATTCTTGTTGATATTAAAATAATAAATCATTGTTAAGATAAAAAAGAAATCAGTTCTTCTTACATGAAAAATGTAAAAGTTAAATAAAAAATTGTTCTTTAAAAAATATCAAAAAAAAATTAAGCCTGATAGTTAGCTATTCAGCGCAACATACGCATATGCATAAAGATGTTGAATATTTTATTTAAACTATCAATCGTTGCGAATTACTGGAATATAATTTTTTACGTAGAATTGTATAAATATTTATTTTAAAAAAGCAACTCTTTATTTTTATCAATGATATTCATTTCTTAATTAATTTTTTATAAATATTTATTTATAAAACGTCAATTTTTCTAAAATACTTAACATACGGCTCGTCGGATGCGGATTTTGTAATTCTTTACAGTAGAAAATTCAGAAGGGCGTTAATTTTATTTTGTTGTAAAATATTTCAATTTTAATAATTTTGATTAATGAATTTATTAATAATTCAAAAACAAAAAAACGTCATTTTTCCTGTTCATACTTACCCAAAATCTTTAACACCCTCCCTCCTCTTCAATTTTTTATAAAATATCATAATACTTGGTGGTTAAAGCACTCATTCATAGCACTAAATACTGTTAAAATATTAGTCCGATCCCGGAACTTTAAATTTTGACATTGGTACGCTTGAGAAAATTTGCCCTATTTACATGTATTTTTAAAATAGGATTAAGTACGATTTCGGGGCTTGAAAATTCAGAAACTAGAGGTCATGTGGGAAAACTCTACGTTGGAAAATCATCCATCCATTTTCAAAAACCCTGCTTTCGTTTCAAGAGCACTGTGATGGGATTTTATTTTAATTTCATGGTTCCTTTCCTCATTCCCAAGTGTCATTCTATCATTTGAAGGTCATTTTTAATCATTTACCTTAATATAACAGCACAATATAAATATAATACAGCACAATCCAGCTCTGTGACTCAACTGCCCACTATAAACTGATTACACTTGTTCTTCTATTTTGAATTAGGTGAACAGAGACACACGATGTTCTGTATTATTTACCTCGTGAGAGTGTGATGATTCAATACATGAACCCTCTTTACCTTGTCAGCTGATTTATTTTAAAGTGACATTTGATTTTTCTGTTTCAATTTTTATTGGTTTGAGATTCAATTTAAACTTTGCATTTATTATTTTTATATTTACAGATGTTAATTTATTTTCTATTTATATACTCACTTTTGATAAGATTGTGTAGATGCTAATGAGTTTTATAATAATGTTGATTACTACCGAATTTAATTTACTAGATTTAACGCTGATTTACGCATATTGTTATTTTTTGCTAATTACGTTTTATTGTCATTGCTTCGTTTTTTTATTTTTTCAATTTAAGCATTATTCCAGTACTTTTGTACGAAAGGGTATTTTTACCCGTATACATATGAAATAAAAAAGAAATATTTCATTGATTTCCTACAGTGGCCCAACTCTGGTGACCATGATCAACTCTGACAACATTTTTTTTTAAATTGCTTATAGCTCTGAATCTTTTAGTCAAATTTTTTTACAATGTTCAGCAAAAACATTGCATTTGAGTTGATCTTTCCAAAAATATGCGCGAAATTCGTTCTACAGGGGAAGTCATGAAGATAAGTCAAAACTAAGTCCAACTCTGACAACTCTCCTCTTCTGTTTTTCTTGGATTTCCACTACTTTAAATTCACAAATTACTAAAGATCAAAGAACTATTCACAAAAATTATAATAAAAATCTTTAAAACGATTCAATTATTTTAAAAAAATACTCGAAATTCAATAATTAAATTTCTTTCTTTCTTGAAATTTCGCAAAATAATTCAATTATTTAACAAAAAAATGATAAAATTCATCAAAAATTTAATTATTTTAGAATAGCATTAAAAAAAACTTTTTTGATAAAAATTAAGCAACAATTCAATTATTTCCATAAATAATTAAAAACTCATCGAAGAATTTCAATTAATTTAAATAAAATTTTAATAATTAATTAAAAGAAAAATTTAATTATTTTAACACATAAAATTTTCCACTAGAATTCAATTATTTGGAATAAAATTTTCATAATTATTTATTATATTTCAAAAAAATTAATTATTTTTAAAAATATTTAAAGTATTCTATGAAAAATTTAATTATTTTCAAGAATAACAAAATTTTTCATAGAAATTTAATTATAACAAAAAAAATTTGTTTAACAATTTAATTATTTTCATAAATAATAAAATTCTTAGCAACTATTCAATTAATTTTTTTAAAAATATTAAAACTTACCGCAAAGAATTTTAATTATTTTTAAAAGTAATAACTTTCTTGTTGGAAATTTAATTATTTAAAAAAATTCTATAATAATCGTTCGCAACAATTCAATTAATAGTCTAAGAATTAAATTATTTCTAAAAATAACAAAATTTTTCTCAGAAACTCATTTTTTAAAAATTTTAATACCTACAATTTTTCGCACTAATTCAATTATTTTCGTATAAGTAATAAAATTCTTCTCAGGAATTCAATTATTTTTGAAAATTTTAATGAAATTCTTACCAACTGTTCAATTATTTTTGCATAAATATTAAAATTCATCGCAAAATTTCAATTATTTTTAATACATTAATTTACAATATCTATACTATTTTTGAATAAAATTTCCAAACAGAATTTAAATATTAAAAAAATTTTTGTCTAAATCTTCCTAAGAATTCAATTCTTTTTACGAATAATAAAAATTTCTTAGGAATTCTATTATTTAAATTAAAAAGTTTGTATAAAATTATTTGATAGTAATTAATTATTTTAAATTTTTTTATAAAATTCTTCGCAAGAATTAAATTTTTTTTGTAAATAATCTTCGATAGCTATTTTTTTACTACTTTTTTAGTTTTAAAGTTACTTTCTGCTACTTTTTTAAAATTAATTATGGAGTGAAAAGTTTGTATTCATATAATAGATTTTTATATTGTTAAAATAAAATGACCTAAAATTACTTGAGACAAATAATTTCTATTTATATCTAACATTCATTTATTTGAATTAAATAATAAATTAATAGTTTTAAATAAATCATTTATTATCGTTTCAATAAGAGATTTATTTGATCCAAATATTTTTTTTTTTTTATTAAATAATTTATTAGCAGGGTAAAAATTCCTGTAGTGGGCCCCTATTTTTCATTAGGTTGATGAATTTTTCTTATTCTTATATTTTTAAATAGCCTATGATGGTATAATAAAAACCTGTAAATAGTTTTCCGAAATTCGAATATTTGCCAAAGTTATTCAAGGTCAAAGTTATTTGTAGCGTTCTAGTAAATAGCTTATTACTCGCGATCAGATCAACTGATTTTAATAAAAATTGGAGGAGAGTTTACTGAAGAATTGTACTTTAGATAAATGATCAAAATTTTAATTAAAAAATATAATTTGTTTAAATAAATAATCTTTTTAAATTTTGGGGTTAAAAAAAATTTGTTCTCCATCTTTTTTTTGGATTTTTTTAAATAATCAAATAGAGAATACTTTTAAGATTTTATTTCAATAATAAAAAAGTGGGATTCTCTATCACTTTAGAAAATATAATATTTTTAGTTACAAAAATTTTTGAAAAGTTAAAGAGATTTAAAGCAAAACAAATAAATGAACTAAACTCCGACAACTTTAAGGCGTACTTGCGTTTGCGAAGGCAAAAAATGGACCCCACTTAAATGTTTTTTTTCACAGTCATTTTATTTAAAATATTAAAAGCGATTTTTGCACCTTAAAGTACATTATAAAAACTAAAAAAAGAAAAAAATGTTTCCTTTTTTAACCCTTATTTACGATTCGTAAAGTGCCCCAAAAATTCTCGATCTCAAATTTGTAAGAGTTTGCGGTGCCCCGCATAGAGCCTCTCCTGACTGTCTAAAATAAAAAAAACAAAATTTGTTCTTTAGTATACATTAATACCTAGTGGACGTATATGATGAAATTAAAAAAAAGTAAAAAAAAACGAAAATGCGGTACTTTTAAAGTCAAAAATTCAAAAGATCAAAATCATCATTTCTTAAAAATTGACTTTAAAAGTACCGCATTTTCGTTTTTTTTACTTTTTTTAATTTTATCATATACGTCCACTAGGTATTAATGTATACTAAAGAACAAATTTTGTTTTTTTTATTTTAGACAGCCAGGAGAGGCTCTATGCGGGGCACCGCAAACTCTTACAAATTTGAGATCGCAATGTTTGGGGCCCTCTACAAATCGTAAATAACGGTTAAAAATCGAAAAAAAAATTTATTTTTTTAGTTTTTATAATGTACTTTAAGGTGCAAAAATCGTTTTTAATATTTTAAATAAAATGACTGTGAAAAAAAACATTAAAGTGGGACCTATTTTTTGGCTTTGCAAACGCAAGTACGTCTTAACCAACAAAATTACATATTAACAATCATACATACATACGTAAAAGCATTAAATCGACACGAATTCATTTGTTTTGCTTCAAATGTCTATAACTTTTCAAAAAATTCTGTAAATAAAAATATTATATTTTCTAAAGTAATAGAGAATCCCACTTTTTTACTGTTTAAATAAATTCTTAAAAGTATTCTCTATTTGATTATTAAAAAAAATTCAAAAAAAGATGGAGAACAAAATTTTTTTTACCCTAAAAATGAAAAAGTTAATTTATTTAAACAAATTATATTTTTTAATTAAAATCTTGATCATTTATCTAAAGTACAATTGAGCGTCTGGATCGAATAATCCGCTCTCCGCTCGACTGTATGCTTACAAGCCAGTCAAACATACCAAAATGGTCTAAAAATTGAAATTCAAAATTTTAAATTTTGAAACATACATTCTTGTAGAAAATTGAATAGCGCATCTTTTTTTCCTTTACAATTTTCTTGTAAAACAAATATTTTTGAAGATAATGACCAAAAACTGAAAATTTTAAACTTATGAAATTAATTAAATTTTAAAACATAAATCATCATATCTTTGGTAATTATTATTGGATTTAAATGAAATTTGGCATACACCTTCTTTTGGGTTAAGAGAAGGCAACGACAAAATCAAAAATCAAAAAATCATCAATTGTTTAACAATTTTGCTTTGTTAATTAAGAGAGGTTAGAAATTCTACTTTCTCAACTTTGCTGATAAAAAGTCTGCGGGGAATTTTATAATTCAGAAAACTTCCAGTGAGACATTTGTTTATTAGCATTCAAAGAAGTTTTTTGCAAAATTTCAAAAAGATTTGTTAAAAACTAACGAAAATATGAATAAATTACAAAAATGCGCTCGGCATTAAACATAGCTACGTCAACCTTATATACACACAAATGTATACAGCTTCTATTTTTTCTTCATAAATACAAAATTTCAATGAAAACAATAACAATGAAACCATTTATTAATTTAACAATTATTTAATAATTAAATTATATTTGTTTTTACATTAATAATTAAAAATTTAATGAGTTTTATTATTGTAATATTTAATAAACAAAAAAAATTAATGTAAAAGCAAATATAATATAATTATTAAATATTGTTAAATTAATAAATGGTTCAATTGTTATTGTTTTCATTGAAATTTTGTATTTATGAAGAAAAAACAGAAGCTTTATACATTTGTGTGTATGTAGGGTTGACGTGGCTATGTTTAACGCCGAGCGCATTTTTGTAATTTATTCATATTTTCGTTAGTTTTTAACAAATCTTTTTGAAATTTTGCAAAAAACTTATTTGAATGCTAATAAACAAATGTCTCACTGGAAGTTTTCTGAATTATAAAATTCCCCGCAGACTTTTTATCAGCAAAGTTGAGAAAGTAGAATTTCTAACCTCTCTTAATTAACAAAGCAAAATTGTTAAACAATTGATGATTTTTTGATTTTTGATTTTGTCGTTGCCTTCTCTTAACTTAAAAGAAGGTGTATGCCAAATTTCATTTAAATCCAATAATAATTACCAAAGATATGATGATTTATGTTTTAAAATTTAATTAATTTCATAAGTTTAAAATTTTCAGTTTTTGGTCATTATCTTAAAAAATATTTGTTATACAAAAAAATTTTAAAGGAAAAAAAGATGCGCCATTCAATTTCCTACAAGAATGTATGTTTCAAGAATTAAAATTTTGAATTTCAATTTTCAGGCCATTTTGGTATGTTTGACTGGCTTGTAAGCATACAGTCGAGCGGAGAGCGGATTATTTGATCTAGACGCTCAATTCATCAGGTAAACACTCCTCCAATTTTTATTAAATTCGGTTCATCCGATCGCGAGTAATTAGCTATTTACTAAAACGCTACAAATAACTTTGACCTTGAATAACTTTGGCAAATATTCGAATTTCGGAAAACTATTTACAGGTTTTTATTATACCATCATAGTATGGTATAATAAATCGAAAACATATAAGAATAAGAAAAATTCATCGACCCAATGAAAAATAGGGTCCCACTTCAGGAATTCTTACCCAGCATTAAATAATGCATTATTTGCATTAAATAATTTAATTTACTTGAAACCATAAAATGAATTAATTGCGTGGAATAATTTTCATTAATATCTAATATCCAATTAATTGAATGAAATAAATAAATTAATTGTTTCAAATAACTCATTATTTTGGTTTCAATAATTTGTTTTATTTGATCCAAATATTTTTTATTTGTTTCTATTAAATAATATATTTGCATTGAATAATGCATTATTTGAATTAAATAATTTCGTTTACTTGAAGCAATAAAAATAAATTAATTGTGTCAAATAATGTTTATTTATATCAAATATCCAATAAATTGAGTGAAATAAATAAATTAATTGTTTTAAATAACTCATTATTTGTATTAAATAAATTTGTTCATTAGAGTCAATTAATTATTTAATTGACCCAATTATTTGATTTATTGAATTTAAATAAATGTTATTGAAATAATTTAAGTTATTTAAAGCAAATAAATATTTATTAGATCCAAACAAAAATTATTTGAATCAAATAATTATTTGTAAAATAACTTGAATTAATTGAATCAAATAATTTTTTTTAGTTTATACAAATTTACATATATTCACCCTACGTGAAACGATTCTACGGAAATTCTGTACGGAATTTCCGTAGAGCGCTTTCCGTACGAAAATTTTGCAAATATTCCACATTGTATATTTTTGTAGAGTTTTTGATAACTTTTAAAAAACTGTTACCAACTCCAATTGGATTTAGTAACAATTTAATATTTTTTTATCACAAGGATTGTTTTTCTTGTGAAATTAATAAGAAAAAGAAAAAAATGTAATAAGGAAATATTAAAAAGTATAAAAACTGTTACTAACTCCAATTGGAGTTGGTACCAGTTGAACAGTTTTCTATCATCTAAGGATTTTTTTTCGTTAAAAACTAATAGAAAAAATTGAAAATTAAAAAAAATAATAATAAGGAAATAATATTCTAAAAAATTCTACAAAAATATACAATGTGGAATATTTGCAAAATTTCCATACGGAAATTTTTACCTAATTCCGTACAGAATTATTTACGGAATTCCATACGGAATTTCCATAGAATCGTTTCACGTGTACCTATAATATAATGACCAAACATAACTAAATAAGACAAAAAAATATACTTACTTTTTTCGATAAAAGCAATCTGGGCGTCGCGTCGCACCACTTACTCTTGTCTTTAAGACACTTTACCTTATAAATTTTGCTTTTATCGAAATCACTGCCCTGCACATCAACATCTCCCAAAGGAACAATGATAGGCCTTTTCGTGTGCGTTTGGCACTCATTAATGAACTTTACGCAAGCGAACATTTCATTAATATATTTATAACCAAACTTTCAACTTCTACGATGATTTTCATTTGTTTTTCATAGTTCATTTAAAAAACATGCCGTACAATAACTTTTTTCCCCCGGGTAAAAATAATTTGTACGAATTGAATAATAACTAATAAAAATTAATTTAAAAAATAACTTTAAATTATTTGATAATAAATGATTATTTTTATCACTGAAAAATTAAGGGGGGGTAAGGTTTATTTCGTATAAAAAAGACCTTTTTTCATGAATTTTTTTAGAAGAAATTATTGCTGTCGATTTATTTTACATATTATTATATGATAGTGTAACATTTGAAGAATATTAAAAAAAAATTTGTTAAAAAATAGATAGAAATAACGAAGTTATTGCAGATCTCCGCAGGTGCCTAGAAAAAAAGTGTTTGTGCGGTGACCAGCCTATAGCATCACTGGATCAACTAAAACCGAAAAGTGAAAATGTTTTGTTTAGTTTATTACTTTATCTCTCAAGTGACGAAGAGTTTTTTTAAATTTTTCAATTTTTGACACCATTTTGAAGTCAAAATGACGTTTTTGATGAAAAAATCGACCTATTTGTTATTGTAAAATTGTTAATAATTTAAAAAAATTTAAAAACTCGACGTCACTTGAGAGCTACACTACCGTCGGGAATTATCGGTACGGCTGCACACGCACGGCCCAAAAACATACCAATCTTTAAATCACGATTTTTTTGTAAATACAAATGTCAGAAAATTAACAAATATACCATTCGAAAGATTATTAAATTCTACGATTAATGGTACATAACTGAAAAATTTTAATAATTTATACAAAGATTGCAGCAATCGACAAATTTGACAAAAAAATTTTAAAAATACAATTTTTTTGGAATTTCTTTCAACCCCTACACATTTTTTAAAAATTGTAGAAAAAATTTGAAACTTACATAAGTGTGATCATTCAAGTCTCATCTTTCATTTAAGACCAAAAGAATTCAAAAATCTCAATTGGTTGGCGAGATATCATTATAAACGGCCGAGCATGTTTTTTGACAAATGCATTGAATTAGTCGATTTTGAACGGTTTTTGGCTGAAAATGCTCGGCCGTTTATAATGATATCTCGCCATCCGATTGAGATTTTTGAATTCTTTTGGTCTTAAATTAAAGATGAGACTTGAATGATCACACCTATATAAGTTTCAAATTTTTTCTGCAATTTTCAAAAAATGTGCAAGGGTTGAAAAAATTTCAAAAAAAATTGTATTTTTAAAAATTTTTTGTCAAATTTGTCAATTGCTGCAATCTTTGTATAAATTATTAAAATTTTCAGTTATGTACCATTAATCGTAGAATTTAATAATCTTTCGAATGGTATATTTGTTAATTTTCTGACATTTGTATTTACAAAAAAATCGTGATTTAAAGATTGGTATGTTTTTGGGCCGTGCGCGTGCAGCCGTACCGATAATTCCCGACGGTAGTGTATTTATATGTAGAATAAGTGTAAAAAAATTCAAAACGATCGTTTTAGTAGTTTTTCCGGTAGGTTGGTCACCGACTTTAAAAATGACACTTTTGGGAAAATAGATTTAAAGTTTTGTACACTAAAAAAATGAAAATATCTTTAAAAAGCTGGACTTTCTTATAAAATACGTACGTATCATCATCGATGCTGGGTCCATACAGAACGTCATCTAAGGCAGCTTTTTGCTCCTTTCTACGTAAAATTCTGCCTTCTTTGGTCAAAAAAGGCTCGCCAAACTAAGTTAGAGGTACGGTCATAACCTACTGTAACTTCGTTAGTTTTGCTCTGAATGGTCTAAAAATTAATACAATATTCTTCAGATATTGTAGTTTCAGTAAAACAATTTTTAAAAAATGGAAAAAAAAGTCGTCAAACCTTACCCCCCCCTTAAATGCAAAATTTAATAAAAAGAAACACAAAAAAATAATTTCAACTGACCCGGGAGTCGAACGCAGACATCAAATTTACAAGACTATTATGGTCGCCACTGAGCCATCTTAAGTGATGTAAACATTTGCAGTGATGAAATATTTATGTAAAATTCATTTTGACAGACCAAAAAAAATTGATCCTGAAATTAATCAACGGATTAAGTTCAGGATGGCGAGATGCCAGTTGCTGATGGACCATTAGAAAAATATTTGTTTATGAGTATGATATTGTAATTAATTCTCCAACATAATTGATTTATTAAAAATTAATTAATAATAGATAATTTGAAGAATTAATAAATAATTAAACTAATTAACAATAATTATTAAATATTCAATTATTTAATGAATTTTTTTAATCAAATGATTAATATTGTTTAATTAGTTATTCTAATTAATTAATTGTTTAATTATTGATTCTAATTAATTAAATTAATTGTTGATGGACCATTTAACAAAATATTTAAGGAAGTATTCTGGTCTATAGGCCTCAATTTCAGGCGTTTTTCCGAGTAGAATAAAAAAGAAAGTTTAACATTTTTAGTATTTACTTTATTTGCAAGTTGTTTATAAATGTTTAAAGAGTACAGAAAAAAATTAGGAAACAAAATAATAAAAAAATTTAAAAGTTATAAACTGATGAAGTGGGGACTGAAAAAAACAAAGTGCGTACTGGTTGACAGTGTAGAGACTTTTGTAATGTTCTAAAACAAAAAACTCTAAGAAATTCTTGATTATTAAAGGCTTCGCTATGGTCGGTACCTTGGAAAAGAAAAAATGAAATTTTTTAGCAAAATGGCGACGATTTAAAAAAAATGGTGTTTTTTGATTCTGTTTTTTAACTTTTTTGAATTTTTTAAAAATAGTAAAAAAAAATATTTTTCAAAATCTAAGGTTCCGACCATAAAGAGATATACAAAGAACTTTTCTGCAAAATTTGAAGTAAATCGGTTGAGTAGATTTTGAGTTATCGTGTCAACAAGAATTTTTTTCAATTCCCACTTCACCAGTTCATAACTTTTAAAATTTTTGATTATTTTTTTCCTAATTTTTTTCTGTATTCTTTAAACATTAATAAACAACTTGCAAAAAAAGTAAATATTAAAAATGTTAAACTTTCTTTTTTATCCCACTCGGAAAAACGCTTTAAAATTGAGGCCTCTAGACCAGAATACCCCCTTAAGGCTATGTCCAAGTTGTGAAATGTAAACAAACCAAAAGGTAACTACACCAGCACTAAAAACGCAATTTTGTGACATCCAATTCTCCCACAAAAAATAACATTTTTACACTTTCTTTACGAAAATGGTAAATTAGAGTATCAAAGTTTCCAAAAAAATCATTTTTGACTATGAGCAATAAAAAGCAATTAGTAAAATAACTAATTAAAATGACCTGTAAATGTCATTTTTGACGCGTCGCGAAAATAAAACTGTTTGAGTATATCAACCGCACTGACGATGAAGAAGTTCCATGTCAGCGATTGGACCTTCAACATGTGGAAAGGGAAATTTTTCCCTTTTCTCCTTAAAATTACAAGAGAAAGGGTAAAAACTTCTTCATCGTCCGTGCGGTTGATATAGTCAAACAGTTTAATTTTTCGCGACGTGAACTCTGCTGCTCGCTGCGCGTGCGCAGACCGTACCAAGGTCGCAATGACATCACCATGCAAAAAGGCACATTTTCTTTTTGACTGAAACTCAGTGGTTTTCTAATTTTTTCAGTTATTCAAAGTTTAGTAACCAAATTCGATACGTTAGTTCACCATTTCTATAAAGAAAATGTGAATTTATCTTTATTTACGCAAATGGGAAGCGCGAAAAAATGTTTCATTATAGACCGAATAGGGAAGCATTTTTTCGCTGTTCGCATTTGCGTAAATCAATATAAATTCACATTTTCTTTATGGAAATGGCGAACTAAAGTATCGAATTTGGTAACTACACCTTGCATAGCTGAAAAAAATGAGAAAATAACTAAGTTTCAGTCGAAAACAAAATGTGCATTTTCGCATGGTGCTGTCAATGCATTCTTAGTTTTGATTTTGAATAATACTCAGTGGTTTTCTCATTTTTTTCAACTATCCGCCCGTTTTGAAGTCAATGGTTTTAAAATAACGAATTTAGTTAAATGATCTTGATACACAAGTAAAAATTTATATTGTCCGTCTGCTTGAGATTGGTAATCAATTAAGTCAACTTGGCATCTGCTGTTAAAATCGGACGAAATGATCGGTTTAACAACAATTCCTTTTTTTTCACTTTTATGTTTTTTTTGACACGATTCACACAATTCTAAAAATATTTTTATTTGGGCTTGAGTTATATTTTTATATTTTAAATTTAATTCTTTTAACATTTTGTCCCTACCACCATGCCCAATTGCTTGATGAGTCGAGTATAAAACTTCAAACAATTCGTCAGCACAAATAAAACTTTTAACACTTTTTTGTTGATCTGATATGGGTTCAATAAGTTTTTCACACCCCTGTACACTTATCACATCATATCGTTGTATTATGCGGTAATCACGAGTTGATGCTTTTTTGTTCGAAGATTTTATTCGTTTCACGTCAGCAATAATTGAGTCATATTTTTCTCTACTTAAAATGACACTATTTTGCTTTGAATCACATTGCACATTCGTATTGAATTTATCCTCCATAATACTCTGAAAAATAATATAAATTTCAAGTTAAATTTCAATGTATAATTATTATTTAATTAATTTAAAATTAAAAAAAAATTATATAATAATTATTAATATAATTATTATTAATTATACTATTTTAACATAATAAATTATTTATTTAATTAATTTAAAATTAAAAAAAAAATTATACAATAATTATTAATATAATTATTATTAATTATACTATTTTAACATAATAAATTATTTATTTAATTGATTTAAAATTAAAAAAAAAATTATACAATAATTATTAATATAATTATTATTAATTATACTATTTTAACATAATAAATTATTTATTTAATTGATTTAAAATTAAAAAAAAATGTATATAATAATTATTAATTATAAAATTTTAACATAATAAATTATTTATTTAATTAATTTAGAATTAAAAAGAAATTATTAAATTAAATTAAAAATTTTAATTTTAATATTAAATATTACATACCTTTGGCATTATACTTCAAAACACTTAATTTATAAATAAACGTCTCGAACTGTCGACAGTCAAAGTTCAATTGAAAATTTTCAATAGAATGTTTTCAATAGAACCATTAATTACTTACTTTGTCTCATTTATCAATTGATAGACAGAGTCTCGAATTTCACGAAATCAACTTTTCGCACTTTAACGGTTTGATTCTCGTTAATGTTAGCATTACCTAGTTAATGTCCGAATTTCTCACTTTACCTGGGAATCTTAGGTAATCCGCAGATTAACTAGTTAATGTGCACATTAACGGATTTCGGACTTTAACTGTGGGGGACGACTGTGGGCCTCATTTACACCCATAGATCAAAACTACCCTTAAAATTGATAAAAAATAAATATCTTCAATATTGATAGTGGAGAATATTATCACTTTGGTGTTAAACCATCTGTTAAGAATATTATTAAAGGTTATAAAAGAATAGGAAAAATATGGATGAAATTAAATCAGTTTTTAATATTAATGGGTTGTCTATATTTAAATCTTTAAAAGGAAGTTTATGGCTGATCTTATGCTCCGAAATCAGCAGTCAAGAAGTTTATCCTATCGGAGCTTATTATGTAAATGAAAAATCTAATGAGGCAAGTCAATTTACAGAAGAATTCGTCAGTGAATTAATTGACCTACGTAAAAACGGATTAAAAGGCGAATGTTCACGGATTTCGTGTGTTGCTTTAATATGATATGCCCCAGCTAAGGCATTCATCCTTTATTTAAAAGGACACACAGGATACAACAGCTGTTCAAAATGCTGCATATCAGGAAAGTATGAAGTGTCTAAACCTAAAAGAAAAGGGAAAAAAGCGAAAGGAAGATGAGGGATTTCTTCTTAAAAAGTATGATGAACTTGAACCAGGAAATGAAACTATTTTGAAACGTGTTCCGAATTTTGTCTGTGTTTCCTCGGTGACTCTAGATTACATGCATTTAATACTTTTAGGTGTAATGAAAAAACTTCTTCGTCTGTGGATAATGGTATTTTCAAGCACAAGGTTAAGTGCTTTAAAAATTGATCAAATTTCTAAAAAACTGTTGACTTTAAGTCATAGTATAACTAAACAATTTGCAAGGAAACCTTAATTATTGGATAATTTTAGTGCAATCAAATTCGAAAATTACATCACTTACATTAAAAGAATGGTAAGGAAAGGGGATAAACCTCTAGAACAGATTGCACTTCGGTACTCGGAAAGGGAAGCTGTGGAGAAAAACTATTTACCAATAGAACGATATATTTGTGAACAACCTCATAACACTGGCCCTATAACGGATTACTGCAAAAATGTTTTACAGCAATATAAACTTTTGAAGTATGAATCAATTGTAATTGATTGTAACACTGATAAAGATACACTACCGTCAAAAAGTATCAGGACGATTACATTCGACTCTATAAAAAAACATGCCATCGCTTTTTCAATCATATCTCGTAAATAAAAGGAGATACAAAAAAAACTTAAATACGGTAAGATAGCTGATTAAATTCTGCGTAAAATAAGCCGTCTTTTAAGTCATTTCGTTAATTATTTTTTAAGTTGTAGAGTGAGAAAGAAATAAAAAAGATATCAAATTTTCTCATTTTTATCTCTTGACTTCAACTTTTTCAAAAATCTAGAAAAATTTAGATAACATTTTTTTAAAAACACATAAATCTTCCTTAGAATTTTAGCTTTAAAATAAGCCTTCGAGAATTAGAAAAGGTCAATCCGTCTTTGATATATTATTAAAAATGTGAAGCCGTGTTTCGACCGATTCGAGCATTGAAATTCAACTATGACGACTCGATTGTGGCTTCGCGCGGTAGCGAATGAGAAAGAAAACAGGAACGAATTCATGCGGGGGAACGATAAACTTTTGAGTTTCTTTATATTACTCGTGAAACATCATTATTTATTATTCTCTAGCAAAAATTCGTCCCTATTTTCTCTCATTCGCTGCCGCGCGAAGCCACATTCGAGTCGTCACAGTTGAATTTCAATGCACGAATCGGTCGAAACACGGCTTCACATTTTTAATGATAGGTATATCAAAAACGGATTGACCTCTTTTAATTTTCGAAGGCTTATTTTAAAGCTGAAATTCTAACGAAGATTTCTGTGCTTTTAGAAAAATTTTATCTAAATTTTTCTAGATTTTTGAAAAAGTTGAAGTCAAGAGACAAAAATGAGAAAATTTGATAATTTTTTTATTTCTTTCTCACTCTACAACTTAAAAAATAATTAACGAAATGACTTCAAAGACTGCTTATTTTACGCAGAATTTAATCAGCTTTCTACCTGTATTGTTTTTTCATAGAGTCGAATGTAATCGTCCTGATACTTTTGGACGGTAGTGTAAATAAATTAAATCTAGTCACTTGTAGAGTTCTTTTATAATTATTTATAACACATTCATTCGCCAGCCACCACACTCATTATTTTTTCAGCTTCCTTCGTTGTAGGTAAATATCTTTCTTGCAGCTCATCACTTTCTTACAGTTCTTCTTTCTTTTTCTTTCAGTTTGCATTCCTCTTTTTTAGTTATTTGTTCTAATTCTATTATTTTTAGTTATTATAGTTTTTCTCGGCTTATTCTTTTTTATTTCTTTCTTCTGCTTGATTCTTTCTATTCAAAATTTTTTTGTTTTTTTCTTCATATTATTCTGTTTACTTTAATTGTTCTTATTATTTTTTATTTTTAAAGTTATTTTTATTAAATATTTTTAAAAATTTTCTTTTCTTTTAGAAAAAAAATGAATCTAAATAATCCTCTACCTAATTGTTAAAATGATTCAGAGGATGAAGAAGAAAATGACAGTAGAATTACAATTTTTGATAATGAGGATCATAATGGTGATGATGACGATGATACTTCCATGATCGTCATTTATGACGAGTATGCGCATAATAATTATAATCCAAAAACCAATAGCGAACAATTTTAACATTTTTTACAGCACAATTTTCACTACAAAAAGTACGATGCGTTCACGTGGTTAACAAATCAGACTTGATTTCTTTCAACTATGGACATTCAAAATCTTCCAAGTCTTGTACATTGAGTAAATATTTTTCTAACCAATTCATTTGTTCTAAACTTTTAACGCAAATTACACTTGTATTTCGAAATAAATCTTGTAAAATTAGGCAAAGTTCATCGTATAAGACGTCTCCAGCTCTAGCTGTCCAGTGGATTACATGGTAATTATATGTTAGCCAAAGATTTTTACTTTTGTAGCGTCCTGGTATTGAATTCCAATGACAAGGTGGTTCAAAAAGGTAGACGAGAGGCTTGGCATCTGGTTGTAAAGGAAGTATCGCCAACTCTTTGAAGACAAATTCGTTGTTGGCTATTTTAAAACCTTGAACGTCTACGATAAACTCCATTTTGAAGCAGAAATGAATTTCTAGCCGAGAGCAGCTGCGTTTATAGTAATCTCCCCCACCACCACCTCATTATCACCACTCTTTTACAGTAGTTTCTTTACAACGCCGCTGATTAGCTTATGTTGTATGACGCGATCATGGATGATTAGTCAGTATGCGGTTGTCTCGACTGGCATGTTGATTCCTGCTTCGAATTCTTACCTCACTTCGACTGATGCTTGTTTTAAAAACTCATTTTGTTTAGAGCAATCAATTACAATCAAAGGAAGTAATCTTTAAAAAACATCCTTTGTTAAAATATGTTTTGATTCTTTACTATAATAGGATGATTGCAAATTATCGTACATTTCATAAAGTAGAGAGTACTGATTTTTCTACTGATCAAAGTTTAAATTTAAATTTCCATAAGAATAATGTTGAGAATTTAAAAAGAGTTTTACATCTGTAATATTGCAATGGTCAAAATTACAGGCATATTTTTTACGTTTATCTTTTCTCGCTGCTTGAATTCCAACAATAACATAGCGCGGTTTCTCTAATTGCGTTGATGTTTTAATTTAAAACCAAACTTTTGAACTTGTAGGAATAAAAGTTTACTCATACATTTCCCACGACTTAAAACTTTTTGAAATTAATGAATACTTTTCAATAAATTTTAATAGTTGAGCTATTTCACGTCAGAAATATCACGATTTTCAAAGGGTCTGCAGATTTTCGCAAAACTTCGTGGGATTATAGTTCGATATAAGAGACTTCTTTCCCTCAAATTTTTTTTTAAAAATTTAAAATTATTCAAGATACGCCATTTTGAATTTTAATATTAATTTCATAAAATTTTGAATATCTCGAAATATTGTTTATGGATTTTTATAAAATTCACACATTTTTCAGGTAAAAGTTTGTACTTTAAAATGAAATAAAGTTATTAAAAAAATTAATTTTTAAATAAAAAAATTTTTAAACAATTTTTTGTTTATTTACTCCTTTCAAAGAAAAATGTTATTAATATATTTGGATTCCTTATAAATTCACCTTTAATTTCATTAAAAAAAGTTGATGGAGACTCAACTGCGTCCGGAGATATTGAAGTTTTTGTAAAAAATAGACCTAGTTGCAGCAGCAATGCACGACTACGGTAACTTACAACGCGACTTGTGCAGTATGGTGGTATGGCGCGGCGACGCTTTTTTTAAAAAAAATTCAATATCTCCGGACCCAGTTGAGTCTCCATCAATTTTTTTATGAAATTAAAGGTGAATTTATAAGGAATCCAAATACATTAATAACATTTTTCTCAAAGAGGAGTAAATAAACAAAAAATTTTTTTATTTAAAAATTAATTTTTTTTAATAATTTTATTTGCATTTTAAAGTACATACTTTAACCTGAAAAATGTTTGAATTTTATAAAAATTCATAAACAATATTCCGAAATATTCAAAATGTTATGAAATTAATATTAAAATTTAAAATGGCGTATCTTCAACAATTTTAAATTTAAAAAAAAAAAAATTTGAGGGAAAGAAGTCTGTTATATAGAACTATAATCCCACGAATTTTGCGAAAATCAGCGGACCCTTTGCAAATCGTGATATTTCTGACGTGAAATGCCTCAGTTCTAACTTTTTTTTATCAGCGGGTAAAACGTGTGGAACAATCCATTCAAGTTTATTGATAAAAATTATGAAATCCTTGTCCCTTCGTAGTCCTGTTTGATATGTGGAATTCATGTCAGAACGTGCTCTTGTTAAAATAAGTTCATGTTTAGCGTTTATAATTATTTTTTTAAAATCTTTGTCAAAACCAAAAATTATGCTGAATGGTATTGTGACATCTAAATGACCATATTCCAATGTAAGTCTTGCATCAGTTACAATTTGTTAATACCCAGTATTTTCTATAAAATTTAATTGAGCAGGTGTTTGCGAGACATAATTTTTATGATATTTTCATAAAATAAAGAAATTTTATTATTTCAGTGTAATATATCAAAGGGACATTCTAGTTCAAAACAGGAAAAAACAAAGCTTTTTTAGTATATATTATTAACCCCTTCGCTGTGAAGAGAAAAATCTATAAATGTGGGTCAAAAATGTTAAGAAATTTTTTGGCAATTAAAATTTGTGAGATTCAGTACACTTAAGTTTTGGAGGTCGCTGATGACGAATCTGAAGTCAGATTTTCAAAATTCAAAATGGCGGATCCAAAATGGCGGACGTATTTTTTTGAATTCATCGGATTCGCTTGAATCTTGTTACTCGGGGGTTTTCGAGGTCGCTGATGACGAATCTAAAGTCAGATTTTCAAAATTCAGAATGGCGGATCCAAATGGCGGACGTATTTTTTTGAATTCATCGGATTCGCTTGAAACTTGTTACTCGGGGGTTTTCAGGGTCGCTGATAACGAATCTGAAGTTCATTTTTAAAAATTCAAAATGGCGGATCCAATATGGCGAACATATATTTTTTAATTTCTTGGATTAGCTTGAAACTCGTTACTGTAACTAACACGCGTAATAAATAAACGAAAGGTAAACACTTAGAAGTCGGATTAATACCTATTGTTTCTCGAATCAATATAAGTAAATTGAATCCAATGAATATTATAAATGTAGGAGTGTCCAAAATTTTAATAAGACGAATATACGATAATAAGACGATTTTATTATAGAAAAGTTGATTAATGTAAAATATCAAAACAAAAGACGATATGCCTTGTGCAAATTACATTCTAAGAATAGGGAGTGTTCAGAAATCATGTCTTTATTTTAGAAAATCTCTGCTTTCATAAAAAAAGAAAGACTCAACTTAGATATTCATTTATTTATCATTTATTTTTATGTAAATTCTTATTTTTTTCGTTTTTTACGAGCGATTTCAAGCGTAACGACTAATTTCAAACAAATTCGATAAATTTAAAAAAAACGATCGCCATATTGGATCCGTTATTTTACATTTTCAAAAATCTAACTTCATATTCGTAATTAGCGACCTCGAAAGCCCCCGTAGTAATGAGTTTTAAGCAAATCCGAGAAATAAAAAACATGTGTTTGTCATATTGGATTCGCCATTTTGAATTTAAAAAAATGGACTTTAGATTCGTTATCAGCGACCCTGAAAACCCCCCGAGTAACAAGTTTCAAGCAAATACGATGAATTCAAAAAAATACGTCCGCCATTTTGGATCCGCCATTTTGAATTTTGAAAATCTGACTTCATATTCGTCATCAGCGACCTCAAAAACCCCCGAGTAACGAGTTTCAATCGAATCCGAGAAATTAAAAAAATATGTCTGCCATATTGGATCCGCCATTTTGAATTTTTTAAATCTGAACTTAGATTCGTTATCAGCGACCTTGAAAATCCCCGAGTTGCAAGTTTCAAGCGAATACGATGAATTCAAAAAAATACGTCCGCCATTTTGAATTTCGAAAATCTAACTTCATATTCGGAATCAGCGACCTCAAAAACCCCCGAGTAACAAGTTTCAAGCGAATTTAATGAATTAAAAAAAATTAGTTCATCATCGAAATTCATATTCGTAACCAGCGACGTCGAAAACATTTTGATATAATTGTGTGAGATATTATTTTGATATGATAATGTATGCTGCCTGAGATTTAATATAATAAAAGTATCATTCAAAACAGTCTACTTTTGAGCAGCCATTTTGGATTTTGGTTTTCGAATTTTTGAAATTTGACTTCAGATTCGGATTCAGCGTGGAAAATAGGGTGATGTGGGGTGATGTGAAACATGGGGGGATGTGCAACACCTCCGATTTCTGATCTACAGTTCGATATTGAACAGAGCCAAGTATTGTCATTTGTTTGTGTCCTCAGTAGCTTGTTTTTGATATAAAACTCACGAGATAGCTCGCAGCTAGGTTTGCTGTACGTAAGTTGACTTAAATTTCTAGAGAAAGAAATATTTCTCGCGCTTTACAATTCTAGTCGTTTCGTGAAGAGTTTTAATTTATTTTATAGATAAGAATGTGTTTATTGTTAGTTTTTAAGTGTTTTTAAATATCTGTTTATATTTTGTGTTTCCATTGCATTGTATTGCGTACAAATTATTTTTTGCAAAATATCATATTTGGGGTGATGTGCAACACTTTTTTTTGGGGTGGACGTAACTACTTTTTACGTGACATAACTGCGATTCACATGATAAATAAAAAATGCTTAGTTATTTTCCTTTAATTATATTCCTTATTCAGTTATGAATAAATAAAAAATTAAACAAAAAAAATTTTTTTTTTCTTTGGTGAAATCTCTACTTTTTAGAGGTCAACTATACCTTAGTAATTTTTTTTTTGGCAGATTTCGATTAGTTTGCATTGAAAAAGCCTAAAATTAATAATTAAAGAGATTTTCATCGATATTTATACATTACATACCTGAATTTTACTGGTGTTGCACATCACCCCAACTTTTTTGGAAAATGCAAAAACAGACGTTTTTGAAAAAGCGAAAAATTTGTAAGAAAAATTTTAAATTCTGAAAATCTAATAATGCAGAAATATTCTATTATAATGCCTCTAAGTCATTCAATTTTGAAATATTTAAAAATTTAATTATTTGACATGTTTTTCGTCCAACGAAAAAAAAGTTGCACATCACCTTACATCACCCTACCATAAGTAACGTATGTGTGACGTAAATTTACTTTTTTTTCTGCCTTTTATCAATTTTGTTGTATGTACGTCTATAGACGTACCTCACACTGGAAGCCCACTTTCAAATGTACGTCTATAGACGTACCCTAACAGTCAAGGGGTTAAAATAACTATGACATTTATTTATAAAATTTCTTTTACATGTGACAAATAATTTATTTAAGAATATGCAAAAAAAAATTTCATTTGTACTTTAAAATGACGGCGATATACGCCATTTTAAAAAATGTCAATTTCTTATGGTAAGATCGATTCCAAACTTTCTAAAACAGATAAAACCAAAAACTAAGTGACATTATCTTAGTTTTGGGGTCGCTGATTACGAATACGATGTCAAATTTTTTGAATTCAAAATGGTGGATCCAATATGTCGGTTGATGAAATTGAAAATTAAATAAATGCACTTGAAAGTAGTCTCTCGGGGGTTTTTGGGGTCGCTGATTGCGAATCTTAAGTCAGTTTTAAAAAAAAACATAAGTAAAAATTTTAAAGCAAATTTGATCGATTTTTAATTTTTTTCAGACATATTGGATCCACCATTTAAATTTTGATAAATTGATTTTCATAAAAAACTGATCGCGCCATTCGATTCTACGCGAAAAGCTGCTACAAGAAGATATATTACATAATTATTTAAAAAAGATCTATTGTTATAAAAATGTTATAAACAATTAGCATGCATATAATATAAGCTCGTTTCAGTCCATGGGTACAGAAAGGCAGATATATACTATATATATACTAGAGTAAGTCCGGGGGAGATGGCCATATGGGAGAGATGGCCAGTTCGAATATTTTACAGAATTTGTAAAGAAATATCACTTTTTATGGGTTATTCTTCAACCTTTTGTGATTAATAATAAATCTAAACAATAATTTGATGAAAAATAATGAAGCTGTAAGTGTAATCCTTGTTTATTTTTTTGCATGGGTCCAAAATAATTTGAAAATTTCAGATTTCTTGTTGCTATATTGTTATTTGTTAACATAATTTTTAAATTTAAGTTTTATTAAGTAGTGTATAACCCACGCTTCGATACAAACGAAAAATGAAAGGAAAAATTATTTTATTTATTTAATATTTTGATGTTTACTTTTATCATGAATTTTTGGGTAAGATGGCCATTAATGACTTTTATTTAAAATTTTTTTATGTTAATGTTAGATACTTGAGAAATATTAAAGAAAAGAAAATTAAAAATGTCTGAGAACAAAATAATTGATCTAATTGACACCAGAGATGGAGATTTATTTGTAGGTTGTGCTAAAAGTTACAACCGAACGACATTAATTGAAGATTGAATTCATTGCAGAATTTGACACTTGTGGCTACATGAAAACTGCTCTGAACCCCATGAAAAATTTTCAAAATGCGACCAGAAAAAGAGGAAAGTGATGTGAACGATTAAAAATTAAATTTAAGATAAAAGCCAAAAATTATAGGTAGTGGCCATCTCTCCCGAACACATATGGCCATCTCACCCGGACATTCCAGAGAAATGGCCAAATGAACTTTTTCAAAAATGTAAATTTTAAGATTGTTGCAATGAAAATATTTTATTTTTTGTTTCTTTATTTTCAAGTTAAGTGTTCAATGTTTAATTATTAATAACAGTTTAGACAAAAAAAGCTTTTTTATAAATTTTACACTACTTTAAAAAAACTATGGCCATCTCCCCCGGACTTACCCCATATACTATATACTATCCTATATAAGAAATCTCTAAACGAAAATCTCTCGAAATATCTCGAAGTTCCTAACGCCTATCCCATTGGTTGCTTTCACTCGTGAGCTATACTCAATTGGCTGAATTCATATTTTCTATCTTTGTCTTTTAAACACTTGAAATAGAGAGGTTCATTCACTATACGAACATATACTTACACATTAAAATAAAAGTAGTGTGCGTAAGAGGACTATATTCCCTTTACCCAAATCTTTTTCATCATCTTCGTCTTTCAAGTACTTAGAAAAATAGTCTCAATCTATTTTGGAAATACGTTCGTGAAAATCGTTATCTTAATTAACGCGATTCCTTTAGATATATTATTGACGTAATAAAGTGATTTAATCCAATTAAATAAATTATAAATTAATAAATTATTATTGATAAGAAATTATTTAGATAAATATAATTGTTAAATAAATTTAATTGAATTAATTTTTAAATAATTAAGTTTTATATATTTAATTTATGTAAATAATATTAATATTTAATTTATTCTAATATAAAATATTTAAAATTGTTAAAATTAAATGTTAGAAAATGTTATGAATGATTAAATTCAATATAAAAATTTTGCTAATGTCTTTCATTGCAGATAATAAAACGTAAATTTATCTGCTTCATCTAAAAAGTGTGTATTATCTATAAATTTAAAAAGATTAATTCTAAAAGAAATTATTAAAGAAAGACATAAACCAACAGAGAAAAGAAGGTCAGAAGAAACTGACAACATTAATAATAAATAAAAGTGTTTGGTTGTTAAAAGAATTTTATTATTATATAACGTTTTGAAATTAATAATA
Organism: Leptopilina syphax; assembly: GCA_032872505.1. NCBI lineage: Eukaryota > Metazoa > Arthropoda > Insecta > Hymenoptera > Figitidae > Leptopilina > Leptopilina syphax. The sequence continues at coordinate 52,930,692 of CM065468.1, forward strand.
ATTATATTATTGATTTAAAATAAAATATACACTACTGTCAGAAATTGTCGGTACGAACGACGGGCGAGCTAAGAAAAATTGCTGCTGAAATTAAATTAACATAGTTTATTGTTACAAAATGATAGAAACTTGGTTCTTAGATTGTTTGAAAGCCTATTAAATTCCTTCGACTGATATATAAATAAATATTATTTTATATTTTTCAGAGATATTATCACCTAAGATATTTAAAAAAAAAATTGATTAATTTTTCAATTTTCGTGTAATATGTTTGTGTGGCTGCACAGTCTAGAAAAATGGGGAGCAAAATTAAAAACTCTTATAATATATAACATAATCATTATAGTCTCAGCTTTTATTTAAGTCTTTGAAATTTAAAATTTATTCAACAGTTTTTGAAATATCTAAAAAATGTCCAAGTATGTTTTTCTAAAATTTCATTTGATTCCGAATTCTCTAAACTGAATGCATATTTTCCTCTTATATATGGTATAAAAATTAATACTCTTCACTTTAGAGGATTTTTCTCTCGCATATTATTTACTAATTACGATTATGAACTTATGAAGAAAAGTTAATTTGATGCACTGAATTAAATGTTTTTAATTAAATAAATATAATTAATAACTAATAGTTAATTACTTACAATTATTAATATATTTATTCCTTTATTTATTTCATTTGAATTCAATTTTTCTGACATTTGAACATCAAAAAATTGTTTTGTTCTATTATTAACCACCAAAGAATAAAAATAATATACAATAAATTGGAATATTTTCCTTTGGAGAAGAAAACTTTAGAGGATATTAGAAGAGGATTTTTTCTTTAACTATGAGATTACTCTTTTTAGGGTTCACGAAATTAGAAAAATTAATCAATTTTTTTCAAAATGTCTTAGGAGATAAATCTCTCAAAAATAGATATTTTCTATATATTGGGATTAAACTTATAAACTAATTTCAATTACAAAATCATCTAAAATTATTTTTGTATTTCAATTAAGTATAATGTTTTCTTAGTGAAGTAGCTATCATTTTCCAATAATAAACTATGTTAATTTAATTTCAGCAGCAATTTTTCTTAGCTCGCCCGTCGTTCGTGCTGACAAATTCTGACGGTATATTGTATTTTAAAATTTATTTATTATTAATTTTTTTATTATCCTACAATTTTTTGTTATAAATAAAATTATATTTATATTATAAAAAAGTTTAATAATATATAAATAATTAATATATAATCCTGACATCCCTGTCCAGCGGTCAGGGAATTTTAATCAAAATCAGGAATTTTTTTTTAAATTGCATAAGAAATAGATTTTTTTTATTTTTTAAATTTTCAGCCGACCAGATACTTGAATGAGTGAATCACTTTCGTTTATTGGTTCTCTTTCATTTTTGAAATCATAATCAAAAGGCTTTTCTAATTTGGAAAACTTTGTGAAAATGATTTTAATTTTATCTCATGCGGGAACGCGGCTTTAGATCGTGGTTTTTCAATAAACAAATAATTAGATTATTTTATCTTTGTCTTTTTTAGATTTTATGTGTGTAATATTTTGTTTACAACAAAAGAAGGTTTATAATGATGATAAATAAAGTGTTTAAGTTCACTATCATAAAATTACGTTAATATTTACCAGCTCACATAATTTTTTTTGTTAAAGATTTGTTATAAAAAAGGGAAGGGAAGAGTCAAGGGAAAGTCAGGAAATTTTTTTCTTAGTACTTGCAGGACACCCTGAATTAATTATAAAATAAATGTATATGTATTTTATAAGTAAATAAAATTTATTTTTGAATAAATACCAAGAACCGTTTCGAAATTTTAGTTTCGTTTTAGTTCCTGATTTTCAGTTTCCGTCATTTTTAACTAATTTTCAGTTTAATTCCACTGATTCAAATCGCGAGAATAAAGTCACTGATTCGTAGTCAAATTTCACTAATCTTAAGTAGGAATTTCACTGATTCTGATTTAGAGAGTAAATTTCAATAAAATTAGGCCTAATTTTTGATGATTTTGTTCGTATTACTTCATGTAATAAATGTTTTTTATAATAAACAAAATATGATCATTTATTTTATATAAATATGTCTATTTTTTATAAATTATGTTTAATTATTTGATTTTTTAATTATGTTTTGAAAATTAATTTTTCATCGTCAAACTCGAAACCCTATTGGCGCGCGCAATTTGTCGTCTAGTATATACTATATTATATATGGGCAATTCCACGGGAAATTTTTCTACGACATTTTAGAATCGGTTAAACATATTTTTTTATCGTTCTTGATAGAAAAATATTAAATACGTATTTTTTTATTGTTCCATATTTGCCAAAATTTTCGAGTTATGAATTTTCGAAATGTTTGATTTTTAAAAGTAGTCCCATTTTCAATAGCTTATAACTTTGAAAGTATTGAGTTTGGAAAAAAGTTGTCAAAGGAAGAAAGTTTTGGTTTTTCTTCAACTTTTAAAAGATTTAAAAAAAATTTTTTTTTTCAATTTTTAATAAAAAAAAATTTCTTTTTTATAAACAAATTAATTTTTTTTAAATTTGGGCGCGATTTTTTTTTATTTTTTTTTATTTATTTATACCTACTAATATACAGAAAAATTTCCAAAAAGATTCAAGATGGGCCGACTCATAGTTTTCGTTCTATAAATTTTTTAATTAATTTGTTTATAAAAAAAAAAAATTTTTCTTAAAAATTAAAAAAAATTTTTTTTTTTAAATTACATAAAAGTTAAAGAAAGACCAAGATTTTCTTTCTCTGACAAGTTTTTTCTAAACTCAAAACTTTCAAAGTTACAAGCTTTTAGACTTAAAATTCACAGTTTTCGTTCTATAAAAAATTTATGGAACGAAAACTACGAGTCGGCCCATCTCGATTCTTTTTGGAAATTTTTCTGTATATTAGTAGGTATAAATAAATAAAAAAAATAAAAAAAAATCGCGCCCAAATTTAAAAAAAATTAATTTGTTTATAAAAAAGAAATTTTTTTTTTATTAAAAATTGAAAAAAATTTTTTTTTTAAAATCTTTTAAAAGTTGAAGAAAAACCAAAACTTTCTTCCTTTGACAACTTTTTTCCAAACTCAATACTTTCAAAGTTATAAGCTATTGAAAATAGGTCTACTTTTAAAAATCCAAAATTTCGAAAATTCATAACTCGAAAATTTTGGCAAATATGGAAAAATAAAAAAATACGTATTTAATAGTTTTCTATCAAGAACGATAAAAAAATATGTTTAACCGATTCTAAAATGTCGTAGAAAAATTTCCCGTGGAATTGCCCATATATAGGTATACTATATTATATATAATATATACTATATTGGGATCCTGGCAATAATTTTTAAAGAGTTTCAGTAACTTTTATTTTCTTAGGTTTTAAATTCGTACAGACAGAAACAAAAATTATTTTCTGCTTTTATAAAAAAATTAATTTGATTTATTTATTATCTTTTCCTTATTTAATATATACTTTTTAATATTCATTGATGTCTACTTTTATGATTTCAATAAGAAAAATTGCTATATGTAGCTTAAATAACAAAATTACAAATTCCCCTAAATGTCACAAACTTTTGTCCCGATTAGGTATACCATTCCTCCTTAAAATTAGTGAAACATAACAAGGTAGTTGTCCTTAATTTACTTTTATTTTGTTAGTAAACTTCAAAAATTTACATTCGAATAATATTATAATAATAACATTAATTAAATTCAGTTTAACATTTTAAGGAAATATAAATTTGTTATTTTTAAAAAAATTGTTTATAAAATTTAACTTTAAGTTTAAAATGTATTGGAATAGGAAAAAAAGAAAATTCCCATCTGTTAGTAACTGAAGTAAACTTCCATAAGCACTCTTAATTATCAACAGCATCACACGATTTGAAAAAATGATACAGAAATAAGAACCAATTGGCTGCTTCGCCCCGTTGGCTGCCTCACTCCGTTATACTTTAAAATAATTATTTGAAATATTTAACTGTTGTGAAATTTTTTTTTATTACGCTTCAAGGAATATTTTTAAAGTTACAGACATAATTTTTTTTTCGTCTTGAAGCTTTTAACTTGTTTTTATTACAACAGCTTAAGTTTAAGTTGATGTACACGATATTTCAAAAACAGATGAACCGATTTACGAAAATAAAATTTTTATTAAGAAGCTGCCATTTTGTGAAAAAGTGATATTTTTTAATTCCTTCGATCAAAAACAACATTTTCTTATAAACGAACAGAATCTATTTTATTTTTTACTTCCTCGTAGAGGAAGTATTGTAATACCGAAATTTTTCGAGTTCGATTTTTTGACATATCTTTATGTTATTTGACCTCAGGAGTTCAAAAATGACATTTTTAAAAAATGTCATTCCGTATGTGTGTGTGTGTGTGTAAACATCACATTTTCATAAATATCTCGAAATCATGAAGAGCTTTTGGGTTGAATTTTTTTTTAAATTGTAGATCTCACCTGCGGACATAAAATGAGAGTACTTTGAGATAGATTAATAAAGTTTAACTAAATTTTTTTTGGATTTTTAATTTTGCAAAAAAACGTTTTTTGCCCATAACTTTAAAAAAATGTTAGGACACCTATAAATGTTTTTCCATAATTTTGTAGCGTTTTTTTAGACGCATCTTTTGAGCCCTAATTGAACATTTTTCGTCCATATTAACCGGAGATATTAAACTTTTAAAAATTCAAAATTTTGGAAAATAAGACTTTTTTGAAAATTTTGTTGAAAAATGTAGAAGTAATCTTAAAATTATCGTTACCGACTTGTAGAGCTTCAAAAAACGCTTCGATTAACCTATTTTTGAACCTAATTCGAAAATAAATTTCGAAATTATTGGTATTTTAAAAACCAAAAATTGTGGAAAATGACATTTTCTCAACTTTTTTGTTTAAAAATTTTTGTTTAACTATTAAATTATTGTAATTATCTTGTAGGGTATTTAAAAATAAATTGATTGACCGAAAATTCAATCACTTTTACCATATTTATAAAAAGTTATTCATATATTTCTATTATTTTTATCTCCACCTTTGGGAGATTGTTTACAAAGGACAGAAAAATTAATTTTTATTAAATACACTAAAAGATGTATAATAATATAGAAAAACTTTAATTTTAAAAAAATAAATATTCCTTAAAAAAAATCCTAAAAAATTGCATTTTTTCAACCTTTTGACTAGGTATATCCCCTTAAATAAAATAAATAAATAATTGGATAGTATAGCTGTGGTTCATAGAAATTGGAATTGTATTATTAAGCTCAAGTCTCAAAGAGCTAGTTAATGTTAGCAAACAACTTATATTATATCCTGATTGATCTAAATGAATGTTATTGCTTTCTCCTTTGTATACTACTTTTCTTCTTACTACTAAGACAAATTCATCAGATTCTTACAACATTTTTGTTTCTATGTTTTTTTCAGTAACATATGGGCAATTCCACGTGAGATTTTAGTCGACCTTTTAAAATCGTCCAAATATATTTTTTTTCTTTTCTGTATCGAAAAAAACAGATACATATTTTTTTATTTTTGTTTATTTGTCCAAATTTTCGAGTTATGAATTTTCGAATTTTTGGACTTATAATTGTAGATCTACATTCTGTAGCTTATAATTCCTAAAATATTAAGTTTAGGAAAAACTTGTCAAAGAATGAAAGTTTTAGTTTTCTTTTGACCTTTAAGAAATGTAAACAACTAATTTCTTTTATAAACAAATTCATTTTTTTAACTTTGGGCCGTATTTTTTTTATTTTTTTAAAATTTATTTATACCTTATAATATAAAGAAGATTTTCCAAAAAGTCCCGAAATGTGCCTGATGTGTTAAATGAGTTTTAAAACATTTTAAAAATCACATGCAAGCATCACAGTGGGATTTTTTTACAATTAACTTTTTAAAACTGTCTACAGCGTTCAATTTTTAATGTATTTGAGTGTTCCTTGTTTTTAATTAAAGGGTCTACGCTGTACACAGTTTTAAAATGTTAATTGTAAAAAAATCCCACTGTGATGCTTGCAAGTGATTTTTGAAAATGTTTTAAAACCCCATTAACACATCAGGCCCATTTTGGGACTTTTTTTAAAATCTCTATATTATAAGGTATAAATAAATTTAAAAAGAATTTTAAAACATCTCACGTGGAATTGCCAATATTTATTTACACTAAAGTCCGTGAGTATCAGGACGCCCCTTTTTTCATAAGTGGAAAAATGCTTAAAACTTAGAAAATAAGAATGACAAAAATTTTTCGTATTTTTTTCCTGAAAGCTAATGAAATTATGAAAAGATTGACACCTGATCGAAGAATTTTCGTTGACTATTCTGTCAGATACAAAAAAAATACTGGATTTTGCATGCTTTTCGTAATTTTTTAATTTCTCGAAAACTAATTAACTTTTATTAGTGCTGTTGGTCTTGTTTTAATCTCTATTTAATGTAGAATCTACATTATTAACTGGTATTGTAAAATAAATTTTTCCAAAAAAATTGGAAACCGTAAAAGTAGGATTAAAAAAATTCAAAAAATTATCATGAATATTAAAGTGGCAAAAAGGCCAATGTAAAATATATGTTCATTTAATAGATATACTAATTTTTAATTACTTAATTATTTAATTAAAAAAAATTTTTTTGTTGAAAAAGTGTGAATCTGTTTTTTAAAATTTTTTTATCTGACTTTCACAGTTTCAAATTTTTTTGGAAAAATTTATATCACAATACCATTAATTAGTTTAGATTCTACATTAAATAGAGATTGAAATAAGACCAAGAACGTCAACGAAAATTCTTCGATTAGGTGTCAGTCTTTTCATAATTTCATTAGCTTTCAGGAAAAAAATACGAAAAATTTTTGTCATTCTTATTTTCTCTGTTTTAAGCATTTTTCCACTCATAAAAAAAGGGGCGTCCTGATACTCACGGACGGTAGTGTATGTCCATGTTTCGTGGTACGACATATTCCGAAATGTTAAAGGCGAATACGTTGTCAAGATTAGATTGAATTAATGTTTGGAAAAATTATTTATCAATAATCATAATTGATTTATTCATCTCAATGTCTGTGATTTTTATTGTTTTGAGTTTTCCTTTTTTGTGCAGCATAATATAGAGTAGAGGGGGGGTAATGTAGTGCACTGGCTTTACTGACTAAATGAATGAATTGAATTACTTGACGTTGGTATGGCAGGGTTAAGGGGCGGAACCACTTATATTTTTTTAAGTGTTTATATAAAAAATCTTTCAAATTGGGAGCTATTACATATAGAGCTGCTCTGCCGGAGTTCATTACTGCCGTGCAGTCCTGAGCCCACAAATTTTGTCCGAAAGCAAAAAATCAAGTTTATTCACATTTTATAAATATTTTATTATTAAGTGAACTAACTTTTAAGTAAAAATATTGAAAATTAAAAAATTGACACAACTTTGAAAAAAATATTCGATTTTTGCCTACTTTTCTGCAACTTTTTTATTTAAAAAAAGGTACTAAAATTTTTTTTTCTTTTTAAGTTTAGTTCACTTAATAATAAATTTAATAACGAACAATTTCCAATTTTTCATTTTAAAATCGGTCATTAACTTTTTGAGCTACACTGCACAGCAATTTCAAAATTCCTGTTTTTAAAATCATTAAAAAAATTTCTTTCAATAACAACTGCGTCGATATGCAAGCTTGTATAAAAAAATTGGACAGAAGATGCTTTTTACTTAGGCGTTGACGCGACTTCTTTGGAGATTTGCACTTTGACATTTTGAAAGCTAAATCTGAAAATAAGATGAAAAAATACACCTAAAACTAAGAAAAACCTGAAAAAACAACTAACACTAAAAAAATCCCTGAAATAGAAAAAAACCACCACCACCTTAAACCTTATATAAAATAAAACAATAAAACCCTAAAATAGAAAAAAACACTAGCTAAATCTATCACAGATTCAGAAAAACTTTAAATTTTTTATTTATATTAAAACGGTCTATCCGGAATCTTGTTTACTGATATGCTTTGGTTGTCTCTGTAGGCAACAAGTTGAAACTTTTTTTAAGTATAAATATATTTTCATTAACTTAAGAAGTTAGCAAACAATGTCATTGAAACCAAATTTTGTTTACTTTTTTCCTAAATCTTAAAAAAATTCATGAAAAACAGGTTCAAAAGAGACCTCAAAGGGGACACTTCCCCTTAACAAAAGTAGTTATTCTTACAATAATAAAAAATAAAAGAATTCTATTTATGATTTAATTATTTAATTTTTTTCTTATGTGCTGTGCACATTGGACGACCACGCTTTAGCTGAAGAAAAAATCTATAGCGGGATGACTGCCTTAATTTTTAGCCATTGAAGCTATTCTACGAGAAATATAGAACTCCTTTTACAGTTTTCGAATGCTATAGATAATTGGTAAGGTAGTTAATAGCATGATTTTTTGCTGTCTCGAAAGATTAGTCGATAAAGCAAATCGCATGTCACTAATTTGTATCAACTCACTGTTTAATTTTCCTCGTCCCACATCAAAAAATGTTTAAATTATTCCCCTCTTTTTACATTTCGCTGGATTTTCCTCTTCATTTCGCCAAACATTAATTGATGATCTTTTCAGTTCATTCTTTGACGGTTGATATCAAGAATCGATAAATTCATTTTCAGTAACCACACATACTTTCCAATCAAATTGGAGAACGATGTAGGTTATTGAAATAACCGGTTATAAACCCGGTTAACCGGTTACAGATAAATAACCGGTTATTCGGTTATAACCGGTTTTAACCATATAACCGATTAACCGGTTCTTTGGTTATTATGAAATAACTGATTAACCGTTTATTCAATTATTATAAAATAACCGGTTAACCGTTTTTTCGGTTTTTTTTTGAAGTAACGAGTTAAACGGTTTTCCGATTATTTTGAAATTATAGGGAAAGAGAATCATTATTTTTATTTGTGTAGAAAAAATTGTTTCTTAAACATCTAATTTGCAAAACGGAAGGCAAAATTTTCAAATATAAATTTAAATATTTTAATAGTTTCTTAAATTTTTTAATGTAATTTTTAAAAAGTGAATTTTTCTTTAAGGGGACCGTACACCACTTTTGCGTGTTTTTTCAATATTTATTTTTTCATAGTAAAATGTATTGAAACACTAGGCTCTTTTCACACATATTAACACACATATTGAGGATTAAGAAAAAAATATTTTTTTATTTAGTCTGCCCTTCATGGCGACAAAATGGCAGCTAAAGTGATTGTCCGGAAAAAACTGGTTGACACGATATCTCTGCTTCAAAATGTCGGAAACAACAACACAGTTAAAAATTGTAACATTATAACAATTAATAATAACTAATTATCTTAAATTCCCTACAATCAAGAGGTTCTATATTTTTCAAAAGTGTGGTTAATTAATAAAACAAATGAATAGAATCGACAAATTTGCAATTTTCATTCTGCGAAAAAATTAGAGCAAGAAATTTTATTTTTATAGAATTTGCAAAAAATACTTAATATTTGTGAATAATTTTGGTCTAGAATTAAAGAATGGAATTTATACTTATTATTATACTTATTGTACAACTGTCAAAGCTTAAAAATATTATTTATATAATTGGCGTTCGCTTGCACTCAAGATTTCAAAATCGCTATTTTCACAAAGAAATCTCTAACTTTAATTAATTATATTTTAATTTTTACATGATATAACCTTTTCCTTTCCTTTTAATTATTTTTGAATTATTATTTAATTATTTTTATAACGATTTGACATTTTAATCTGGTTTACTATCTTAAATAAACCAAAAATCAAGAATACTTTGACAATGGGTCAGGAAAGAAAGTTATCTACACTTTGAATTTAATGATTTAAATAAATTTTAAGAAAGAAAAGATTTATTTAAGCGCCAGGATATTTTGCACTAAAATATCAGAAGATTTATTACCTTAATTTAATTTTGCCAGCTAGTTCAGAAAAATTATTAGGAGATAATAAATTAATTTCCCAATAAAACCGCGGAAAAGGGGGGAGTAAGGAGACAACACAATAATGACACTGTCACAGAATTTTATTGGGACTCACCGTCAATTCGACGCCGACCTCGCATGGCTCCTCGTCCAGACATTGTATTTTTTTATTTTTATAATTTGTCAATTTAATTAATTTTTTTTTTCACTGGCGATGATGCGCCTTTGATTACAATCAAAACAAGAATGAATAAAAATGGACGTGTCTGTCACTACGAGAGCGTCGCTACACATACGCTTCTTTTTAGTTTTTGGCTTGGTCGCCAAAAGACTAAATTGCCATTTCGCTAAATTAAATTTTTACACAGTAAGAGGTTAGGTTCGAAACACTTAGTCGGTAAAACAGTTTTGCTGTGCATGGTTTAGCAAAATGGCAATTTAGCCTTTTGGCCACTAAGCTTTGGTGAGTCCCCGGCGTACTATTATTTTATTTTACAATTTATTATTATCTGCCCGAAATAAGATATTCGCCGCCGGTATTGCAGAGCGCCCACTTATTGGTCGCTGTCGTTCGCTTCGCGTTGGCCTTTAATTCAAGATGGCCGCAGATAGTGTTTTGACAGGACCAAAACAAGCGGTTTTCGTCTTCCTGGTGCTCTTGAATATTCGGGACTCACATCCGAATATATTCACCAGGAAGCAGTTCCCCTGTAGAATTCGGACAATCGAATAGTTGACGGCGAACAACAAACTCCGTAAATATGAAAACATAAAAATTCGAACAGCAGAAAATGTTCCAACTTCAAGTTTAATTATTATTTTTGATCTGACGAGTTGGCAAGTTTATTTTACACAAAAATCAATTATTTAAATAATTGATTTTTCAAGGTATAATCTTTTTGTTTATTTTTACTTTTTAAAATTCAAAATTTTAATACTAATTTTCTTTGTTTTTAGAAAGGAAATAGGAAGATTCTCGTTTTGATAGAATTCCTATCAAAGCATTTAATATTAGCGAAATTTTACAACTTAATATTGTGCGAGGCAAAATGCCGCGTCACAACTCTCCCTTGCCAATACTCGGCCCAAGGGGTCGAGAAGGTGAGCCCAGAATCGAGTTCACCTCTCGCCAGATCAGCTTTCATTTACTATTTTTAATTAATACGATTGACTTTACTCAACGCACGTCAATCAAAGAGAACCAATTAAAATTTATAATCTTTTTTTTTTCAAAATTTTTCATAATTATTTATTTAATTATTTAATTTAATTGTAAGAAAAGAACTGAATGACTCAAGTTAATAATTTGCTAATTTCTGAACTCTTCGATTCTATTTCTTTTTAATTTTTTTTTTAATTATTATTTATTTAATTTTTAAGGTCATGAACTAGTTCTTATTAAGTGGTCCAGTCAATTAATTTATAGATTCTGCATTAATCCTAATCTTTAATTTATTTAAAATAAAATTTGATCTAGTTTTCTTAATTTGTTTATTTACATTTGCGTAGAGGTCATGGACCTGATTAATTTAACTGTTTCATACAGCATCTACGATGGAACTTTTATTCTCATTTTATATTTTATTTATTTTTAACGAAAATTACTATAATTATTTTAGATCTTAAACTTTACAAAATCATCTCCGGAAATCATTTTGAAACTTCTGACATCTCGACAATCCCAATCTAAATTAATACGAATAGGAACGATTGCGCAATTGTCTGCGCCGAGCAGGTTCAACAGATATCTCCGGATTTCTTTCAATTTCTAAACAAACTTCCGGATCATTTTCAATTTCCGGTTCATGATCAGACCAAACTATTTCTGACAATTCGCGATCTAATCGTCGTTCATTTTCCGAATCTGTTGATTCCCAGTCCTCTTCAAGGGCGTGATACGGTTGAAGATGGGATGATATCTTCCCGCCAACCGACCTTCAGTCGAAGACAATTCATAAACATTCGGCGAGACTACTTTTATAATCATGAACGGGCCATGAAATGATGGAGCCAATTTACTAGCGAACCTGTCCTGCTTACGAGACAACACATGTAGAGGTTTCTTAACTAAATCACCGATTTCGAAGTGTAAGTCTCTTCGCCCACGATTATAATATTTTGCCTGTTTGACGAATGCTTGATCCTGATTTTGACAAATTTTCTCTCTTAAATCATTTAGTCGAGTTATACGAGTTGTCCATTTGGCAATATCTGCGACTGGTAACTCGTTTCCCCCCTCCACAAAACGACGCATGGACCTTAAGGGCATTGGTTCTCTGCCAAAATTGAGAAACGCCGGAGTTACGCGGTTGGTACTGTGTAACGCCGTGTTGTAAGCGAAACGAAAATCGCCGGCAAAAATATCCCAATTTCGGTGATTCTCGCCAATAAATGACCGAATCATTGTCTTGAGAACCCTATTGGTTCTCTCAACAGGGTTCGCCTGTGGGTGGTATAAGGGATTGAACGAATGATGTATTTGATAAGCGGCACATAAGCTTTTTATCGCATTATTATGATATTCGGTACCACTGTCCGAAAGTAATACATGCGGCGTACCCCACCGATTTATGACCATTTCACGAAATGAATTTATGACTGTTGTTGCATTTGCTGTACGCAATGGTGCCAGTTCAATCCATTTCGTGAATAGATCTTGAAAAACAATCAAATATTCGAATCCTCTAGATCTCTTTGGAAACGGACCCATTATATCCGTGGCTACGACACTCCATGGTTCTTGTATGATTCTTTGCCCCATTATACCTCGAGGTTTTGATTGTTCTGTTTTATTCATTTGACAGGTGATGCAAGTACGCACGAATTTTTCTACTTCTTTAAACATCCCGGGCCAGAAATATCTTATTGAAAGTCGATCATAGGTCTTTTGACCACCCAAATGGCCTGATTGAGGATTCTTATGTGCCTCCCGCATAATTAAGAGTTGGTCCTCTTTAGGGACTACCAACTTCCATGCGTTATGGTCATCCATAAGATCCTCAAGCAACGGATTATTTCGATATCGATATAACCTATTATTTTCTACTTTCCACCCGTGATATTTATGTGGTTCATTTAATACCGATTCGCGACGCCTATTATACCAATCATCGACAATAGCTTCGATAGCCGCAACTTTATTTTCGTCCGAATCTTTATACATTCGGGACAGCGCGTCCGGAATGTCATGCATCGATCCTTTTCTGTGTATGATTTCAAAATCATACTCTAATAGTTCAAGTGACCAGCGGGCTAATCGTCCGGTCGGATTTCTAAGATTTTTTAACCATCTTAGACTACTATGGTCGGTTATCACTGTGAAGTGATAACCTTCCAGATAAAACCGAAACTTTTTAATTGCCCAGATGACTGCCAAGCACTCTTTCTCAGTTGTGGAGTAATTGCGCTCCGCATCAGAAAGAATGCGACTGGCGTAAGCGATTACACGCTCTTGACCATCTTGTACTTGAGTAACTACAGCACCTAAACCGAAGTTACTGGCATCAGTTTGAATACAAAAAGGGGTTTTAAAATCCGGGTATCCCATTATTGGGGGAGAAGCTAATATCTTTTTTAATTCATTGAACGAGTTACTTTGTTCGTCGGTCCATTTAAAAGGTTGTTTCTTCTTAGTTAAGCGCGTTAAAGGCTCACAAATTCGAGCGTAATCTTTAATGAACCTTCTATACCAAGAAGTAATTCCTATAAACCGGCGAAGTTGACGCAGCGTTTTCGGTTGAGGAAATTTAACATGGGGCGAACTTTATCCTCATCGACTGATAAACCTTTATGATTTACTACAAAGCCTAAATATTTTGCCTCAGAGACGCAAAAGTTACATTTATCCGGATTAAGCGTTAAACCAGATTTTGTCAATTTATTAATTACTCGTTCTAACCATACCAAATGTTCCTCATATGTTTCTGTCGCAATTATCAGGTCATCCAAATATGCGAATACGAAGGGTTTCATGTCTGGAGTTATTATTTTATCAATAAGCCTTTGAAAGGTGGCTGGTGCTCCACAAAGGCCAAAAGGCACGAAGAAAGCAGTTTTAACATTACTTTCTTCACTTAGCGGTATTTGATGATAACCTAATTTTAAATCTAATTTGGAAATAAACTTAGCAGAGCTAAGTTTATCTAAAATCTCCGCCATAAAAGGCAAAGCATATGAGTCTTTAACCGTCACATTATTTACCTTTCTAAAATCAATGCAGAGACGGTAAGTACCATCCGGCTTACGAACCATTACAACCGCATTACACCAATCACTATTTGATGCTTCTAAAACTCCTATGTCAATGAGTTCTTTAACTAATTTAATGAACTCTTCGCATACTTTAGGCGACATGCGATAATTTTTCTGACGAATTGGGGCATTATCACCTGTATTTATTACATGTTCTACTAATTTGGCTGGAGGTAGTTTATTTGGGACCGACGGAATGACTCTTTTTAAAAGTGTCTCAAGATGCTTCCTCTCTTTATTAGTTAACTCAACTAACCCTGCACACGAATCCTTGCTATTTGGCTCACCTTCACCAAATTCTACCCTAATAACTGGCTTATCTGATGCCCACAATTTCTGATCATTCAAGTCTATTATTATTCCGAATGTTCGCAAGAAATCCATACCTAATATACAATTTTCGGTTAATTTTGGGACTATTCGGACATTTATTTTATTAGTTATTCCCGCTAAACTTATTGGTAATATACTTTCACCAATAATAGGCTCTATAGTACCGTTAGCTAACAAAACGCTGCTTTGTTTATTATTTATTTTACAATTATTCGAGTTTATTATTGATTCACCTACCGAACCAAGATACGTTCTAGCTGAGCCCGTATCAACTAGTGCTTTAATTTCCGAATCACCTATTCTAATATTAATATAGGGTCTTGAATGGGTACTATCACCGCCTAATTTATTAATTTTATTTCCCTCATGTCCGAACTGACAAGCTAGGTCGCGATTATTTATTTTATGCGGTTCAGTATCAACCGATTCGAGTTTACAATCAATAGGTTGATCAGAGACTTGTTTCAATTTATTATTTATTCTAATTATTTCACTAGTCGGGCTTAACAATTTATTATCAAAATTGTTAACAGCTAAAGTTTCAATATTCAAAAAAGATTTTACTATTTCATGTTTACGTGCCTTATTATTCGCGGTTAAACTATTTTCATTCGATTTAATTTTTACTTTATTATTAAGGGTCTGTGGAACTAATTTAGGAGGATCATCGACCCTAAGGTTGATCTCCATTTTTAGTTTCCCTTACAGTAAGACGATTCGCAAGTATATTTCGTGACGTCCTTTTCTCCGCATATGTGACAGAACTTCTTCCATGGATGCGGACATTTTCTCCACACATGGTCATCCTTGTCACAATTAAAGCAAGGAGGTTGAGATTTAGGCTCACGAAATTCTCTCTTAACCGAACTCTCATTTTTACCTGATTTACTGTCAGATTTATTCGATTTTTCTTTATTCGAATTCGGTTTATTATTATTTTTATTATTCGAATTCGAATTTACTTTATTAACCGAAAGTGACTTGACCAGTTCACTTGCAAACGATTGGAATTTTTTATCAAGACAATCAAGAAGAGAATTCGTATCTTTCTTGTTATCTTCGCGACTAGATTTTTCTTTTATTTTACCGGAAAATGCGAATTCGGGAAAGAAAGAATTTTCCGGTTTTTGTGGTGTTCTTTCAGTTTTGAGAGAATCTAACATTCTCTCAACGTCAGACGCCACAATTGCTAATTCGTCCAAGTCCCTAAATTCTCGGCGTTTAATGCTCATTTTTAATTCGGGTCGCATGTTAATATAAATCCGATCTAACATATCTGAATTTAATACAGGGCGATTAAATTTACGATATAAACCTTGCATACAAGTGATGAAATCAGCTGTGGTTTCACCAGA
Organism: Leptopilina syphax; assembly: GCA_032872505.1. NCBI lineage: Eukaryota > Metazoa > Arthropoda > Insecta > Hymenoptera > Figitidae > Leptopilina > Leptopilina syphax. The sequence goes on from CM065468.1 coordinate 52,946,616, forward strand.
GCCCTCAATTCGATTGGCAACTTGCTCTTCAAGACGCCACTGATAATTAATATCACCGAATCGCAATCGACACGCAGATTTGAATTCATTCCACGAATTCCAACGAGATTTATTTAGGCGGTACCATTGTAGTGCTATACCATCTAACAAAAGGACTACCGCACGAAGAACCTCATCGCTAGTCACGGATGAAATTTCTATCACATCGTCTACGCGCTCAAGAAAATCTTCTACGCTATTCTTGCTATCGCCTGAGAATTTTATTCCCCATTTCCTAACTATGGAATCGAGAGGCTTCCTACTACTGACTCTCGGTACTTAAATCAATGGAGAATTCGCTAAACACCTATTATTTAAATTTTCATTAGGAATTCTTCCTAATTGAGGGTCAAATGAAGCTTCTGTGGTTTGAATGGGTTTAAAATATCGATCATTTTCAACGAAAGGTGGATCAAATACTGGCCCAGGTTTGCGCCATTCTTCAGCCGGGGCTGTGCCTACCTTGGAGTCACATGAGGTTCTACAAGTAGCCTTGCCCTTGCTCGGCCAAGGTTCAGCCGTTACTGGCTCATAATTGGCCTCAAGGACTTCTCTCGCCTCATTTGCTATTTTAAAAACTGATTTTATTTCGCTGTTGTCCCTAGCTGTTGGTTTAATAATGTCCGGTCGTCTTGGTGTCAATAGGCACTCGTTTGTTTCTGTTGGCTCCAATTGTCGAAAATTATAACTGAAATTTTTCTCCTCAAAATCTATTAGGGGCTTAGCTGATTTGATAGATAAATTTTCATAATAAGGAGGCAAGGAAAATTCGAGATTTGATTTGCGAATAACCGCCGCCATTTTACCTGGTTTATGGATTTCAAATTTTTCGCTGGGGGGGGTAATTCGATCAGAATTATCAGCTGACTGATTTTGATAACCCGTCCTAGCGTGTGATACCGAATTTGCGACTGAAGTTCCTATTGTTACATACGAATAAGTTGAACTACTCGTAGTGATAGTGGGGATATTCGAATTTTGTGTGGAATACACCGTCGTCGTGAAAGGTATAATAACTGTTTTAGAGACAGGGGTATCTAATATTTCCCTGATTCTATCTAACGTGTCCTCGCGAGAGTCGACATTTGATTCTAATTCGGAATCGTTTGGTTGAATTTGTAATTCATCGGAAGGCGACCATGGAACTGTTCTATCACCCGAGGAGAACTGCATAAACCGCGAAGCACGATTTTTCATAATTTCTAATTTTCCATGTGAATTCGCGTGAACCGAATTCAAATAAATTTTTAATTGGTCTTTAGACCAATTGTCAAAGATTGGGGACATTTTATTATTAGATTCCGCCATTGTAAAAAAAATTTATTTGGAATTTGTGATAGGAACCGGATCAAAGTAGACGACTGGCGAGTTGTCAGAATATGGAATATTCACAGGAATAATAATGTCAATTATTAAAAAAAATTAAATTATATTCAATTAATTTTATTATTATTATTTTTATTTTCAATTTATTAATGAGTCGCAAATCAGTTCAATTTCTACGCGATCAGGAAGAATATCCTCTTCTGATTCTATAATGTGTAAAAAAAATTTATTTTATTTACTTTCTTATTAAAAAAATGAGAATTAATTTTTATAAATATTTTTTTTTCTTTGTAATCAAGAGCTGACTACACAATTCAGTTATTTTCACAACATTATTTTCAATTCAATAGAAGGCGGCGATGACTCAGGGAAATCCTTCTTTTATTATTTATTTATCCATAAAACTGACTTTTATTGAATAAAAATCAATTTTATTCTTACCCGAATTTATATTCGTAAATGTGATTCTCGATAATTGAACGAACACAAAATAATGTGAGAAGTCGTGTTTCTTTTCAACCAGGACCTTGACGCATGGGAATTACTTTATTTTTACTGCTTTTATTTCAAGATAATTTCAGCATGTTTGAACACGAATTCTCACTTTACTCTTTAATCAAATTTAAAATTCACTTTATTTTCGAAATTGATGCTTGTTTTGTTATTTAATTATTGTGTTTGTCTCGGGCCTAAACGTTCGGGTGTCATTTATAACCTTTTCCTTTCCTTTTAATTATTTTTAAATTATTATTTAATTATTTTTATAACGATTTGACATTTTAATCTGGTTTACTATCTTAAATAAACCAAAAATCAAAAATACTTTGACAATGGGTCAGGAAAGAAAGTTATCTACACTTTGAATTTAATGATTTAAATAAATTTTAAAAAAAGAAAAGATTTATTTAAGCGCCAGGATATTTTGCACTAAAACATCAGAAGATTTATTAACTTAATTTAATTTTGCCAGCTAGTTCAGAAAAATTATTAGGAGATAATAAATTAATTTCCCAATAAAACCGCGGAGAGGGGGGAGTAAGGAGACAACACAATAATTACACTGTCACAGAATTTTATTGGGACTCACCGTCAATTCGACGCCGACCTCGCATGGCTCCTCGTCCAGACATTGTATTTTTTTATTTTTATAATTTGTCAATTTAATTAATTTTTTTTTCACTGGCGATGATGCGCCTTTGATTACAATCAAAACAAGAATGAATAAAAATGGACGTGTCTGTCACTACGAGAGCGTCGCTACACATACGCTTCTTTTTAGTTTTTGGTGAGTCCCCGGCGTACTATTATTTTATTTTACAATTTATTATTATCTGCCCGAGATAAGATATTCGCCGCCGGTATTGCAGAGCGCCCACTTATTGGTCGCTGTCGTTCGCTTCGCGTTGGCCTTTAATTCAAAATGGCCGCAGTCAGTGTTTTGACAGGACCAAAACAAGCGGTTTTCGTCTTCCTGGTGCTCTTGAATATTCGGGACTCACATCCGAATATATGCACCAGGAAGCACTTCCCCTGTAGAATTCGGACAATCGAATAGTTGACGGCGAACAACAAACTCCGTAAATATGAAAACATAAAAATTCGAACAGCAGAAAATGTTCCAACTTCAAGTTTAATTATTATTTTTGATCTGAAGAGTTGGCAAGTTTATTTTACACAAAAATCAATTATTTAAATAATTGATTTTTCAAGGTATAATCTTTTTGTTTATTTTTACTTTTTAAAATTCAAAATTTTAATACTAATTTTCTTTGTTTTTAGGAAGGAAATAAGAAGATTCTCGTTTTGATAGAATTCCTATCAAAGCATTTAATATTAGCGAAATTTTACAACTTAATATTGTGCGAGGCAAAATGCCGCGTCACAATGATTAAATTGGTGATATCTTAGCTCATTTCACTCCAAATTTATTACAGTTTGAAATGATCCTAGTTTGATAGCTGTTACACCCATTTTTACTAAAATATTTGAATTTGAAGTGAAGCGAACATTTAAATGTAATCAATCCATATGTACTGAAACTTTCTGATCCCAGTATATATTTTGCAAATTCAAACAACGAAATATAAAATTATTTTAAATAAATATCAAACAAAATTATTTTTTTAAGTATTTTTTTACTTTGAAATTCTACTTCAAGCAATTATATTGTGGACTCAACCTCAATTATAAACTTTTAGGTGCTTGCACATTTCCAAATTTTTTCATTATTACGACCATTTTAAAAAAAAATCCCGTTGAACAAAATAATTCCCGTACATTTCCCGTACAAAAAATATTCCTGTACAGTTCCCGCTTTTCACGCACAGTGGACACCCTGAATATAAGGGTAAGACTTTCTGAAGTGTACCGATGGTTTTTTAAGTCTGTTCTTGATGAGATAATTAAATTTTCTTTATAGCATTTTATTCTAGATAGAATTTGAATGTATTACCAAAAAAAAATTTAAGGGCCCGCATTTTATTTACAAATTACAGCTATTTTTGTTACGCTCTGTAACAAAGACATGGCGCGTGAGGTTTTGCGGGCAGTCGCACTGCTGCGTTATATGCGTTGAATTGGTTTCAATTTGTTAGTTAGGTGTCATTTATAAAGCACTTGATACATAATTTAGAAAATTTTAATTAAAATGAAATTCAAAATAGCGGATCCAATATGGCGCTTAACAAAAATATAGCTTTATTTTGTAAATAAAATGCGGGCCCTAAAATTTTTGTTTGTAATAGTTCCACTTTTTACGTAGAATAAAATGCTGTAAAGAAAATTTAATTATCTCATTAAGAACATGCTTAAATTTTAATTTGTTTATATTTTTTTCTATTATTTAAACAAATTACATGATTATTTAAAACTGGAATTGGAGTTTTAGAAAAAAAAATTTTTTAAATAAGTGGTTAAAATTTTATCGAATTCTGTCGATTAGTTTTCGAGTAATTCATTTTTTTTAAAAAAGTATTAAAAAATTAAATTGTTTATAACTTTTAAAAAAATTTTTTTTGAAAAACTATTTTCAGGTGTTGTTTTTATTATTATTTACTTTTAAAATATAGTGTTTGAATGAAATTGAAATATCCTTCGATAATCATGAGTATATTTCAGAAAGCCTTACCCATAATACAATTTTAATTTTTTTGGTAGTTCGTGAAGAACATATACTTGCATGAAAATGGCGTTCATTTTTTTCCTAGGACAAAAATAACTCATGAGAACAGCTGTTTTTTGTCCTAGGAAAAAATTGAACGCCGTTTTCATACGGTCGAACAAATGAATTACTACGTCCTGTCGTCAGCTATCTTAAAGCGCCATTTTTGTGCATGTGGGATAAAAAATTTAATTATCAATAAGTTTCACAAAAATGTTTTTGGCTTCATATTTTCATATTTTATATAATATATAATAAAAATTTAGAACTAGTAAATAAAAATAAAATAAAAACAGCGAAGCAATAGTTGTTCTATTTTTTAGATACAAGTCTGCAAAGTTGATACTTGTCAAAATCATGAAAAAAACCATGTATTTTTCATCTTGAAAAATTCAAAACAAACGCAAAAACTTTTTGGTTCTTTGTTTTTTTGTATAGAAGCGTGGAGATAGTGTAGCTATTATTTCCAAATTCAATTTTGTTTTTTTCCTTTTGTTTTATCACACCAACCCCACATAACCTTGGAGTGCGGAGTCCAAGGTGTCTGTAGGCAGATTTCCCAAAATTCCCTAAGCAAAAAAAAACTTGCCTCACATCATTACAAGATTATAAATTATATTAGGGGAGAGTGAATTTGAACCAGTGTTTCAGTGAACCACTTGAAGTTTGTGAGAAATAACTGAATGAAATTTTTTCTTATTTTATATATAGGTTAGTTTTACGCAAACAGACTTTGTCCTAAAAGTTTCCGACACGTAGATTTATTACACAGCTTAACAAAAAAACGAAAAAAATTTGCGCCTGGGTTTATATAATGATTTTTCTATTTATTATTCACTAAAATAAAGGAAAAATATACATATTCTTTTTAAAGTTTGCTTTTATAGTAGTTGCAGACATGTTAAGGGGGGACATCACGAAAATTAGGTATATTTTAGGAATTTTTTTTGACTCAATGAAATGGTCAATTAAAAATCTGTAAAGTACGTTTTATTCAATGAGTATTGATATGCAATAAAATATATTTTTTCAAAAAAATTTCATTACAAAATGGCTGCTGTGCACCATTTTATTGGAAGGCGTCTGTTTATTAGGGTTGCATCGAGGGTTCCATGGCCGGACAACTAACGTCCTCAATTTTTGATTTGAAAAAAAACCAAAATGTAGTCATTTTCTATACATCAACAGCTATCGGCACACGTAGGATTTTTTCGATATTTTGATTTTTTGCAAAATGGTGCGTAATTGAGCAAAAAAGTGACAATTTAAAAAAAAAAATTCACAAAATTGTTGATAAAAATAAAAGTAAGTAATATAAAAAAATCCTACTTGTGTCGATAGCTGTTAATGTATAGAAAATAACAACATTTTCGTTTTTTCCAGATCAAAAATTAAGAACGTTAGTTGTCTGGCCATGGAATCCTGAAACAAGACGCTTTTAAATGAAATGCTGCACAGCCACCATTTTTTATAAATTTTTAAAAATATATTTATTTTGCACATCCATACTCATGCAATACTCATGAAATGGTCAATCAAAAATCTGTAAAGTATGTTTTATTACGTACTTTACAGATTTTTGATTGACCATTTCATTCAGAAAATCATAAATTTTCAAAAATATGGTAAAAACGTTCTCCTATCTACAAAAGCAAACTTTTTGATAAAATATAATTGTTTTCCTCATATCTGTCGATAAATCTATCATAAAAAATATCTTAAATGTCAGGCTCAAATTTCATGTTGACTTGTGTTATTTATAAAAAAACTAGAAAAAACTGTTTGTCACGTACAAAAGAAAAAATTTGGTGGAAATATAATGATATTTTTTATTGAAATAGGAAGTTTTTTAAATTAGTAAACTTATGATTTATTTCGCTTCGGGTGACAACTTTAATATTCCGATGTGATAAAGAAATTTAGGTCTTACATAAATTTATTATAAACAGTTTTTGTTGCGAATGTCATGTGAATACAATGAACCAGGCAACATTGAACCACACGGAATAACAAAGAATTTTCAAATTTTTAAATAAAATTTTTTATTTTCTACAGAAACTACCTCACGTAGTGTTCTTATCACCTCACATCACAACTGCTAGACAGATTTTCGTGTTTTATTAGTCTTTTGTAAAAGATTACACAGCCACACAAAAAAAAAAAGTTCTGATCTGGGGGTCTCACTATGTAGACTTTATGTTTTTTGGGTCGCTGAATCCGAATCCGAGGTCCATTTAACCCCATCAGATCAGGATTTTGACATAACCTCAAAAAACCAATATGGCGGACACATTTTTGAAAAGTTCATCGGATTCGCTTGAAATTCGTTACTCGGGGGTTTTTGGGGTCGCTGATTACGAATTTGAAGTCTGATTTCAAAAATTCAAAATGGCGGATCCAATATGGCGGACAAGTTTTTAAAAAATTCATCGGATTCGCTTGAAATTCGTTACTCTGGGGTTTTTGGGGTCGCTGATTACGAAAATGATGTCGGTTTTTCAAATTCAAATTTTTTTTTTTTTTTAATTTTTTCAAATTCAAAATTTTGAAAAACCGACATCAATTTCGTAATCAGCGACCCCAAAAACCCCCGAGTAACGAATTTCAAGCGAATCCGATGAACTTTTCAAAAATGTGTCCGCCATATTGGTTTTTTGAGGTTATGTCAAAATCCTGATCTGATGGGGTTAAATGGACCTCGGATTCGGATTCAGCGACCCAAAAAACATAAAGTCTTCATAGTGAGACCCCCAGATCAGAACTTTTTTTTTTTTGTGTGGCTGTGTTACTTTTATACTGTTTACTTTAATGCCAAAAATAGAAAATCTTCAAAAAAAGTGATGAAAGTGAATTAAATTCTGCAATGATAAAATGGTTCATGCAAGAGAAGCTTTACGGCCCAATAGCGTTTAAAATACATAAGTAATTATAAATTCTATGATATCTAGTTTTTCTTTTATTATATTTTTACATAAAAATGTGCGCATTAATTAATTAATTAATCTCGAATTCAAATTGTAATGAATTAATATCACAGGACCACAAAAAAAATTCGTTGAAAGGTTCCTTTGACCAAACCTGATGTATTTTATGTTTTTGGGGTCGCTGAAAACGAATCTGAAGTCCGTTTTGCTCCATCACGTCAGAATTTTTCCTACCCTCAAACTACATATCAGATTTAACGTGACAAATAAAATTCTATAAATATTAACAGATTTACCTCAATCTCGGTATTAAGGCTTTATTGGGGTTGCTGATTACGAACTTAGAGACAGATTATCAAAATACAAAATGGCGGTCAGATTTTTAAAAAATTCTTGAATTTTTACGAAACTAGGTATTGAGGGGTTTTTGGGGTCGCTGATTACGAAAATCTGATTTCAGATTTTTGAAATATAAATGAAGGATCTAATATGGCTGTCGGATTTATAAAAATTTGTTGAATCTTTACAGAAGTTGGTATCTAGGTATTTTTAAGGTCACTGATCAGGAATTCTTTTGTGGGTCTGTATCCAAGGCAACTTCACGTTGTAACGTCGGGCAACTGAGTTATTCCGTTATATTACAGAGTCCAAAAACTCACAATATTAATAAATAATTATATATATAAAACAATATAATTCTAAACAATTATTTTATTTGAATAATTAAAATGAAATAAATTAAGAATTTTTTTCACAAAAACAACAGAAACTGAGTATTTATTTAACATAAATTTAAAGTACAACTTTATTTACAAGATATTAATCTAATTAAAAAGACATTTTTAATACAAATTTGAACATAATTTTAAATAAAAACAATAAACAAAATTTTTCGGAAAAATATCATTTTTTCCCTAACTTTTATTCTACTTTCATATTGCATTTTTTCAGTTTTATTTTTTTCAGTATTTCTGTTTTTACAATTCTGATTTTTTGATTCTGCTTCCTTTCCTCTATTTCTTTCACTTGTTGCGGTGTAATTCCTAATTTCAAATGTTGTTTCCCTTCTAGTTTACCATGATTTGGTGATGTTTTTTTCGGTCTTGAATTAATTTTGGATTCTGCTCTTTTGATAAAAGGCGCTTAATAAGTAGACTTTTTCGCATCAAATTTAAAACTGAAAAAATCATCTGATTTAATAAAACGTAAAATTATATTTTTGTATTATTATATAATATTACATATTATATAATATTATAAAATAATAAAATTAATGTTACATTATATTTTATGTAAATATATCTAAACATATTTTTATTAATTACTTACATCAACGTTTATTCTCATTGACAAATTTAATTATGTCCAGTGCAGATTTAATTACATCCAACATAACATTCGCGGGAATGTTATAAAAAAGTGAAAATAACATAACCCTAATGTTATTATCTTTAATTTTTCTTTTTAAAATAGGAATAATAGCGTCATTGAATTGTTTAGCAAGCTCATTAGATTGCAATATGTTTACTGTTAAATAAAAATAGGTTAATTTTATTACAAAAATATTCAAAGAATTCTATTTTGTTATAAAACATTAATCCAATTGGATAAAATTTTATTCAATTAAATAATTTTTAAATTGATTAAACAAAAAGACTATTAAATTAAACAAATGTTTTTTTAATATATTTTATACTTTACCATTCGCGTTTAAACGCATTAAAGACAAATTTTGTAACGTGACATTCATTTTTGATTATTTAAATATCAAAATAACTTTTTTTTAAATTGTATCTTTCGTTTGCCCCCGACAATGTTTACTACTAGAATGAGGTTAGAAACTTAATCATAGATACATAAAGCCTTAATCACACGTATGCAATTTGTATACAATTTATCTAATTTTATAATTTGTTTAATTAAATACAATCTATCTACTTATATAAATCATTTATTTATATAGTTATTTATTTAAAATTTTTTAATTTTATTTGTTTTTTAATAAAATACAACATTCGAAAAAAAGGAACTTTGAAACTACTTTTGATTTTTTTTTATCTTAAAGTGAATACATATGTCTTTTTTTTAAATTACATATGAATAACATTTAAATTTCTAGCTAATTCACACACACACATAATTAATAATAACTTAACAACAAAATGGTAAATAATATTAATATATAGTTATTATTCATAAAATATTCTTCTTTTTAATTAAATTGTATTAAAGATGGAGACTAACAATGGATATAGTAAATGATGTAGAAAAAAATGGTTTATAACATTTAAAAATTAAATAATAAACAATTACAGTAAGTGTGCACTAGATTTTCATATTTTAGTTCCTAACGATTGGAAACTAAAAATATCGCAAACCTATGAAAATAAACAATTGCTGACGAGGGTATTCGAACCTACGACCTACGGACTTACAGACTAACGCTCTAACCACTATGCTAATGACACGTGTGTACAGTAAAGTTTTAATATCTTAGTATCATTCAAACTTACAATTATTAATTAAAAGATGAAAAAATAGGGATACGTTAGAAATAATAAATTGAATTAAAATAAATTAAACTAAATTTTTAATAATAGCATTAAATAACTTGTTGCATTTAACATTCTACAAGTGAGGCATTTCACGTCAGAAATATCACGATTTGCAAAGGGTTTGCCGATTTTCGCAAAACTTCGTGGGATTATAGTTCTATATAAAAGACTTCTTTCCTCTAAATTTTTTCAAAAAAATTCAAAATTGTTAAAGATACGCCATTTTGAATTTTAATATTAATTTTATAAAATTTTGAATATCTCGGAATATTGTTTTTGGATTTTTATGAAATTTACACATTTTTCAGGTAAAAGTATGTACTTTAAAATATAAATGAAGTTATTAAAAAAAATTATTTTTTAAATAAAAAAAATTTTAAAAGTTTTTTGTTTATTTACTCCTCTCTGAGTACAATGTTATTAACATATTTGGATTCCTTATGAATTCACCTTTAATTGTTTAAAAAAAAGTTGATGGAGACTTAACTGAGTACGGAGATATTTAAGTTTTTGTAAAAAAAGCGTCGCCGCGCCTAGCACCATACTGCACAAGTCGCGTAGTACGTTACCATAGCCGTGCATTCGCGCTGCAACTAGGCCAATTTTTTACAAAAACTTCAATATCTCTGGACCCAGTTGATTCTCCATTAATTTTTTTTATGAAATTAAAGGTGAATTCATAAGGAATCCAAATATGTTAATAACATTTTTCTCAGAGAGGAGTAAATAAACGAAAAAATTTTTAAAATTTTTTTATTTAAAAATTAATTTTTTTAATAACTTCATTTATATTTTAAAGTACATACTTTTACATGAAAACTGTGTAAATTTCATAAAAATCTAAAAACAATATTCCGAGATATTCAACATTTTATAAAATTAATATTAAAATTAAAAATGGCGTATCTTCAACAATTTTGAATTTTTTTTTTAATTTGAAGGAAAGAAGTCTCTTATATAGAACTATAATCCCACGAAGTTTTGCGAAAATCGGCAGACCTTTTGCAAATCGTGATATTTCTGAGGTGAAATGCCTCTAATGCTATAAGCTTTTCAAAAATAATTGTTAGCAATGATAAATTTTTTTTTATTAAAGTTACATAACTTTAAATGTTAGTTTAACATGCAAGTTTTTTAATAAGTGGATAATGTGCATTTAATCAAAAAGTTTATGAAATCAACTTATGAAAATTATTATTCAGGGGGTTTTTAGAGTCACTAATTACGAATCTGGCATCAGATTTTCAAAATTCAAAATGGCGGATCCAATATGGCGTAGGGTGTTGTCGGGTGATGTGCAACACCGCCGATTACTGATCTACAGTTCGATATTGAAAAGAGTCAAGTATTGCAATTTGTTTGATTCTTCAGTAACTTGTTTTTGATATATAACTAAAATGAGACAGCCTAAAATAAATAATTAAAGAGATTTTCATCGATATTTATGCATTACATACCTGAATTTTACTGGTGTTGCACATCACCCCAACTCTTTTGGAAAATGCAAAAACAGACGTTTTTGAAAATGCGAAAAATTTGTAGGAAAAATTTAAAATTCTGAAAAACTAATAATGCAGAAATATTCTATTATAATGCCTCTAAGTCATTTAATTTTGAAATATTTAAAAATTTAATTATTTGACATGTTTTTCGTCCAACGAAAAAAAACGTTGCACATCACCCCACAACACCCTATATTAAACAAAAAATTTTGTGATTAAAAATACAAATTTTGTGAGAAAGGTCTGCCATATTGGATCCGCCAATTCGAATTTTCAAAAATGGACACCGTATTAGTAATCAGCGACCCAAAAACCCACTTCAAAGTGGTGTAACCTCTTAATGTATCTTTGAAGACTTTCATGTATAAATGATGATGATGATTTACTAACGAATCGAGAACAATTATCAGTAATTGTTTCATAGCATAGTTGCACACACCTTCGAGTGAGTATTGTGAAATATATAAAAAAGTTGAATATAACATGGAAAAATTAACGAGGTTCCAAATGGAATTTTCCTTGACCTCTGTATTTTTAGAATCTTAAAATCCTTCTCTTAGACATTGCTCAGGAGTTCTCATATCCTGCTCTTCAATACAACAGTTTCAACTTCTATGGTAATTCCCTTTCGAAAAACATGATGTAATTCTTTAACAATAATTCTGAAGATTGCATCATGCTTGAACGATATTCACGAGTTAAATACGGAATTTGAAAATAAACACCACCAATTTTGTTAATCCTTGAGTGTGATCCAAGGGGGTTGTTAATTTCAAAGTCATCATAATATATAAATACTGGAATGGTAAATTTGTCTCCAAATTCTTTTAACTTTTTCTCACACAGTGCACCCAGAACAAGGAATCTCTCAAGGAAACAAATTTTTTTCTTCGTTTTTTAAATAATTTTTATCCTGCGATACTCAGTTGATTCTACTTGTTTCTTAATATCTTCAGAAGTAATTGTTCATGGAGAATTATCTACTTCCATTTCAATATCAGTTTCTTAAGACTCTAAAGAGCTTATCCCTGCAATGTGGACCAACCTTAAAAAATTCTAAAAAAAGTTGTCCACTTTACATGTAAATATGCCATTGTAGTCTTTATGGTTTATTTTTAAATGCAACTAATAATTTATAACAAAAAAAATTTATAATTTTTGTTTTGTCAAAAATTAAAATTTTTAGTTTTCTGCTAACAACAGAAAATGTTCATGGATCAAACTGTTGTTTGTTTGTCCACATGTTTTATTGAGCTAAAAAGGCAACATTTCCCCACTATTAGAATAGGATTCTAAAAAAGTTCATTTTCAGCCAACCCTAACCTGCAACTACTTTAAAGTTACAATAAAATGTTCTATCTTCCAGCATGTTGTTCAGCAACGCCCTAGAAACAATCTAGGTGGATACCAGTACATAGAAAGTAAGTAAATTGATAGAAATTTAATTTAAACGTCTTTTTATGCCTATAAATTAATTTTTTCGATTTTTGAAAGTCGTATATAAAAGGTAAAAGAAAAACTCTCTTTTACTTTTTCATAAAATAGTCTTTTTATGACAGTATTGTCTGTCATATGTGACCGGGACTGAGAAAAGGGACCTACTTACCAAAAAATCAATTTTTTATGATGGTTTCTTATAGTTTATTATAGTCCTAGAAATACAATGCAATCAGTCCAGATTGTTGAAAAAAATTTTTTGCAATTGTTTAAACAAATTTAAAAAAAAAAATTTTTTTAATTTTTTTTTATGAACTATAAGTAATTTTAAGACAAAAATTACTCTTGGTTGTCTAAGTGTCAAGAATATATCCCCTAAATCTTAAATTGAATGCCTAAACCATTTACAAAAAATTCGACTTAATTCCTCGAAGATGATCCCCAAGTATACCCCGTCATCGGAAACCTGGTTGTGCAAATCAAAAAATAACTATGGATTATTGTAGAGTTCAGAATACCAGGATGTTGTCTAGTCCTAGCAGCAATCTTCCACATTTATTTAATAAATTATTTTTTCCATTTTTGAAAGTCCTGTAATAGGAGATAGAAAAACACTAGCTTTCATTTTTTTTATAAAATAGACGACCTGTCGAAGGGCCTGTGCGCCAAGAGCATTAGACCACTAGTTAATATTATTAAATAAACATTAACTATAATTATCTTCGAATTCTTTTTTTTATTCAGTCTGTCCACAGCTTGTATATTCTGTCCGCAGTGAGAGAGAAAGGTTGATAGAGAGAAAGAGAGGGAAGTATCGCCTCTCCTTTTAGTTTAGAGTAGGAGCGAAAGAGAGGCGAATATTATTATTATATATATATGTTATAGTTAAAGTCCGAAATTCAGGTAATGTGCACATTAACTAGTTAATCTGCGAATTACCTGATCAAATACGTTAAAGTTCCAAAGAAATTTTTTTTTTCGAACATTAACTAGTTAATGTCCAGATTAACTAGTTAATGCGAACATTACCGAGTTTACTTTCGTTGAAGTGCGAAAAAATGATTTAACTGAAATAAAACATGAATTATTATTGCTTCAGAGTAAAATTACTTTATTGAATAACAAGTGTACAATATTGGAACTTTTTTAAAAATAAACTTATTACTTATATATTAAATAATTAATATTAATTATAATTAATTATTATTATATAATTATATTAATTATAATTAATATAATAATTAATATCATTACTCAAATTGTTATTCAATTTTATTACTTTTTTAAAAAATAAACTTATTACTTATATTATTGCAAGATTAGGACTGGTGGCATTTGGAGTTACCGAGGGGTGAACAACTCTCATTCAGGGCGTACGAAAAATATATTCCCAACAAGGAATACTTGAGAATACTGAGAATATTTGGGAATACTTGAGAATATTTGGGAATATGGAATACAGAGAATAGTTAGACAAATGTAAGAATATGTTTGAATAAACGTGAATATCAAGGAGAATATCGAAGAATATGTTTGAATATAAAGGAATATGCCAAGGAATATATGAATATGTTTGAATAGAAGGGAATATGTTCGAAAATGGGTAAGACTCCGTCAGAAAAAAAGCGATTTGCAAGTGGTCTTCCGATTTCTTTGAAAGCTTTGGAAATAGAAGTCTTATATGAGTTAAATTTAACCCTAAAAGGATTTTGAAAAATTTTCAAAATGGCGGCCGCTACGCCATATTGAAAATGAGTGTTGCGATTTTTTCAAAAATTAATAACTTTGAAACTTTTTGATCGATTTTAATAAAATTTACAGTCGGTATAGTTAAAAATACGTAGTTTAATTTTATATTATGACCAAAAAAAAATTTCCAAAATTTGTCAAAAAAAAACTCAAAAAAATTTTTTGAATTAGTTTTTAGTTCAGTTGGCCTAATTTTTGAATTTTTTAATAAGTAGATATCGATTCCTTGTAATTTCACCTTTCATTTCATAAAAAAAAATTTATGGAGACTCTAATAGTTCTCGAGATATTGCGATTTTAGTGGGAGCGCGTACCGCGGAATTAAACTCCGTAGCGAGGCAGAATATAAAGCGAGCGTACAAACGTGCACAATAGGGTATCCGTAACAATGCGACTTTCGAATTTTGTTTACGCCACCCCCCAGTTTCGTTCCAATAAAATAAAAAAAAGTTTCCCAAAATTTGAAGTCGATTGATTAATATTAACACGTGCCAGTGATCGATCGAAATTTTCAATTAAAAATACACAGGAAAACTGCACTTTTAAAAAAAAATTCATAAGTTTTTTAATTCTCATGCAAAAAATTCTCCAGGTCACATTTGCCTTCATTTTTAGCTGCACTATAAGATAGCACTTTGCCAAAAATTCAATTTTCAAAAAATTTTCAAATGGCGGATGTTTAAAGTGGGTCATAAAAATGCACCACAATATATCCAAGGTTTTAACACATAAATGTTGTCAAAAATTCAAAAAATTTCTCACTCGGGGCTATTTACGATCGTTTATCATGAATCTGATATCAGAAATTAATTTTTGAAAATTTTCGATCCAATATGGCGGGTTTAAAATTTTGATTTTCTACATTTTTGAAGTAAATATTCTAAAACAACGTCAAGGGCGATTTTTGGAAGCGCTATCTACGAATCTAATGTTAAAATTTTATTTTCTAAATTACCCGATCTAATATGGCAAGGTGGATTCAAATTTTTTTTAAACTATTCCTTTAATAATCGATTTTAAGAGCAGAGGTATAAAAAGTTAAATTGAGGCCTTGGATCCAATAACTCGCCCGACGCTCGAAGGCACGCGCTAATACCAGTCGGGTAGCAGTGAGTGGCCCAGAGGCGCTCACTGCTCACTGACTGGCAGTTGCGCGTTCCTCCGAGCGTCGGGCGAGTTATTGGATCTAAGGCCTCAATTTCTAAAAAAGAGTTTCTAAAACATCCCAATAATTATTTTTTGTAACTATTAATCTATAAATTAATATTTAGACTATTTACTTCAAAAATGTAGAAAATCATAATTTTGAATCCGACATATTGGATCGGATAATTTAAAAAATAAAATTTTAACATTAGATTCGTAGATAGCGCTTCCAAAAATCGCCCTTGACGTTGTTTAAGAATATTTACTTCAAAAATGTAGAAAATCAAAATTTTAAACCCGCCATATTGGATCGAAAATTTTGAAAAATTAATTTCTGATATCAGATTCATGATAAACGATCGTAAATAGCCCCAAGTGAGAAATTTTTTGAATTTTTGACAACATTTATGTGTTAAAACCTTGGATATATTGTGGTGCATTTTTATGACCCACTTTAAACATCCGCCATTTAAAATTTTTTTGAAAATTAAATTTTTGGCAAAGTGCTATCTTATAGTGCAGCTAAAAATGAAGGCAAATGTGACCTGGAAAATTTTTTGCATGAGAATTAAAAAACTTATGAATTTTTTTTTAAACGTGCAGTTTTCCTGTGTATTTTTAATTGAAAATTTCGATCGATCACTGGCACGTGTTAATATTAATCAATCGACTTCAAATTTTGGGAAACTTGTTTTTATTTTATTGGAACGAAACTGGGGGGTGGCGTAAACAAAATTCGAAAGTCGCATTGTTACGGATACCCTATTGTGCACGTTTGTACGCTCGCTTCATATTCCGCCTCGCTACGTAGTTTAATTCCGCGGTACGCGCTCCCACTAAAGTCGCAATATCTCGAGAACTATTAGAGTCTCCATAAATTTTTTTTTATGAAATGAAAGGTGAAATTACAAGGAATCGATATCTACTTATTAGAAAATTCAAAAATTAGGCCAACTGAACTAAAAACTAATTCAAAAAATTTTTTTAACTATTTTTTTGACAAATTTTAGAAATTTTTTTTTGGTCATCATATAAAATTAAACTACGTATTTTTAACTATACCGTTTGTAAATTTTATTAAAATTGATCAAAAAGTTTCAGAGTTATTAATTTTTGAAAAAAACGCAACACTCATTTTCAATATGGCGTAGCGGCCGCCATTTTGAAAATTTTTCAAAATCCTTTTAGGGTTAAATTTAACTCATATAAGACTTCTATTTCCCAAGCTTTCAAAGAAATCGGAAGACCACTTGCAAATCGCTTTTTTTCTGACGGAGTCTTACCCAAATATAAGATTATTATATATAATATTTAGAAAAATTATAGAATATTAGTCAATGTTTCTTGAGAAATATTAAGAAAAAGCGGAATTTATTTAAAATACCCTTTTATGTAAAACCGGGGTAAAATCTTATAAACTTTGAAAATATGCTTTTTTCTGATTTTTATTTTATCTTTAAAAACTCTAATTTATTCTTTCAATTATATTTTTGAGTGTCATACCCCTCGCAAAATTATTAAAAATAAGTCTTAGAACTGAGATTTTTAAACTCTTAGAACTAATGTTTTCGTATACTGTCAATCCTTTGACGTATTTGCAGTCATATAACCAAAAGCTTAGTACCTTACCCAAGGTGGTCACAAGTTTCAATTTATTAATTTCCTTGACAATTTACTGACATTAAAATTATTTTCTAATATAAAATACTTTTACAGAAAAATATGAAAGTTTACGGAAAACGAGTAAAATTTATGAATTTTAATAATTTATAAAAATTACAATTATCACCCTACCTGAATTCAATTATTTTCTATAATTTTCAACTGAACTTCATATCTGAATCAATTATTTTGAATAATTTTCCGATAGTTCTTCTAGAATAATTCAATTATTTAAATACAAAATTCAATTTCTTATAACTGTCCCATGTTTTTTCTTTAGTTATTAAGGTATAATATTTTCAAAAAACTAATAAAGAAATTCTTACAATTAATTTCTTTTTAACATTTTAAAATAATTTTTGAAAGAAAATAGTTTTTTTATTTATATATGCAATTAAAAAATTTCCAAACAATTGAAATTTGGTAAAATCTTTTAAAGATAATTGCATTTCTTAAAAGAATTTTGGTTTAATTTAAAGAAAACTAATTAATTTTTTGATGCGAATTTTAATTAAAAATTTTGAACATAATTTTTTTCTCCAAAATGTTAAAAGTAATTCTAAAAAGTTATTATTTTTGTATGTTTAAAAAAAAATTTAATTAGAATAGCTAAATTTGTTTTTAAATTTATATTTATTTTTTATTTTATTTATTTTTTTATTTTTTTTTATTTTTATATTTAACTCTTTTGATAATTATATTATTTTCAAAATTTGCAATCTTCAAAAGTTGATTTTCGAAAATTGTAATAAAATACTTGAAGAAAATTAGTTAATTTCAATTACATTTCACAAAATTTCAATTATTCAAAATCTTTTCAATTGTATATTTCGAAAATTTAAATAGAAAAATGATTGAAAATTAATTTTTGAAAGATTTGTTTCTAGTTATTTTTTGCACTATAAAAATCGAAATGAGTTTTTTGTTGAAATATTTGGAAGAAAAGTTTTTAAGTTTTTGAAAGTAATTCAAAAAGAATATCATTTTTCTTAATTTCCATGACTAAAAATTTTTTTTCTGTCAATTTCCTGACTTTACTGACATGTGGTCTCCCTGCGTTAACAAATAAAAAAAGGCTTTATTTATTGATGAAAACGCACATCAATCGTCCTCATGTATTGCATCTTCCCTTACAATAATTGATTCTGTTTTTTAACTCAAGTATCGAAACAGCAGAGAATTTTGAATTTACGGAGCCTTTACGCGTATAAATTTAAAATGACAAATGTAAAAATATGTTACAGTTTTCTTGAAACTGTTGTTACTGCTCGTTAGTATTATAGAATATGTCAAAATATTGAAGATTACTTAGGAATATATGGGAATATATAGGGAATATTTAAGAATATAAGTGAATACTGAGAATATTATAGAATATCAGTGAATACTGAGAATATTGAATATATGCTGGAAAACATGGGAATACCCATAGAATACACGTGAATAAGTTAAGAAAGTAATGCCCACTTTTTGGGTTTAGAAGAGGGTATCATGTTTCTTCTCCATTTTCCGTGCCAGGTAGAAAGAGAGAAACAGAATTTGATAGGGGAAGGAAAAGTGGGGAATTTTACTTTCAAGCCAAAATACGAAATGGGCGTCTTATTTCCTTATTGGCTAATTATTTTTCTTTTTTCACTCACAGATAGATTAAGGAGTAAAAGAAAGGGAGATCGAGAACGAGGTATGAGTGAGAGGTATAAATTTTATCGTTGTTCCATAAACCAAATAGACAATTTTTCATCAATTTTTGACTCCCACCCCGCCTCCAGTTGTGAACAATCGCAAATATTTTAAAAAACTAATTCGTATAATTATTTAAGATTCAATTATCTTCGAACAATGGGTGAGGCTTTCTGAAGTGTACCGATGGTTTTTAAGCCTGTTACGCGCTGTAAAAAGGACATGGAGCGTGCAGTTTCGCGGGCGGTTGCACTGCCGCGTTACATGCGTTGAATTGGTTTTAATTAGTTAATGCTTTATTTATTAAGCATTTGATACATACTTTCGAAAATTGTAATTAAAATTAAATTCAAAATGGCGGATCCAATATGGCGCTTAACAAAAATATAGCTTTATTTTGTAAATAAAATACGGGCCCAGAAATTTTTTTTGGTAATAGTTCCATATTCTACGTAGAATAAAATGCTGTAAAGAAAATTTAATTAATTATCTCATTTACTTTTAAAATATGGTGTTTCAATGAAATTAAAATACCCTTCGCAAATCATCAGTACATTTCAGAAATCCTTACCCCAATGTAAATAAAAATTTATGAATATTTACTTTTTAGACTCATTGAATTTTTTGAGAAATTATGGTCCTGTTCATAATTAAAATTCTACAAAAATTTGATCATTTTTATTAATATTTTTTTAATAAAAATTCTATTATTTGTAAAAGATTTTACCAAATTTTAAATGTTTTCTTTAAAAGAGTTTTTGTATAATTAAAAAAAACTAATTAATTTTTTAATGAATGTCAATTAAAATTTTAAATATAAATTTTTATTTCAAAATTTTTAAAATAATTCTAAAATATTATTTTTGTATGTATTTAGATTTTTGGAAATATAAATTAAAAATACTGAAAATATTTAATTTTTAAAAATTAGAAGCTAATTTTCATGTTTAAATTGGCCTTAAAAGACTTTTTATTCTTTAAAAATTAATTTTTTTTTAAATTATAACAAAATACTTAAACGAGTGTCACAAAAATCATCGTAAATAAATTGGACTGCCTTTATTCCCGTGCTACTTATGATATTTTTTATTCCACATGCACAAAAATGGCGTTTTTAGATAGCTGACGACAAGGAGTAAAGTCATTTATTTGTTCGACCGTATTATGAAAATGGCAATTTCTTTTCCAAAGGCAAAAAACAGCTATCTGAAATCGACACTTTTGTGCATTAGGAATAAAAAATATCGTAAGTAATACGGGAATAAAGGCACCTAATTTGTTCACGATGATTTTTGTGACACGAGTGGAGGTCTCAGGGTGCCCTCGACCTCGACTTGTGTCACAAAAATCACCGTTAACAAATGGCTGCCTGTATACCCTTGTTGATTAATATAATATTTTTACAAGATTAATGATTAGGTACAATTTTATTGTGTCATTTAAAGAAAAAGAATAGATATTAATCTTATTAAAAATTTTTTGACAGTCTTTATAATAAAAAAATTGATGCAATATTCAATTTCATTTCGACAATTACACCTCCATTTTTAAAATAAGAATTTTTTTTGCAAATGACAGACAAAATGGGCCCTTTTCATTTTTCTAAAGAACCAATGAAATCTAGCAGTTAAATTATCGATAAATTAATGAAAATCGCAAATTCCTGGTAATGAGAAAATTATAAAAAAACATATTTCCCGACATGAATTTTTAAGGGAAATAAGAATTTAATATAAGTGAAGAAATTTTTAATTTACTTAAAATAAAAAACCTTTTCATTTTACAACTCTTTTTAATTCATTTATTTTATATTTTGACTGACTCGATTATAAGATTGCAAAATTCTTTTTGTATAAAGATACTAGTGCACCAATTGAACCTTTTGCGACAACGTCACCGAACTACAAAAAAAGTAGCCACGGTTCCTCGAAACGTCCAGAAAAGAAGAAAGAAAGTGCAAGAAAATTTGATATCTGCATTGCAAGTCTTAACTACCAAGACACAAAATCTGGTATTTCAATAATTAAAGAAAAAAATTACTATTTACATGAAGAGAATAATTTAAGAAGGAAACCAGTCAAATTTTAACTCATTGAAGTTATTGCTGTTTGCCCCATACGCTCATTTTGAAAATAAATGTTAGTTTAAAAATAAGGTATACTACACATGGTTGTTTTGAAATTCTAAACAACAGTTTTGACAATCTCGCCATTTCGGAGATATTGACATCTGGACGGTTTGTCCCACTCTCCCCAAATATTATAATATTATTTTAATGATTAACCCATTAACGCCTGAAATAAGAAAATTTTTTGCGCAAATTCAACCTATACTTTTGTGAATAAAACGGATTATATTTTATACCGCAAGTATGTTTCTTACAGGTATTGAGTGTGCTCTTTTTGATTCCGGTGTGAAAAAAAAGAATTTAATTTAAAACAAAAATTAAATATAGCGGTTTTAATTTTAAAAACAGAAAAGAAATTTCATTTTTTAAAGTTTGGTTATTTTTTTACCCATTTACCCATCCAAATATTTGGATTCAGTAACCCCAAAAACATCAAATATAATGATATCTGGTATTAAAAGAAATAAAAAAAATTTAGCACAGTTGTGACACAAAACCTTTATTTTGACTACACTGCTAAGGAGTTAAACGTGCGTGAATAATATTCAATTCTCATCCATAGAGGCACAAAAATTGTATACTTTTAAAAAAAGTAAATTAGAATGTAAAATTTAAAGATGGCGGACCAAATATGGCCTAAAATCAGAAGGAAACTTTGAAAGGGGTGGTCACTATTTTTCAAAATACCAAAATGTAATTAAATTCGCCTAAGTTTTCCTACTCGAAGGCTTTTGGGGTCGCTGATTACTAATTTAATGTTATTTTTAAGAAATTCAAGATAGCGGATTTAATATATTATAGAACAATTTTTTTTAAAATTTATACAATTGACCTAAATTTTGTCACTCGGGAATTTTTGTGGTTGCTGATTACGAATTCGATTTTAGTTTCCCATAAATCAAAATGGCGGATCTAATATGGAACAGAATGTCTACTTTATGCAATTAATGTTAATTTTGTCACTCGGTGGTTTTTAGGGTCGCTGATTACGAATACGATGTTTGTTTTCAAAATTTCAAATTACTAATATAATATGGGAAAGAGAAATTAAAAAAAAATTCTATACACGCTCGCTGGTCGTGAATCGACGCAAGCGCTAAAATAATTGTCAGTGAGCGCTCCTATGACATTTATAGCTAACTGACTGGTATTAGAACTCTCAAGTAAAAAAATTAAGGTCAATTGCATAAAGTTAAAAGAAAATTCTGCCATACTGAATATACCATTTTAAATTTATGAAAACTTACATCAAATTCGTAATTAGCGTCCCTAAAAACCACTAAGTGACAAAATTAAGGTCAATTGCATAAATTAAAAATTTGTGTTCCATATTGGATGGGGGGAGGGTAAAAAATTAATAAAAAATTGTCCTCGTGGTTCATAAACGGCTTATACCTCGACTTAAATCATGACTATCAATAAATCTCGGTGTCAATGTTTTGACAAAGAAGGAAGAATACTTCAATAAAATAATTCTTCTGATGTATAATTAACGTGGTATATAAAATTTTTCTATCGCTTGACTGAACTAATTAAAACAAAAACCATTATTTTGTAATTTGACTTGCTTGGTACTTTGAAACGTTTGGCAACACAGTATTTCTTTAGTCGTGTTGCAAATGCTTGGTATGACTTGTTTACATTTAGATTTGAGTAAAAAATTGTGTGCAATGTTTTTAGATGTTTAAACAGCTGTTCAATATACTGTATAAAACATGAAATTTTTTTAAAGATTAATTTATTGCAACTCTCACAGGTACCTAATGACACTTTTTTAATAGATATTTAACCGTTATATATCGGTCTCGTATTAAAAAATGTTTTATTAATTTCTTAATGTTAATTACTTTGTGATGAGTAAATATGTTTGAAAATGTACTCAATTCCCACAAAACTCAATGTTAAAAGTTAAAAACAAAGACGCTTATAACTTTTTTCACAAGTACCCACAGGTCTAACAAATTTAACTACATTTTTTAAAAACTTTTATCTAACAGTGGTACAAATTTCAACAAATAGGTAATGTTAATCCGATTTGCGAAAAAACCTTTTTATTATCTTGAGAAAATCTGTAATTGCCTTAACAGGATTATAATATAATAATTATAATATAATATTATATATTATATTATTCATATAATATTTTAAATATATTAAATTTAAAAAAATATTTATAATTTATATATAAATATAAATGTCAAGATTGAAATTTAATTAAAAAAATAAATTTTACTTTTTGAAAATAATTTTTATTAATTAACATTTCAAAATTAGATTTAATTTATAATTTACATTATTTTAAATTAAAATCGAATTTAATTTTTTTAGAATGTCATCTTTATTTTTTTTTATGCAATATATTTTTAATTTTTGTAAATTTTTTTTTAAATTTGATCATTTTCGTTATCAGAAAATTCGTTCAGAATTATAAAATAATTAAAATGCCAATATGAATTTTTTATTATTAATGCACTGTCATTTTCATTTTAAAAAAATGTAACTTTTATGCCGTTTGCTCTTAAAATTTTTTTTACTACTAAAGCAGGTAAAATTTTCCATTTTTTTCATATTTGGTCCAACAAATATTATCTAATATAATTTCATAATATTTGGATGTTATTTTTTTTCGATATGTAGGATTAATTTTTAAAGGATATGCCAAAATTAATTATTTGAATTATTTAATTTACTTTTTTAAATATTTTCTTCATTTAAATTTGAATCTAATTTTCTTTTCTTATCATCAATTAATTTTCCAACTTTATTTTTTATAGATGTCGTTGCAGACATTTGTTTTTCTTGAATAATTTTGGTTTCTATATTTTTATTTTTTTCATGAATTTCTATTTTGGCATTATAATTATTTTCTAATTCTAAATTTTTTTCTCCATTGTTTTCTAAAATATTATTTAACAAATTTTCATTCACTTCTATAATTTTATTTTGGTTATTGGAACTCCCTGCTTCTAAAAAATCTCGTAACTCTTCTTTTTTATTGTTTCTACAAATAGATTTGTCAATTTTTGGAGATTCGTTATTTTTTAAATTTACATTTTTTTCTTTATTAGTTTCAATTTTTTCATTTTTGGATTTTGGATTAATAATTTTCGCTAAATTTGTTTAATTGACTATCAGGAATATAAAAGGCCGGACTTCTTATATTTAAATTTAATTTTATTAACGGTTGCCTTTTATTTTTAAAGTATTTCAAATTGTAATCATCGAATCTGAAATAAAAAAACAATTTAAAATATGTTTAAAACTATTAAAAATAATGAATATTTTTTTGAAAATTAAATGAAATATAAATTATTAGGAAATAATTTCGTTATTTTAATAATACAGGGAGTGTCTCGGAATCAAAACAAAATTTAAAAATACTTTTGTTTTGATTCGGATATGGGTATCAGAATCAAAAGTAGTCTTTATTTAGTTTTGATTCAGATTACCGAATCAAAAATAAATATTGTTTATGTTCTGATTCCTATATCAAAATCAAATTTCCACTCTGTTTAGTTTTGATACTGTGACGTATTATTTTAACTAGTTTTAATTTTAGTATAAAGTTCTGCTTACGTCAGGCAAAATCTGACGCTTTCAACAATAAATAAACTGAAATTTAAATAAATAAACTTCGCCGTCAGGCGCTAATTAATTTTTAAAAGATAATTAATAAACTTTGTTCTGGCTCGACTCAACTCTTAACAACAATTCAAACACCCCTGAGTTTCTCTCTCACTCAGAGGCAATTCTGCTCGAACGATTGGCAAACAGAAAATGCCAACGACGAGACACGACTGGCACGAGCGACGTAAATCCGAATTTGGAAAAAGGGAATCACAATCAAGGAATACACAAACTTAAAATTTTCAAATCACTATTTTTAATTAGAAAAACTCCTCGAGCTTCACGCTCCACTTTACAATTTTCTCTAAAAGAAAATGATTATAATAATTTCTGGCGGTACACAACAGTGGCGCGGCAGAACAAAAAACCGTTATGGCGGCGAAAGCATTAGACACCTGTAGCGTCCAATTTCTCTCCGCACGTGGCTCGTCTTCTTCCTCTCGTTCTCCAATTTCACTACTGGCCCTGCCACCTGTCACTTTCTTTTTCTACTAACTAGCCGCGCGACCCACTTTCACGACTATTAATGAGTCAGCCGGGTGATTCAAAAAAAGTATTACACCGAGGAAGTATATAAAGTTGGGAAAATTCTAAGATAGCCTTTTCTCGAATTTTTGTAAAAAAATAAATAGATTTTAAATGAAATGTAATTGAAATTGAAATAATTTAGCCAATGAGAGAGAAGTAAAATGGCAACTGGAATTTGCGTTATAAACGTAAGTCTCAATGAAAAAAAAAAAAGACAATCAGAAAATTTAAATAACAGAACAATCAAAATATTTAAGTACAGTCTAATCAAAAGTATGAATAATAGTGATAAAATAATTAAAAGCAATATTTCCAAAAGAAATAAAGGAAAAATATTAAGTTTAATGTAAAACAAATAACCAAGCAAATCAAATGGACGTATTATTCAATTAAAAAAAGGAAAGTGGAAAATTGATAAAATAATGTCAAAAATTGAGGTTAACAAAATGTAAACAAAACATTTTTGAACACACTCTAATCGACAAAAACATTTTATTAATAAATAAATTAATTATTAATTCATTATTTACTAATTTAAAAAGAAATTATTTATAAACAGTAAAAAAAAAAAATAAATCATTAAATAAAACTAGTAAATTGACTTACTTTCTAGTAAATTAAATTCTAAAGAAAATACAATATTTTTTATTTAAATAAATATTTTTTTAAATGGTCCATCAACAGCTGCCATCTCGTGGCGCTTTTTATTATTACATATCTTTTTTCCTCTAATAATTATTAATTTAATTAATTAATTAGAAGAAATAATTTAACAATTAATTATTTGACCAATAAAATTAATTAATTAATTAAATTAATTAACTAATTAATTAGAATAAATAATTAAACAATTAATTATTTGAACAAAAAATTAATTAATTAATTCAATATTTAATTATAATAAAATAATAATAATATTAATAATAATAATAATAATAATAATAATAATAATAATAATAATAATAATAATAATAATAATAATAATAATAATAATAAATAATAATAATAATAATAATAATAATAATAATAATAATAATAATAATAATAATAATAATAATAATAATAATAATAATAATAATAATAATAATAATAATAATAATAATAATAATAATAATAATAATAATAATAATAATAATAATAATAATAATAATAATAATAATAATAATAATAATAATAATAATAATAATAATAATAATAATAATAATAATAATAATAATAATAATAATAATAATAATAATAATAATAATAATAATAATAATAATAATAATAATAATAATAATAATAATAATAATAATAATAATAATAATAATAATAATAATAATAATAATAATAATAATAATAATAATAATAATAATAATAATAATAATAATAATAATAATAATAATAATAATAATAATAGAGCGTGTACCAGGCATTCAAGCGCCAAAAGAACGTCAGTCGTGACATCCAGGATGGCGTGGCGGTTTTGGAGAGTTCGTTCTTAACAATTTGTAAGAATTTACGTTTTATCCCCGAGCCGTTCAAAGACCAGGCGCCGCAACATCCAACTGTGGGAGCTCGAGATCAGACGGAGAGCACGACTACAGCTCTGGACGGCGTAACTGCACGCCCTAATAAGGCAAAGGGCGTTAATAAGCGCCCCAGGGAAGGTGCAAGCCCAGATGCGAGTCCGCAACGGGCGACTCAAAGCGGGAAAAGAATTAAGCGAAAGGATGCTCCACAGCTTGGTTCTGAGTCGCTAGATGGAACGAAAGAGGCGCCCTTAAATAGTCCTGGCAGTTCGTATGCTGAGACCGTTTTAAAGGACGGAGCGGACAATGGGGACGGCTTCAAAGTTGTTAAAAGCAAAAAGAAACGGACTTCAAAAGAGAAACCCTCAGGTGAGAAAAAAGAGCTTCCGAAGCCCCCTTTGAAGCTGAGGAGCACGGAAGCTGTTAAAATTACGGCAAGCGACCCAAAGCTTTATGAGGGTATCTTGCCGCTGCTAAAAGCAAAGGTAAACCCAGAAGATACGGGTACCGTGATCCGGAAAATCAGGAGAACCTTTAAACAGGAGGTTCTCGTGATAGTGAAAAAGGGCGGAGAGACCTTAAAATTTGCAGATGCACTGTCTTCGGCCCTGCATGGTAAAGCTGAGGTCACACCTCTAGTGAATAAAAGGTCTCTAGAGATTAAGGATTTGGACGAAGCCACCTCAGAGGATGAGGTAACTGCAGCACTAAGAGAAAAGCTGGGTAAACCCGACCTGAAGATGGAGTGTCGACTTTTGCCGCGATACAGAGGAACTAAGGTTGCTCTGGTACGTCTGACAGAGGCAGAAAGTAACACTCTGCTAAAGCTTGGTAAAATAAAAATCGGCTGGATAAATGCTCCAATTCGCGAGCATGTTGAAGTAGCTAGGTGCCAAAAGTGCCTAGCATACGGACACTCAACCCGAACCTGCAAAGGCCCCGACAGAAGCAAAAACTGTCGGAGATGCGGCGGAGAGGGACACCTCGCGAAGAGCTGTAAAGTTAAGCCGAAGTGCCTTACATGCTTGGACCTGGGAAAGCCAGAGACAGATCACGATTCCGGAAAGAGAGCCTGCCCGGTTTACAGAGAAGAACTGCAAAAGATTAAAAGGGCAAATCCTTAAAATTTTTGCAGGTCAACTTGCATACAAGTAAGGATGCACAGTTGCTCCTAATGCAAACAGCAAGGGAAAATGAGGTCGATATCCTGTTCTGCAGTGAGCAGTATCAAGGAAGCGATCTCGCCCCTTGGTATCAGGATAAGGCGAAGAGAGCCGCCATAAAGCTGTGCAACCCAGAATTGCGGGTTGACAAGTTTCTGGAGACGAGCAGTGGGTTCGTGTGGATAGAGGTGGCTAATATACGTATGTATAGCTGCTACTTCTCACCCAACGACCCACTGACAAACTTCGAAGCTAATATCGAAGACCTAGAATCGAGCCTCACAGAATCCAGGCTGGATGTCATCATCACTGGTGATTTTAACGCAAAGTCGCCAGAGTGGGGTGAGACGAGACTCGACAAGAGAGGAATTCGTATTGGAGAAATGATCTCCAGAAACGACTTATTGGCAGTAAACCGAGGCAATACATGGACTTTTAGACGAGGTGCGATCGGATCAATAATAGATCTAACAATCGCATCGTCTAAATTATTTAGCCGCATAACCGACTGGCGGGTCTCAGAGGAATATACCGCAAGTGACCACCAGTACATTGAGTTCTCAGTCTCTATGGGAGACACACGAGGAGGAAAAAGACAGGATGCTCCTAGTCGCAAAACCTCCTCGTGGAATATGAAGAGACTCGACAAGGAAAAGTTCGGCCGGTCCCTAAGAGAAGCCCTTTTAATTGAGGACTTGGGCTGGGTGAAGAGGCCGAGCAGTCTGGATGGGGAGGTGCGAGCGGTGAGGAACATGATAGTCACCGCTTGCAATGTGTCAATGCCACGCAAAGGCGCCACTCCAGTAAGAAAATCCTTGCACTGGTGGTCAGAGGAGCTAGCCTGCTTGAGAAAGGAATGCCTCAAAGCAAGAAGGACATATACCCGATCTAAGGGAGATCCCTTGCTGAAAGAGGCTTTCAAGGAGGCGAAAAAGGACCTCAAGAAAGAGATCCGCAAGTCGCGACGCCGTAGCTGGAAGGACCTAATCGAGGAAGTCGATAAGGACCCATGGGGTCTGGCTTTTAAAATCGTAACTAAGAAATTAGTGACGAGGCAAAAGACCCCCGGCCTGGACAATCCCGATTGGGTCAGAAAGATAATAAGTTCTTTGTTTCCTCCTGCGGAGCCATACCTTAGAAGGGACTGGAGTTTTTGCAAAGTCGAAGAGGAAGAACTCTTCACACTTAGTGAACTGCAAAAAGCAGGCAAAAGATTGAAAACAGGCAAGGCGCCTGGAATCGATGGGATAAGTAACGAGATCCTAAAGTTGGTAATCGACACTTTACCCCAGATTCTGCTTCGATGCTTCAATCTTTGCCTTGAGAGAGGAGAGTTCTTCCGCGACTGGAAGCGACAGAGGTTAGTCCTCCTAAGGAAAGGTGAAAAACCTCTAGATAAGGTTTCATCGTACAGGCCTATATGCCTGCTAGATACGATGGGTAAACTTCTAGAGGATATGGTTCTGCAGAGAATGCAAGGCCACTTGACCGAAGAGAATCGTCTGTCCGATCACCAATTTGGTTTCCGTAAAGGCAAGTCCACAGTTGATGCCATCCAGGCAGTTGTGGACATAGCCAAAGCAGGAAAAAACAAATTGGGACCTGGGAAAAAGAAGAGCTTCTGCGCGTTAGTAGCAATTGACATACGTAACGCGTTTAATTCCGCAAGATGGAAAGATCTCATCGAGTCGATGGAAAAGAAAAACATGCCGCCCTACTTGTTGCGGATAATGGATAATTATCTTAGCGACAGGTGGGTTATATATGAGGGAGACACCTGCACTCTCAAGGAAGAGATGCAGCGTGGGGCTCCTCAAGGCTCAAGGGTAGGTCCATTTGTATGGAATGTATCTTACGATGATTTTCTGCGAATGGATCTGCCCGAAGGTGCGGTGATCATCGGCTTTGCGGACGACGCATTATTCGTGTTCACTGCCGAAAGTGAGGAGGCTCTTGGGACATTGGTGAACGAATGTCTGCGACTAGCTAAAAGCTGGCTGGATACCAGAGGTCTTGAAATGGCCCTGGAAAAGACCGAGGCACTGCTGGTCACAGACAGACGTGGTTATGAGCTCCCACGAATCGTGATAGACGGATTTGAGGTCAAGTGGAGTAAGCAAATTAAATATCTTGGTGTGAAGTTAGATGGAAGGTTAAACTTCCACCACCACATGGCTACGGCGTCAAATAAAGCGATCGAGTGTGCGGCTAATCTTTCACGGCTAATGCCAAATGTAGGCGGACCCCGTGAACAAAAAAGAAGACTGGTGGCGAGTGTCGCCCACGCTAAAATGCTCTATGCAGCACCAGCGTGGGCCCCATCCCTGAGGAGTAAAAGATGTGTGACCATCTGTGAAAAGATACTGTCTGCGCAGAGATCGATAACAACGCGTATCATCTCTGCATATAAGACGGTATCTACGAGTGCTGTGCAGGTCCTTGCAAGTGTCCCGCCAGCAGATCTTTTGGCGAGGGAAAGGGAAGAAATGTTTCTCTTTTCTAAAGAAAGCAGTTCCTTGAATGAGGAATTAAGACCAAGCAAGGGCCTAATCCGCAAAGAAGCGAGGCACAGGCTCATAGAAAGATGGCAAGAAAGATGGGATGGTGAGGAAAAAGGACGATGGACTTATCGCCTTATCCCGGCACTCGCCACCTGGATAAATAGGAAACACGGTCAGGTTTCCTATTACTTGACTCAGGCGTTCACAGGTCACGGGTGTTTTAACTCGTACCTGTGTCGCTTTAAATTACGCGAGAACGAGGTGTGTGCATATTGCCAGTTCCCTGAGGACAACGCGGAGCACACCCTCTTCTCATGCAAGAAATGGGACTTGGAGAGGCGGGCCATGTTCGAAGGTGTAAACAGTCAAGTTACACCGGAGAACATGGTATCGCTGATGACCCAGTCAGAGGAGAATTGGCGGCAAGTCGAGAAATTCATAATCTCGGTTATGTCGAGGAAGGATCTCGACGGCCGCCAAAAAGCGTAATTTAAACAGCTTTTAATTTATTCGTTTGTTTTTTATTAATTTATTTTGTGATTTATTTGTCCTTATACATTTTTTAATTGTTTGTGTTTTTTTTTTTATTATTCATCTTTGTACAGTTTTATGTTTTCAATTTTTTTATACGCGTTTATTTTTTCTTTTTTTTATATATCCGTTTATAATTTTATCTTTTGACTTTTTACACTTAATTACACATTTGTTATTTTTAATTATTGTTGTGCTGTTAATTCCGCTTTATATTCAAATAGTTTTAAATTTTTAACTATTAACGCAGGATAACCGCAGAGAAAAGCAGAAAGTCACATTAGCGACAGAGTTGGAGCGCCACCCTCGAAGGCTAAAGTCTTACGACAGTTCCGAGGGAGGGTAAAGGGCTCCAGAAGAAGGGTTACGGGTTTTAGTGGGTCGGGCTGGCAGTAGGTCGCCAGTTTATTAAATTTACTATTTTATATATTTATTTTTCTTTTTTTTATCTCCTTTTGTTTTATCACACCAACCCCACATAACCTTGGAGTGCGGAATCCAAGGTATCTGTAGGCAGATTTCCCAAAATTCCCTAAGCAAAAAAAAAAAAAAAAAAAAAATAATAATAATAATAATAATAATAATAATAATAATAATAATAATAATAATAATAATAATAATAATAATAATAATAATAATAATAATAATAATAATAATAATAATAATAATAATAATAATAATAATAATAATAATAATAATAATAATAATAATAATAATAATAATAATAATAATAATAATAATAATAATAATAATAATAATAATAATAATAATAATAATAATAATAATAATAATAATAATAATAATAATAATAATAATAATAATAATAATAATAATAATAATAATAATAATAATAATAATAATAATAATAATAATAATAATAATAATAATAATAATAATAATAATAATAATAATAATAATAACAGTTCCGAGGGAGGGTAAAGGGCTCCAGAAGAAGGGTTACGGGTTTTAGTGGGTCGGGCTGGCAGTAGGTCGCCAGTTTATTAAATTTACATTTATTTTTCTTTTTTTTAATTTTCATACCAACCCCACATAACCTTGGAGTGCGGAATCCAAGGTATCTGTAAGCAGATTTCCCAAAAGTCCCTAAGCAAAAAAAAAAAAAAAAAAAAAAAAAAAAAAAAAAAAAAAAAAAAAAAAAAAATAATAATAATAATAATAATAATAATAATAATAATAATAATAATAATAATAAAAGGTTCCCTGATTCTAAAACCAAAAAAAATGAATGAAATGGATAAAGATTCAAATAAATTACTCCAAGCGGGTACCTCAAATGAGGGTAATCCCGTCACCGATTCTGATCAGGTTCAAGCCCCGGTAGTCGGTGCAGACGGCTCCAAGGATTTTGGAGGGAGCCAAATAAAAAATTCTGAGGATGTGGGACTTAGCAGATTCGAAGAAAATGTTTTAGAACAGGTCGATCTGATCCCAATAATACTGGATAGTATGTGGCGTGCTTGCAAAAAGCAAAAAAACATTAGCAAGGATGTTAAGGATAGAATGGTGGCAATGGAGAAGGTGCACGAGGTGCTTTGCAGAAACCTGCGATTTATACCTAAGCCCTTCATTAGCCCAAGCAAACCAAGGTCGAATCCTGAAACTCCTAGATCGATGTCGCACGCCACATCCAGCGAGAGCAAGTCCATCGACCCAAGGAAGCGCCCTAGAGAGTTTGAAGGTCCGGAGACTGATTCTTCTGTGACCACTCCCAAGGGTAAGAGGGTTAAGAGCAAGGAGACCAAGGCAAACCCTACTGTTATGGAGACGGAGGTGAGTAAGGCTGCTTCGGCCAGGGTTGCTTCTTATTCGGAGGCAACTGTGGCAAATAAGCCTGAAAACGAAAAAGACTTTGAAACTGTCTCCAATAGGAAACGGGAGGCCCGTAAGAAAAAGGCCTTGAAGAAAGCGGAGGAGAGGGAGCGACTTCAGAAGCGCCCCCCCAAAATTAGAACAACGGAGGCAATAAAAATTGTGGCCCGGAATCCAGAGACCTACCATGATCTCATAAAACTGGCAACAACTTCGGTAAAGCCAGAGGAAACTGGAACAGAGATTGTGAAAATTAGGAGAACTCTTAAAAAAGAGGTTCTTGTTGTTGTGAAAAAGGGGGGTGAAACTTCAAAGTTCGCTCAGAATCTTACCTCCGTTCTTCTGGACAAGGCCGAGGTTACGGCTCTTGTCAGTAAAAAGACCCTCGAAATTCGGGATCTTGTCGAAACAACTTTAGAGGAGGACGTTTTAACCGTCTTAAAGCAGAAGTTGCAAAAGCCCGAATTAGAGGTGACTTGCCGACTTCTGACACGTTTTGGTGGTACGAAAGTAGCACTAGTACGCTTGAATGAAACGGACAGCGAGAGTCTGCTTAAGCTGGGCAAAGTGCGTATTGGCTGGATAAATGCATCCATCCGAACGCACTTAGAAGTGACAAGATGTCAAAAGTGCCTAGCCTATGGACACGTGACCCGAATTTGCAAGGGCCCCGACAGAACAAAAAACTGTCGGAGATGCGGCGAAGCGGGACACTTCTCCAAAAAGTGTACTAATGACAAGCCAAAGTGCATAACGTGTACAGATTTGGGAAAAACGGAAGTCAACCATATCCCTGGAAGAATTTCCTGCCCGGTTTACAAGGAGGAACTGGAGAAACTTAAAAGGGCAAATCCTTAAAGCTCCTTCAAGTCAACCTGCATACAAGTAAGGATGCACAGGTGCTCCTGATGCAAACAGCTAGGGAAAATGAGGTGGATATCCTGTTCTGCAGTGAGCAGTATCAAGGAAGCGACCTCGCACCTTGGTATCAGGATAAGGCGAAGAGAGCCGCCATCAAGCTGTGCAACCCAGAATTGCGGGTTGACAAGTTCTTGGAGACAAGCAGCGGGTTTGTGTGGATAGAGGTGGCTAACATACGTATGTATAGCTGCTACTTCTCACCCAACGACCCGCTGACCACCTTCGAAGCCAATATAGAAGACCTAGAATCGAGCCTCATAGAATCCAAGCTGGATGTCATCATCACTGGCGATTTTAATGCAAAGTCGCCAGAGTGGGGTGAGACGAGGCTCGACAAGAGAGGAATTCTGATTGGAGAAATGATCTCCAAGAACGATTTATTAGTTGTAAACCGGGGAAAAACATGGACGTTTAGACGAGGTGCGATCGGATCGATAATAGATCTAACGATAGCATCGTCTAATATATTTAGCCGCATAAGCGACTGGCGGGTCTCTGAGGAATATACAGCAAGTGACCACCAGTACATTGAGTTCTCAGTCTCAATGGGAGACACACGAGGAGGAAAGAGACAGGAAGCTCCTAGTCGCAAAACCTTCTCGTGGAACATTAAGAAACTCGACAAGGAGAAGTTCAGCCGGTCCCTAAAAGAATCTATCTTAATTGAGGATTCTGGTTGGGTGAGGAGGCCGAAAAGTCTAAATGGAGAGGTGCGAGCGGTGCGAAATATAATCGTCACCGCTTGCAATGCGTCGATGCCACGTCGCAAAGGCGCCTTTCCAAGGAAAAAATCCTTGCACTGGTGGTCAGAAAAACTGTCCTCCTTGAGAAAGGAATGCCTCAAAGCAAGAAGGACATATACCCGTTCTAAGGGAGATCCCTTGCTGAAAGAGGCTTTCAAGGAGGCGAAAAAGGACCTCAAGAAAGAGATCCGCAAGTCGCGACGCCGTAGCTGGAAGGACCTAATCGAGGAGGTCGATAAGGACCCATGGGGTCTGGCTTTTAAAATCGTAACTAAGAAATTAGTGACGAGGCAAAAGACCCCCGGCCTGGACAATCCCGATTGGGTCAGAAAGATAATAAGTTCTTTGTTTCCTCCTGCAGAACCATACCTTAGAAGGGACTGGAGTTTTTGCAAAGTCGAAGAGGAAGAACTCTTCACACTTAGTGAACTGAAAAAAGCAGGCAAAAGATTAAAAACAGGCAAGGCGCCTGGAATCGATGGGATAAGTAACGAGATCCTAAAGTTGGTAATCGACACTTCACCCCAGATTCTGCTTCGATGCTTCAATCTTTGCCTTGAGAGAGGAGAGTTCTTCCGCGACTGGAAGCGACAGAGGTTAGTCCTCCTAAGGAAAGGTGAAAAACCTCTAGATAAGGTTTCATCGTACAGGCCTATATGCCTGCTAGATACGATGGGTAAACTTCTAGAGGATATGGTTCTCCAGAGAATGCAGGGCCACTTGACCGAAGAGAATCGTCTATCCGATTACCAATTTGGTTTCCGTAAAGGCAAGTCCACAGTTGATGCCATCCAGGCAGTTGTGGACATAGCCAAAGCAGGAAAAAACAAATTGGGACCTGGGAAAAAAGAAGAGCTTCTGCGCGTTGGTAGCAATTGACATACGTAACGCGTTTAATTCCGCAAGATGGAAAGATCTCATCGAGTCGATGGAAAAGAAAAACATGCCGCCCTACTTGTTGCGGATAATGGATAATTATCTTAGCGACAGGTGGGTTATATATGGGTCAAATCATACCTAACAAATCAAAGTTGTCCCTCAGTTCTCTGATTTTGGTAAAAATTTGAGAATTTGTAGGGGAATACATGTGAATAAAAATTCCAAAAAAGATTTTTGAAAATTTAGAAAATTTGTGGTTGTTCAGGGTTTTCAAAATTTTTTTTTGAAATTTTGAAAACGCAATATCTCAGGGACATATGGATAGATTTTAATGATTTTTTCAGGAATTACTTATTATTTACAAACAATTAAAATGAAAAAATTTGCAAAAAATTTGTTTTTTGTTTTCAATAAAAAATTAAAAAAATATTGTTTAAACAAATTTTTTGTTTATAAGCGTATCTTCAATTTTTTTCTAATAGCGATATTTTGATTCCTTAGAATTTCACGAGTATTTTGACATAAAAAAATCGATGGAGACTCTTAAACTTTCGGAGATATTGTATTTTTTGTCTTTGCGCGCAGGGCCAAAAAGCGCACTGAAGCAAAGGCTCTGTGTACAAGGTAACGGTCAACATTACCTAATACTCGCGTAAATTTCAATCGAATTGAATTCTTTTTTTTAAATTAATTAGTAATATTCTATTAACAAAAATAAATAAATAATAAATATTTATAAATAAATAATAAGTTATTAAAAAATAAACAAATAATTTGTCTGCGTAAAATAAAATAAACAAATTAATGTAAATTAAAAAACAATAACAAAATTGAGTAATATCTCAAATAAGTTCATAGTAGATTATTTGACTAATTTTTAACTACTCTGATTTGTTCAACAAGTCCTACATTAAATTAAACAACTTGTATTATTCATCAAAAAGTAGTTAAAATAAATCAGATAAATAGAAAAATAAAAAAGTAATATATGATGGAAAAGTAACATTTTATTCGTTTACATAAAGCGAAGACCTAGTTCGCGAATCGAGTAATTCTTTATATGAAGAGCGCGCATGCGAAGACTCAACTCGGATAACTTCGTTCAGTCTCGTAACGCGACTGCGCGTCCGGAAGAGTGGATTAGTCAAAGAGCACCCTCCATGTTTTTAGCAAGTGATAATTGTAGAACTAGGTCTTTTTAATAGTCTTTTTAATAGTTTCAGGTTTTATTGCATGTTTATTAGTGTCATTTTTGTGGTTTAAGGTTTGTTTGTTTGATTTGTGTTTTCTGTTTTTTAGGTTTAAGTAAATGTAAATAAGTTTCTTTGCGTTTCTTTTTAATTTTTTCCTTAGGTTTAAGTTTATAATTCCTTTTTAACTATGAAAAAGACTATTAAAAAGACCTAGTTCTACAATTATCACTTGCTACAAACATGGAGGGTGCTCGAACGAATGCTAATTTAAAAATGAGACTCTTAGAACCCCCTCTTTGACAAATCCACTCTTTCGGACGCGCAGTCGCGTTACGAGACTGAACGAAGTTATCCGAGTCAAGTCTACGCATGCTTCGCTTTAGGTAAACGAATAAAATGTTACTTTTCCATCATATATTACTTTTTTATTTTTCTATTTATCTAATGTATTTTAACTACTTTTTGATGATTAATACAAGTTGTTTAATTTAATGTAGGACTTGTTGAACAAATCAGAGTAGTTAAAAAGTAGTCAAATAATCTACTATGAACTTACACTACCGTCCAAAAGTATCAGGACGATAACATTCGACTCTATGAAAAACATGCCATTACTTTTTCAATCATATCTCGGAACTAAAAGGAGGTACAAAAAAACTTAAATACGGTTAGAAAGCTGATTAAATTCTCCGTAAAATAAGCCGTTTTTCAAGTCATTTCGTTAATTATTTTTTGAGTTGTAGAGTGAGAAAGAAATAAAAAAATTATCAAATTTTCTCATTTTTTGTCTCTTGACTTCAACTTTTTCAAAAATCTAGAAAAATTTAGATAAAATTTTTCTAAAAACACAGAAATCTTCGTTAGAATTTCAGCTTAAAAATAAGCCTTCGAAAATTAAAAAAGGTTCATCCGTTTTCGATATATTATTAAAAATGTGAAGCAGTGTTTCGACAGATTGCTGCATTGAAATTCAACTATGACGACTCGATTCTGGCTTCGCGCGGCAGCGAAAGAGAGAAAACAGGGACGAATTTTTGCAGGAGAATAATAAATAATGATGTTTCACGAGTAATATAAAGAAACTTAAAAGTTCATCGCTCCCCCACATCAATTCGTCCCTGCTTTCTCTCTCATTCGCTGCCGCGCGAAGCCACAATCGAGTCGTCACTGTTGAATTTCAATGCAATAATCGGTCGAAACACGGCTTTACATTTTTAATTATACATCAAAGACGGATTAACCTTTTTTAATTTACGAAGGCTTACTTTAAAGCTGAAATTCTAACGAAGATTTCTGTGTTTTTAAAAAAATTGTATCTAAATTTTTCTACATTTTTGAAAAAGTTGAAGTCAAGAGACAAAAATGAGAAAATTTGGTAATTTTTTTATTTCTTTCTCACTCTACAACTCAAAAAATAGTTAACGAAATGACTTCAAAAATGGCTTATTTTACGCAGAATTTAATCAGCTTTTTAACCGTATTTAAGTTTTTTTTTATACCTCCTTTTATTTCCGAGATATGATTGAAAAAGTGATGGCAGATTTTTTTATAGAGTCAAATGTAATCGTCCTGATATTTTTGGACGGTAGTGTATTTAAGATATTTCTCAATTTTGTTATTGTTTTTTAATTTACATTAATTTGTTTATTTTTTAATAACTTATTATTTATTTATAAATATTTATTATTTATTTATTTTTGTTCATAGAATATTACTAATTGATTTAAAAAAGAAAGAATTCAATTTGATTGAAATTTACGCAAGTATTAGGTAATTTTGCCCGTTACCTTGTACACAGAGCCTTTGCTTCAGTGCTCTTTTTGGCCCTGCGCGCAAAGACAAAAAATACAATATCTCCAAAAGTTTAAGAGTCTCCATTGATTTCTTTATGTCAAAATACTCGTGAAATCCTAAGGAATCAAAATATCGCTATTAGAAAAAAATTAAAGATACGCTTATAAACAAAAAATTTGTTTAAACAATATTTTTAAAATTTTTTATTTAAATCAAAAAAATTTTTTTTGCAAATTTTTTCATTTTAATTGTTTGTGAATAATAAGTAATTCCTGAAAAAATCATTAAAATCCATCCAAATGTCTCGGAGATATTGCGTTTTCAAAATTTCAAAAAAAATTTTAAAAACCCTGAACAACCAAAAATTTTCAAAATTTTCGAAAATCTTTTTTGGAATTTTTATTCGCATGTATTCCCCTACAATTTCTCAAAGTTTCACTAAAATCAGAGAACTGAGGGACAACTTTGATTTGTTAGGTATGATTTGACCCATATGAGGGAGACACCTGCACTCTCAGGGAAGAGATGCAGCGTGGGGCTCCTCAAGGCTCGAGGGTGGGTCCATTTGTATGGAATGTATCTTACGATGATTTTCTGCAAATGGATCTGCCCGAAGGTGCGATGATCATCGGCTTTGCGGACGACGCGTTGTTCGTGTGCACTGCCGAGAGTGAGGAGGCTCTTGGGACATTGGTGAACGAATGTCTGCGACTAACAAAAAGCTGGCTGAATACCAGAGGTCTTGAAATGGCCCTGGAAAAGACGGAGGCACTGCTGGTCACAGACAGACGTGGTTATGAGCTTCCACGAATCGTGATAGACGGATTCGAGTTCAAGTGGAGTAAACAAATTAAATACCTTGGTGTGGAGTTGGATGGAAGGTTAAACTTCCACCACCACATGGCTACGGCGTCGAATAAGGCGATCGAGTGTGCGGCTAATCTTTCACGGCTAATGCCAAATGTTGGCGGACCCCGTGAACAAAAAAGAAGACTGGTGGCGAGTGTCGCCCACGCTAAAATGCTCTATGCAGCACCAGCGTGGGCCCCATCCCTGAGGAGTAAAAGATGTGTGACCATCTGTGAAAAGATACTGTCTGCGCAGAGATCGATAACAACGCGTATCATCTCTGCATATAAGACGGTATCTACGAGTGCTGTGCAGGTCCTTGCAAGTGTCCCGCCAGCAGATCTTTTGGCGAGGGAAAGGGAAGAAATGTTTCTCTTTTCTAAAGAAAGCAGTTCCTTGAATGAGGAATTAAGACCAAGCAAGGGCCTAATCCGCAAAGAAGCGAGGCACAGGCTCATAGAAAGATGGCAAGAAAGATGGGATGGTGAGGAAAAAGGTCGATGGACTTATCGCCTTATCCCGGCACTCGCCACCTGGATAAATAGGAAACACGGTCAGGTTTCCTATTACTTGACTCAGGCGTTCACAGGTCACGGGTGTTTTAACTCGTACCTGTGTCGCTTTAAATTACGCGAGAACGAGGTGTGTGCATATTGCCAGTTCCCTGAGGACAACGCGGAGCACACCCTCTTCTCATGCAAGAAATGGGACTTGGAGAGGCGGGCCATGTTCGAAGGTGTAAACAGTCAAGTTACACCGGAGAACATGGTATCGCTGATGACCCAGTCAGAGGAGAATTGGCGGCAAGTCGAGAAATTCATAATCTCGGTTATGTCGAGGAAGGATCTCGACGGCCGCCAAAAAGCGTAATTTAAACAGCTTTTAATTTATTCGTTTGTTTTTTATTAATTTATTTTGTGATTTATTTGTCCTTATACATTTTTTAATTGTTTGTGTTTTTTTTTTATTATTCATCTTTGTACAGTTTTATGTTTTCAATTTTTTATACGCGTTTATTTTTTCTTTTTTTTATATATCCGTTTATAATTTTATCTTTTGACTTTTTACACTTAATTACACATTTGTTATTTTTAATTATTGTTGTGCTGTTAATTCCGCTTTATATTGAAATAGTTTTTAAATTTTTAACTATTAACGCAGGATAACCGCAGAGAAAAGCAGAAAGTCACATTAGCGACAGAGTTGGAGCGCCACCCTCGAAGGCTAAAGTCTTACGACAGTTCCGAGGGAGGGTAAAGGGCTCCAGAAGAAGGGTTACGGGTTTTAGTGGGTCGGGCTGGCAGTAGGTCGCCAGTTTATTAAATTTACTATTTTATATATTTATTTTTCTTTTTTTTATCTCCTTTTGTTTTATCACACCAACCCCACATAACCTTGGAGTGCGGAATCCAAGGTATCTGTAGGCAGATTTCCCAAAATTCCCTAAGCAAAAAAAAAAAAAAAAAAAAAAAAAAAAAAATAATAATAATAATAATAATAATAATAATAATAATAATAATAATAATAATAATAATAATAATAATAATAATAATAATAATAATAATAATAATAATAATAATAATAATAATAATAATAATAATAATAATAATAATAATAATAATAATAATAATAATAATAATAATAATAATAATAATAATAATAATAATAATAATAATAATAATAATAATAATAATAATAATAATAATAATAATAATAATAATAATAATAATAATAATAATAATAATAATAATAATAATAATAATAATAATAATAATAATAATAATAATAATAATAATAATAATAATAATAATAATAATAATAATAATAATAATAATAATAATAATAATAATAATAATAATAATAATAATAATAATAATAATAATAATAATAATAATAATAATAATAATAATAATAATAATAATAATAATAATAATAATAATAATAATAATAATAATAATAATAATAATAATAATAATAATAATAATAATAATAATAATAATAATAATAATAATAATAATAATAATAATAATAATAATAATAATAATAATAATAATAATAATAATAATAATAATAATAATAATAATAATAATAATAATAATAATAATAATAATAATAATAATAATAATAATAATAATAATAATAATAATAATAATAATAATAATAATAATAATAATAATAATAATAATAATAATAATAATAATAATAATAATAATAATAATAATAATAATAATAATAATAATAATAATAATAATAATAATAATAATAACTCCGCTTAGAACCGTGTCCCAAGCCCGGGACTCCATCTTCTATACGCATTTATACTCATTTATGTATTATTTTTTTTTACGTATATGCGTGTACATGGGTGAAGTAGTTTGGAGGAGGAGGAGGGTAGTTTGTCGGACTGGTGCGTCCGTGTATATTCCTCGTCTGTGTGAATGGTACAGTATGAACGTAGGGTGCGCTATAAACGCGTTTATCCCTTTGTTTGGGCAA
This sequence comes from Leptopilina syphax, assembly GCA_032872505.1. Lineage (NCBI taxonomy): Eukaryota > Metazoa > Arthropoda > Insecta > Hymenoptera > Figitidae > Leptopilina > Leptopilina syphax. Next base: position 52,988,490 of record CM065468.1, read on the forward strand.
AGGAGAATCCGAACCAAAGTGTTCGGTATGTTCGGAGCATGAATGGGAAGGAGAGTAGCCTATAAACGGCCCCTTCCTTGAATGGGAAGCAGAGTAGCCTATGAACGGCCGCTTCCACGAATGTGTATGAAGGAGTACATGTGGGCAGGAGAGTAGCCTATAAACGGCCCCTGCCCTAAATGCGGAACCAGAGTAGCCTATAGACGGCCGCTTCCACGATTGGGCAGTCTCTTTTCTATTGATGACACTATGGATCCGGGAAGTCTGTCCAATAGGCCAGCCTTGGCGGCATCCGGTTTGTCTCAATGGAATTGAGACTGATGTATGAAAGTGTATGTGGAATGAAAGAGGAACACTTTGCGGAGGTTTCTTCCTTTTTTCTGCATGTGGGGGGGTGCTATAAACGCGCTACCCCCGTGAATGTGAGATACGCATGAGAGACGGGGGATGTGCATGGGGTTGTCTGGGCAAGCCCGAGTTGGAAACGCCTTGCCAACTAGTCACCCGGTATGGAGGTACGCAGATGGCGATTCTGCGTCTGCCAGATGCGGACGCGGAGTTGCTATTAAAGACCGGAAAGGTCAGAATCGGCTGGGTCAATTGCAGAGTCCGAGTCAGGGTGGAAGTAGACAGGTGTTTCAGATGCCTGTGCTACGGCCACTTGGCACGAGGCTGCACTGGCCCAGACAGAAAAGATGCTTGTTGGAAGTGTGGTGGTCTGGGCCACAAAAGCAGGTCATGTAAGGGTTCTGCTCGTTGCATGACTTGCTCCGATAAGGGGTCAAAGGAGACAAACCACCTTCCAGGAAGCAGGGCTTGCCCAGTTTATTGGGGAATCCTCTCAGGTCTAAAAGACAAAATACGGGGTCCTCCAGGTTAACCTCGGAAAGGGAAGAGCCGCGCTGGACCTTCTGATGCAGACTGCTAGACAGAGGAAGGCTGATATACTGATCTTCAGTGAGCAGTGTAGAAAGCCAGAATTCTCTGTCTGGTTTCAAGACGCATCGGGAAGGTCCGGAATACAAGTGTGTAACCCGGACATCGCTATTGGTGATTTCCTGGAGACAGATAAGGGCTTTGTTTGGGTAGAGGTGGCGGGTGTTCGTATCTACAGCTGCTACTTCTCCCCAAACGACCCCCTTAAAAAGTTCGATGCCGAGATTCGCTCTCTTGAAGAAAGCATAAAAGCTTTCGACGGGGATGTCCTCATTGCGGGGGACTTCAATAGTAAGTCCCCGGAATGGGGAGAGACCCGCCAGGACAGGAGGGGAATCTTGGTTACCGATATGGTCTCGGCGAATGATTTGGTGGTGATGAACCGGGGAAAAGAGCTCACTTTTAGACGGGGAGCGTCAGGGTCAATTCTTGACCTGACTTTTGCATCTCCCCGCCTGGCCCGCAGAATAAGAAATTGGAAGGTATTGGATCAGGTGACCATGAGCGACCACCAGTACATTGAGTTTTCAGTCTCCGAGGAGAATACGGGAGGGTACAATTGCCCACAAAAGGACAAAAAGAAACCCTCCTGGAATCTTAGAAGACTCGATAGGGAGAAGTTGGCAAAGTCCTTAGTTGAGGCTCGCCTTATTAAGAGACTCAACTGGCATAGGCAGCCAACTTCTATAAAGGGTATAGTGCGAGAGGCGAGGCAAATAATAGTGGATGCTTGCAACCACTCTATGCCTCGCCGGCACCAAACAAAAGCTAGGAAGGGTGCTCTGTACTGGTGGAGCGATGAATTAGCCCGCTTAAGGAAAGATTGCAATGCAGCGAGAAGGAAATATACCCACTCGAAGGGAGACTTCACGCTGCAAGAAGATTGGCATAAAGCCAGGCGAATCTTCAAGCGGGCTATAAGGAGTAGCCAACGAAAGTGCTGGAAGGACCTAATCGGGAAGACCGAGAATGATCCATGGGGTTTGGCGTTTAAAATTGTTACTAAGAAATTAGTTTCAAGACAAAAAACCCCGGGTCTAGGGAATCCGATTTGGGCCCAAAAAATCATAAGAGCGCTGTTTCCCCATGTGGAACCGAGCCCCAGGGAGGACTATACTTGCGTAGTACAGATGGAGGAGCTCTTCACGCTTGAAGAACTAAAAAAGGCGGCAAGGGCGTTGAAAAATGGCAAGGCGCCAGGCAGGGATGGAATACCAGGCGAGATCCTAAAAGAAGTCGTCGCGGTATACCCAGAGCTGCTTCTCAACGTCTTTAATGCGTGCTTAAAAGCCGGAGAGTTCCTCAGTGACTGGAAAGTGCAAAAGTTGGTCCTCCTTAGGAAAGGCGATAAACCTCTGGATAAAGTCTCATCGTTCAGACCAATTTGTTTATTGGACACGATGGGCAAACTTCTAGAGGGGATGGTTCTAGAAAGACTTCAGAGAATCCTGGTAGGCGAAAATAGCCTATCAGAGAACCAGTTTGGCTTCCGGAAAGGCCGGTCAACAGTTGATGCAATACTCTCTGTTGTGAAACTGGCAAAGGAAGTCAATCAGGGGAAGAGGAAGGGTTTCTGTGCTCTTGTTTCCATCGACATCCGGAATGCGTTCAATTCCGCGAGATGGGACATCTGCATTGAGTCAATGAGACGCAAAGGAGTGCCGACATATCTGTTGCGAATGATAGACAACTATCTCAGCGACAGATGGGTCGTGTACGAAGGCAATGTGTTCCATCTCAAGGAAGAGATGACCTGCGGGGCACCACAGGGGTCTAAGGTGGGTCCATTCATATGGAACGTCATGTACGACGATCTTCTGAGAATGGAGCTGCCCGAAGGCACAACCCTGAAAGCCTTTGCGGATGACGTACTTCTGGTGTGTACAGCGCAGGAAACCAAATTCCTCGAGATAAAACTCGATGAAGGACTGCGACGAGTAGAGCGTTGGTTGTCTCGTCATGGCCTGCAAATGGCCTTAGAGAAGACCGAGGCTCTGCTTGTTACAGTCCGGCGAGTTTTTGAAGCCCCAAAGGTGAAAATAGGAGGAACTGAAGTCTCATGGGGAAATCAACTTAAGTACCTGGGAGTGACGTTGGATCGAAGGTTAAACTTCGGTCCGCACGTGAACATCACAGCACTCAAGGCCGCCGAATGTATGGGTAACCTATCTAGGTTAATGCCCAACATTGGTGGTCCCAGGGAAAAGAAGCGGCGCTTGGTGGCGACCGTGGGTCTAGCAAAGCAGCTTTATGCTGCCCCTGTATGGGCTGATGCCCTTAAGACCCACGCCATCTTGGACAGGTTGCTCTCTGTGCAGACAGGAAGCGCACGGAGAGTAATCTCAGCCTACAGGACGGTGTCTGATTGCGCTGCTCTAGTTCTTGCGAGTACACCGCCAACAGATTTGTTGGCAAAAGAAAGACAGGAAGTCTTTCAGCTCAACAAAGAACGAGCTGTCTCGCAGGAACAACAGAGCGGCGGTAGCCTAAAGATGGCTATCCGCAAATCGGCAAGAATCAGACTAGTCGATAGTTGGCAGGCAAGATGGGATGGGGAATCCAAAGGAAGGTGGACATACCGCCTGATTCCTCATCTCGCCACCTGGTTAGAAAGAAAGCACGGCGAGGTTGGCTATTACCTCACGCAAACGATGACTGGTCACGGCTGCTTCGGTCAGTACCTTCATAGATTTAAGATCAGAGAAGAGGCGAAATGTGTGTATTGCGGCGCTGAAATAGACGACGCGGAACACACTCTCTTCTCCTGCGGGCAATGGAGTGAGCTAAGACGGGCCATGTTTGACGCGGTGAAAACTCAATTCACCGCTGATGACATGGTCTCAACTATGCTCCAAAGCGCGGACTCTTGGCGTCACATCGAGTTCTTCATTACTTCGGTAATGAAGACAAAAGATGTGGACGGAAGAAGAGGTTGACCTGGAGTAATCACTGGGGTCGATTCGCGGGAGGGGGAGGAGGAACTAATTCTCGTTCCTCCTCCCACTCCCGCGACTTCCCCCCGGTGGTTAATGAAAAGATTGTTTTTTAACAATGGACAGAGAGGAGTAAGAGAGAGGACTTCCACTTGCGAAGTAAAGCCATTAGGTAGTTCCGCAAGTGGAAATAGAGTCCTGGAAATAGGGAGTTGGTTTTAGTAGGTCGATAGAGCCTAAGCTAAACTTAGTTTAGCCTATGCTACATGCGGCTCAATGTTCAACCCTGCAAAACTCGTGGCCCGGGCCACGAGGGATCTGATGAACAGATTTCCAACTTCCTTCGTAAAACAACAAAAAAAAAAAAATAATAATAATAATAATAATAATAATAATAATAATAATAATAATAATAATAATAATAATAATAATAATAATAATAATAATAATAATAATAATAATAATAATAATAATAATAATAATAATAATAATAATAATAATAATAATAATAATAATAATAATAATAATAATAATAATAATAATAATAATAATAATAATAATAATAATAATAATAATAATAATAATAATAATAATAATAATAATAATAATAATAATAATAATAATAATAATAATAATAATAATAATAATAATAATAATAATAATAATAATAATAATAATAATAATAATAATAATAATAATAATAATAATAATAATAATAATAATAATAATAATAATAATAATAATAATAATAATAATAATAATAATAATAATAATAATAATAATAATAATAATAATAATAATAATAATAATAATAATAATAATAATAATAATAATAATAATAATAATAATAATAATAATAATAATAATAATAATAATAATAATAATAATAATAATAATAATAATAATAATAATAATAATAATAATAATAATAATAATAATAATAATAATAATAATAATAATAATAATAATAATAATAATAATAATAATAATAATAATAATAATAATAATAATAATAATAATAATAATAATAATAATAATAATAATAATAATAATAATAATAATAATAATAATAATAATAAATGAATTACCCCAAGGAGGAACCCCGCAAGGGGACAATACTCCCGTCGATCTTTCAAAGACCGTCGCAGGCCCCACGGATTTTGGGGGGGGCCAAAACCAAAACGAAAATTCTGCGGAGAAGGGACTTAACAGTTTCCAAAAAAATGTTGTAGAGCAGGTCGAACTAATGCCTAAAATACTCGACGGTATGTGGCGGGCCTGCAAAAAGCAGAAAAACATTAGCAAGGACGTCCAGGACGGAATGTTGGCGTTGGGAAAGGTGCACGAGATAATTCGCAAGAACATGCGATTTATCCCCGAGCCCTTTATAATCCCAGAGCCAACAAACGCGAACTGTGTAACACCATCACACAAGCGTGCTGCGGCGGGTCAGAGCGGTGCATTTAATGATAAGAAGCGCCCAAGGAACGGGAATAGTCCGGATGCGAGTCCACATCCTGATGGCCAGTCTGAGAAGAGGAAGTGCGAGGAAGTACCTACGCAAACCCTTCCGTTGGAGCCAGGTAGTGGAGGAGCAGCCGAGAAAATAGTCAAAGAGACTCACGCTTCAGTGGTCTCAAAGGATGACAAAGTAGATGGCGACGGCTTTGCCGCTGTCATCGATAAAAAGGGAAAGGCCAAAAAGAAGGCCTTAAAAAAGAAACAAGAGAAGGAGCTCCAAAAGTATCCTTCAAAGCCGAGAAATACAGAGGCAGTAAGGATCTCAGCGAAAAACCCAAAGGCTATCGCTGAGATCGTGACTGAAATGAAACGCACTGTGAAGCCTGAAGAGTCAAATATAGAGGTTCTCAGGATCAGGAGGGCACTTAATAAAGATGTCCTCCTGGTTGTGAAAAAGGGAGGTGACACCTTAAAATTTGCGAGGGCTCTGGCCTCGGCCTCGCATGATAGGGCCGAGGTTACGGCTCTTGTAAACAAGAGGTGTCTGGAATTGAACGGCCTCGATGAAACTACGACCGAGGAGGATGTGGTTTCGGTTTTGAGGGAGAAATTGGGGAAGCCTGACACGGACATAGTGTGCAGACTTCTGCCACGTTTTAGTGGCACAAAGGTTGCGTTGGTCCGCCTGGCAGAGACTGATAGTCAGACTCTGCTGAAGATCGGCAAGGTAAGAATAGGATGGTTAAACGTCCGAGTCCGAGAGCATCTGGAAGTTGTGAGGTGCCTAAAGTGCCTTACATATGGACACGTGACCCGATCATGCAAAGGCCCCGACAGAACTAAAAACTGTCGGAGATGCGGCGGTGAGGGTCACATGGCAAAGAACTGTTCCGTCGAACAACCTAAGTGTTTAACATGCACAGATTTAGGAAAGACAGATATTGTCCATATATCCGGGAAAAGCTCTTGTCCGGTTTACAGGGAATTGCTGCAGAGGCATAAAAAGGCAAACCCTTAAAGTTTCTGCAGGTCAACCTGCACACCTGCAGGACGGCGCAGGCCCTCCTGATGCAGACGGTCAAGGAAAAAGGGATCGACATCCTGTTCTGCAGCGAGCAACACAGGAAAAACGATCTCGCTCCCTGGTACCAGGATAAATCAGGTAGGGCCGCTGTTCAAGTGTGCAATCCTGAGCTGCGGGTTGCAAGGTATCTGGAGACGAGCAGTGGATTCGTTTGGGTAGAGGCTGCGGGCATACGTATGTACAGCTGCTACTTCTCGCCAAACGATGCACTGACGGACTTCGAAGATGACATTCAGGAACTCGAGTCGAGCCTTAGAGAATCCAAGCTGGATGTACTCGTCACCGGGGATTTTAATGCTAAGTCGCCGGAGTGGGGCGAGTCAAGGCTCGATAAAAGAGGCAGAGTGATCGGAGAAATGGTCTCCAGGAGCAATTTAACGATTGTGAACCGGGGAAGGACATGGACGTTTAGGAGGGGTGCAATTGGATCGATCATTGATCTTACGATTGCATCATCTCCTCTATTCAGACGCATTAACGAATGGCGAGTCTCTAAGGAGTATACCGCAAGTGACCACCAGTACATCGAGTTTTCAGTCTCAGTGGGAGACACAGGAAATGGTGGAAGACAGGAAGCACCGTGTCGAAAACGCCTCTCCTGGAATGTGAAGAAAATCGATAAGGAGAAATTTGTCCGATCCCTGGAAGAATCCCGCCTCATTGAGGAATTGGGTTGGGTGCAGAGGCCAAATACCCTGGATGCAGAGGTACGAGCGGTGAGGAAAACCATCACCGCTGCCTGCGATGCATCTATGCCGCGTCGCAGGTGTACCGCTTCACGAAAAAGCTCGGTGCACTGGTGGTCGGATGCTCTGGCCTCCTTGCGGAAAGCGTGCTTCAAAGCTAGAAGGAATTATACCCGTTCTAAGGGAGATCCTTTGCTAAAGGAAGTATTTAAGGAGGCCAAGAAAAGCCTGAAAAAAGAGATTCAAGCGTCACAACGCCGTTGCTGGAAAGATCTAATTGATGATGTCGAGAAGGACCCATGGGGTCTGGCTTTTAAAATCGTTACTAAGAAATTAGGAACGAGGCAAAAGACCCCCGGCCTGGACAATCCCGATTGGGTCAGAAGGATTATAAAAGCTCTATTTCCTCCTGCAGAACCGTGGGTTAGGAAGGACTGGAGTACCTGCGAAGTCGGTGAGGAGGAACTCTTCACTCTTACAGAATTGAGAAATGCAGGTAGAAGATTGAAAACAGGCAAGGCGCCTGGAATCGATGGGATAAGTAACGAGATCCTAAAATTGGTTATCGACACTTCACCCCAGATTCTGCTCCGATGTTTCAATCTTTGCCTTGAGAAAGGAGAGTTCTTCCGCGACTGGAAGCGGCAGAGGCTAGTCCTCCTAAGAAAAGGCGAAAAACCTCTGGATAAAGTCTCGTCGTACAGGCCTATTTGCCTGTTAGATACGATGGGTAAACTTCTAGAGGATATGGTTCTGCAGAGAATGCAAACCCATTTGACCGGAGAGAATAGTCTATCCGATTACCAATTTGGTTTCCGCAAAGGCAGGTCCACGGTTGATGCCATTCAGGCAGTTGTGGACATAGCCAAAGCGGGAAAAAACAAATTGGGACCAAAGAAGAAGAAGGGCTTCTGCGCATTGGTGGCTATTGACATACGTAACGCGTTTAACTCCGCACGATGGAAAGATCTCATCCAGTCGATGATGGAGAAGAGAATACCGCCCTACTTGTTGCGGATAATGAATGATTATCTTAGCGACAGGTGGGTAATCTATGAGGGGGACAACTGGACTCTGAAGGAAGAGATGCAAAGTGGTGCCCCCCAAGGCTCGAGGGTGGGACCATTCGTGTGGAATGTATCCTATGATAACTTCCTGCGAATGGGTCTACCTGAAGGCGCGGTCATCATCGGCTTTGCGGACGATGCGTTGGTCGTGTGCTCAGCCGAAAGCGAGGAAGCCCTTGGGACATTGGTGAACGAATGTCTGCGGCGAGTTAAAAGCTGGTTGGATGCCAGAGGTCTTCAAATGGCCTTGGAAAAAACCGAAGCTCTGCTCGTCACAGACAGACGTGGTTATAGTTTCCCACGAATCGTGATAGACGAATTCGAGGTCAAGTGGAGTAAACATATTAAGTATTTAGGAGTGGAGCTCGATGGAAGGTTAAACTTCCATTACCATATAGCGACGGCCTTGAATAAGGCGATAAAGTGTGCGTCAGACTTGGCACGACTTATGCCAAACGTTCGCGGACCACGTGAAAGGAAAAGGAGACTGGTGGTTAGTGTTGCCCACGCTAAGCTGTTTTACGCAGCAGCAGCGTGGGCTCCCTCACTTAAAACAAGAAGCAAAACCATTTGCGATAATATGCTGTCTGCGCAGAGATGTGTTACTACCCGTATCGTTTCTGCGTATAAGACGGTCTCGACGAGCGCTGTGCAAGTCCTTGCAAGTGTCCCGCCGGCAGATCTTATGGCAAGGGAAAGGGAGGAAGTATTTCTTCTTTTTAAAAGAAGAAATAATCCCGAGTACCCAGAAGAGAAAAGACCTAGCAAGGACTACATCCGCAAATACGCGAGAAACAGACTTATCGAGACATGGCAGGACAGATGGGACAGGGAGGAAAAGGGTAGATGGACCTATCGTCTGATTCCAACACTCACCACCTGGATAAACCGAAAACATGGAGAAGTCTCCTATTATTTGACTCAGGCGCTCACAGGTCACGGGTGTTTTAACTCGTACCTGTGTCGCTTTAAATTACGCGAGGACGAGGTGTGTGCATATTGCCAGTTCCCTGAGGACAACGCGGAGCACACCCTCTTCTCATGCAAGAAATGGGACTTGGAGAGGCGGGCCATGTTCGAAGGTGTAAACAGTCAAGTTACACCAGAGAACATGGTATCGCTGATGACCCAGTCAGCAGATAATTGGCGGAAAGTCGAGAACTTCATAATCTCGGTTATGTCGAGAAAGGATCTCGACGGCCGCCAAAAAGCGTAATTTAAACAGCTTTTAATTTGTTTATTTGTTTTTTATTAATTTATTTTGTGATTTATTTGTCCGTATACATTTTTTAATTGTGTGTGTTTTTTTTATTCATGTTTGTACAGTTTTGTTTTCAATATTTTATACGCGTTTATTTTTTCTTTTTTTTATATATCCGTTTATAATTTTATCTTTTGACTTTTTAAACTTCTTAAAAAATTTTGTTTTTTATTGTTGTTGTGCTGTTAATTCCGCTTTTATATTGAAATAGTTTTAAATTTTTTAACTATTGACGCAGGAGAACCGCAGACACAGAACAAAGTCGCAGCAGCGATAGAGTTGGAGCGCCTCCCTCGAAGGCTAAAGTCTTACGACAGTTCCGAGAGAGGGTAAAGGGCTCCAAAAGAAGGGTTACGGGTTTTAGTGGGTCGGGCTGGTAGTAGGTCGCCAGTTAATTAAATTTCTTATAACATTTCTTTATTTATCTTTTTTTTTTTATATTCCCTTTTTTTTTTTCTTATTTTACCAACCCCACATAACCTTGGAGTGCGGAATCCAAGGTATCTGTAGGCAGATTTCCCAAAAGTCCCTAAGCAAAAACAAAAAAATAATAATAATAATAATAATAATAATAATAATAATAATAATAATAATAATAATAATAATAATAATAATAATAATAATAATAATAATAATAATAATAATAATAATAATAATAATAATAATAATAATAATAATAATAATAATAATAATAATAATAATAATAATAATAATAATAATAATAATAATAATAATAATAATAATAATAATAATAATAATAATAATAATAATAATATAATAATAATAATAATAATAATAATAATAATAATAATAATAATAATAATAATAATAATAATAATAATAATAATAATAATAATAATAATAATAATAATAATAATAATAATAATAATAATAATAATAATAATAATAATAATAATAATAAATAATAATAATAATAATAATAATAATAATAATAAATAATAATAATAATAATAATAATAATAATTTTTTTTTTTTTTTTTTTTTTTTTGTTTTACGAAGGAAGTTGGAAATCTGTTCATCAGATCCCTCGTGGCCCGGGCCACGAGTTTTGCAGGGTTGAACATTGAGCCGCATGTAGCATAGGCTAAACTAAGTTTAGCTTAGGCTCTATCGACCTACTAAAACCAACTCCCTATTTCCAGGACTCTATTTCCACTTGCGGAACTACCTAATGGCTTTACTTCGCAAGTGGAAGTCCTCTCTCTTACTCCTCTCTGTCCATTGTTAAAAAAAAACAATCTTTTCATTAACCACCGGGGGGAGTCGCGGGAGTGGGAGGAGGAACGAGAATTAGTTCCTCCTCCCCCTCCCGCGGATCGCCCCCAGCGATTACTCCAGGTCAACCTCTTCTTCCGTCCACATCTTTTGTCTTCATTACTGAGGTAATGAAGAACTCGATGTGGCGCCAAGAGTCCGCGCTTTGGAGCATAGTTGAGACCATGTCATCAGCGGTGAATTGAGTTTTCACCGCGTCAAACATAGCCCGCCTTAGCTCACTCCATTGCCCGCAGGAGAAGAGAGTGTGTTCCGCGTCGTCTATTTCAGCGCCGCAATACACACATTTCGCCTCTTCTCTGATCTTAAATCTATGAAGGTACTGACCGAAGCAGCCGTGACCAGTCATCGCTTGCGTAAGGTAATAGCCAACCTCGCCGTGCTTTCTTTCTAACCAGGTGGCGAGGTGGGGAATCAGGCGGTATGTCCACCTTCCTTTGGATTCCCCATCCCATCTTGCCTGCCAACTATCGACTAGTCTGATTCTTGCCGATTTACGGATAGCCATCTTTAGGCTACCGCCGCTCTGTTGTTCCTGCGAGACAACTCGTTCTTTATTGAGCTGAAAGACTTCCTGTCTTTCTTTTGCCAACAAATCTGTTGGTGGTGTACTCGCAAGAACTAGAGCAGCGCAATCAGACACCGTCCTGTAGGCTGAGATTACTCTCCGTGCGCTCCCTGTCTGCACAGAGAGCAATCTATTCAAGATGGCGTGGGTCTTAAGGGCATCAGCCCATACAGGGGCAGCATAAAGCTGCTTTGCTAGACCCACGGTCGCCACCAAGCGCCGCTTCTTTTCCCTGGGACCACCGATGTTGGGCATTAACCTAGATAGGTTACCCATACATTCGGCGGCCTTGAGTGCTATGATGTTCACGTGAGGACCGAAACTTAACCTTCGGTCCAACGTCACTCCCAGGTACTTAAGTTGATTTCCCCATGAGACTTCAGTTCCTCCTATTTTCACCTTTGGGGCTTCAAAAACTCGCCGGACTGTAACAAGCAGAGCCTCGGTCTTCTCTAAGGCCATTTGCAGGCCATGACGAGACAACCAACGCTCTACTCGTCGCAGACCTTCATCGAGTTTTATCTCGAGGAATTTAGGTTCCTGCGCTCTACACACCAGAAGTACGTCATCCGCGAAGGCTTTCAGGGTCGTGTCTTCGGGTAGCTCCATTCTCAGGAGATCGTCGTACATGACGTTCCATATGAATGGACCCACCTTAGACCCCTGTGGTGCCCCGCAGGTCATCTCTTCCTTGAGATGGAACACATTGCCTTCGTACACGACCCATCTGTCACTGAGATAGTTGTCTATCATTCGCAACAGATAAGTCGGCACTCCTTTGCGTCTCATCGACTCAATGCAGATGTCCCATCTCGCGGAATTGAACGCATTCCGGATGTCGATGGAAACAAGAGCACAGAAACCCTTCCTCTTCCCCTGATTGACTTCCTTTGCCAGTTTCACAACAGAGAGTATTGCATCTACTGTTGACCGGCCTTTCCGGAAGCCAAACTGGTTCTCTGATAGGCTATTTTCGCCTACCAGGATTCCCTGAAGTCTTTCTAGAACCATCCCCTCTAGAAGTTTGCCCATCGTGTCCAATAAACAAATTGGTCTGAACGATGAGACTTTATCCAGAGGTTTATCGCCTTTCCTAAGGAGGACCAATTTTTGCACTTTCCAGTCACTGAGGAACTCTCCGGCTTTTAAACACGCATTAAAGACGTTGAGAAGCAACTCTGGGTATACCGCGACGACCTCTTTTAAGATCTCGCTTGGTATTCCATCCCTGCCTGGCGCCTTGCCATTTTTCAACGCCCTTGTCGCCTTTTTTAGTTCTTCAAGCGTGAAGAGCTCCTCCATCTGTACTACGCAAGTATAGTCCTCCCTGGGGCTCGGTTCCACATGGGGAAACAGCGCTCTTATGATTTTTTGGACCCAAATCGGATTGCCTAGACCAGGGGTTTTTTGTCTTGAAACTAATTTCTTAGTAACAATTTTAAACGCCAAACCCCATGGATCATTCTCGGTCTTCCCGATTAGGTCCTTCCAGCACTTTTGCTGGCTACTCCTTATAGCCCGCTTGAAGATTCGCCTGGCTTTATGCCAATCTTCTTGCAGCGTGGGGTCTCCCTTCGAGTGGGTATATTTCCTCCTCGCTGCATTGCATTCTCTCCTTAAGCGGGCTAATTCATCGCTCCACCAGTACAGAGCACCCTTCCTAGCTTTTGTTTGGCGTCGGCGAGGCATGGAGCAGTTGCAAGCATCCGCTATAATCTGCCTCGCCTCTCGCGCTATACCCTTTGCAGACGTTGGCTCCTTCTGCCAGCTGGACCTCTTGATGAGGCGAGCTTCGGCCAGGGACTTTACCAACTTCTCCCTATCTAGTCTCCTGAGGTTCCAGGAGGGTTTCTTTTTGCCCTTTTGTGGACGATTGCACCCTCCCGGGTCTTCCTCGGAGACTGAAAACTCAATGTACTGGTGGTCGCTCATGGTCACCTGATCCAGCACCTTCCAGTTCTTTACTCTGCGGGCCAGGCGAGGAGATGCAAATGTCAAGTCAAGAATTGACCCCGACGCTCCTCGCCTAAAAGTGAGCTGTTTGCCCCGGTTCATCACCACCAGGTCATTCGCCGAAACCATATCGGTGACCAAGATTCCTCTCCTGTCCTGACGGGTCTCCCCCCATTCCGGCGATTTACTATTGAAATCTCCCGCAATGAGGACATCCCCGCGGAAAGCTTTTACGCTCTCCTCAAGAGAGCGAATCTCGGTGTCGAACTTCTTAAGGGGATCGTTTGGGGAGAAGTAGCAGCTGTAAATACGAACACCCGCCACCTCTACCCAAACGAAGCCCTTATCCGTCTCGCGGAAATCGCTGACAGCGATGTCCGGGTTGCAAACTTGTATCCCGGACCTCCCCGATGCGTCCTGAAACCAGACAGAGAATTGTGGCTTTCTATATTGCTCACTAAAGATCAGTATATCGGCCTTCCTCTGCCTGGCAGTCTGCATCAGGAGGTCCTGCGCGACTCTTCCTCTTCCGAGGTTAACCTGAAGTACCCCGAATTTGAGATTTTAACCCTGAAAGGATTTCCCAATAAACTGGGCAAGCCCTGCTTCCTGGAAGGTGGTTTACTTCCTCCGACCCCTTGTCGGAGCAAGTCATGCAGCGAGCAGAACTCTTACACGACTTGCTTTTGTGGTTTAGATCACCACACTTCCAGCAAGCATTTCTCCTGTCCGGGCCACTGCAACCTCGTGCCAGGTGTCCGTAACAGAGGCATTTGAAGCATCTATCAACTTCCACCCTAGCCCGGACTCTGCAGCTCACCCAGCCGATCTTGACACGTCCGGTCTTAAGCAGCGACTCTGCGTCTAAGTCTGGCAGACGCAGAATCGCCATCTGCGTACCCCCGTATCGTCGAACAAGTTGGCAGGGCACGTCCAACTCGGGCTTGCCCAGGAGACCCCGTACGGCCTCCAACACCTTTGCGACGACTACAGTCTCGTCGAGGTCTACAATTTCTATCGACCTCATCGAGACTGCAGTCGCGACATCCGCTTTTCCTGTTAGGGCAGTGGTCAGCGCACTGCTAAAACTAGTGAGATCCTGTCCCTTCTTGAGTACCAGGAGGATCTCCTGCTTCCTGGATCTACGAACAGACAGGATCTCGACTTTGTTCTCCTCAGGGCTGACCCTTTTAAACATGTAGTCTAAGACCTCTTCTGTTTTCTCACCTTCTCTTGCGCTTATTTTTATCGCGTCTGTCTCCCTTTTCTTCTTTTTACGCGAGGATTTTTTTATGTCCCCTGTTGGGTCATCCTCAGTCTTTTTTCCCCCTTTTTTCTTTTTCCTCTTCTTTCCCTTCACCTCTTTCCAGGGCTCGCCATCAGCTTGAGTGGCAGGTCCGGCCTCCTCAGCAGAAGCCTCTACATTAATCGGCCGAGGAGACGCGGACACCTTCCCCTTTTTGGACATTCTTTCTTTGGGCGTAGTTGAGGCCCCCCTCTTCTTTCTTTCAGAAGTGGGAGTCCTCTCAGAAGATTCCCCTATTCGCTTGACTTGTCGTCTTGCTACGAGATAGGAGGGGTTGGGCTGAAAATTTTTCGCGAATTCCCCCCCTTCTTCCCTGAGGTCTTTAGCAATGCCGCTGAGGCTTTCGCTATAGAGTAATGCCTCAACGGCACTGTCCTTTACGGGTTTTGGGTTATTCTTCAGTATTCCCTCATTAACTATTCGGAGAGCCTTAACCAGACCCTCTGTTACTTCACACTGCTTCTCCATGAGTTGTAGCATGGTATTCCAGCCCTTAACCCACGGAGGTGCAGGTTCCTCCTTTCTAGCGGGGGCAGAGGTTTCTGACACCTCTGTCTCCATTTCTTTTCCGCTGTTCGCCTTTTCCAGTTCGTTTTCAATTCTCAAGATGGTATCCATAAATTCGTTTTCTACCAGCGCATCGTCTGTGGAGGGGCGGGTCGATATAGTTGGGAACGGGTATACCCTCGGACGTATCCTACCCCAGTTCCCTGAGGCCCAACCACCGCTTAGCCGGTCCCGGAATACACGGACGGACCGGACTCGCCCGGAGCAATATGGATTCCGACCTCCATATCCACCACAGACTCTCCTGATCAGGGTCCCGAAGGGGCTGGCTCCTGATTCCTTACCTCGGCTGGCACATCGGCAGAGCAAGCTCACATCAACCCCTAGGCCTCGAACACCGAAAACGAGTGAACGAAGATTCAGGGTACTCCCAGTGGGCCGAGGAAGGAAACAATCATATGGGTGTGATAAGTGTATTGTGAGGATGTGTGTTGTGATAAATGTGTGTTGTAATTGTGTGTAACCCATATATGTGTTAAAGTGGTGTAAATTTAATGTGTACTGTGTCTGACGGACCAGAACGACCATGTACATCCCCCGTCTCTCATGCGTATCTCACATTCACGGGGGTAGCGCGTTTATAGCACTCCCCCACATACAGAAAAAAGGAAGAAACCTCCGCAAAGGGTTCCTCTTTCATTCCACATACACTTTCATACATCAGTTTCAATTCCATTGAGACAAGCCGGATACCGCCAAGGCTGGCCTATTGGACAGACTTCCCGGATCCATAGTGTCATCAATAGAAAAGAGACTGCCCAATCGTGGAAGCGGCCGTCTATAGGCTACTCTGGTTCCGCATTTAGGGCAGGGGCCGTTTATAGGCTACTCTCCTGCCCACATGTACTCCTTCATACACATTCGCGGAAGCGGCCGTTTATAGGCTACTCTGCTTCCCATTCATGGAAGGGGCCGTTTATAGGCTACTCTCCTTCCCATTCACGCTCCGAACATACCGAACACTTTGGTTCGGATTCTCCTTTGCCCAAACAAAGGGATAAACGCGTTTATAGCGCACCCTACGTTCATACTGTACCATTCACACAGACGAGGAATATACACAGACGCACCAGTCCGACAAACTACCCTCCTCCTCCTCCAAACTACTTCACCCATGTACACGCATATACGTAAAAAAAAATAATACATAAATGAGTATAAATGCGTATAGAAGATGGAGTCCCGGGCTTGGGACACGGTTCTAAGCGGAGTTATAATAATAATAATAATAATAATAATAATAATAATAATAATAATAATAATAATAATAATAATAATAATAATAATAATAATAATAATAATAATAATAATAATAATAATAATAATAATAATAATAATAATAATAATAATAATAATAATAATAATAATAATAATAATAATAATAATAATAATAATAATAATAATAATAATAATGAGGGTAAACTCTGTGAAGAGATACCAGGATGCACTCCCTTTGCGGAAACTTCCTGCTATCTTGGAGAGACACATCGACCTCCACGTCCGAACACACATGTTCACGTGCCCTTGGATATCATAGACGTCGCATCAATGCTCCGGCAATGCTATAACGTCTATGTAACTAACGGAGGCGGTTCAGGGCCCATCTTGGCCAGATGGTAGTACCCTGTTAAGGCCCGATTGTCCCTCGACACGGGACAAAGAATTAAAAAAAAACACAAATGAAATGGACAAAATTTTAAACGAAATACTCCAAGTGGGTACCTCGAAAGAGGGTAATCCCACCACCGATTCTGATCGGGTGCAAGCCCCGATAGTCGGTGCAGATGGCTCCAAGGATTTTGGAGGGAGCCAAATAGATAGCCAGCTGACATGCTACGAATCAAATGTCGCAAATCAGTTTCTGGCTATTCCCGGGATTTTTAAGAGCGTGTACCAGGCATTCAAGCGCCAAAAGAACGTCAGTCGTGACATCCAGGATGGCGTGGCGGTTTTGGAGAGTTCGTTCTTAACAATTTGTAAGAATTTACGTTTTATCCCCGAGCCGTTCAAAGACCAGGCGCCGCAACATCCAACTGTGGGAGCTCGAGATCAGACCGAGAGCACGACTACAGCTCTGGACGGCGTAACTGCACGCCCTAATAAGGCAAAGGGCGTTAATAAGCGCCCCAGGGAAGGTGCAAGCCCAGATGCGAGTCCGCAACGGGCGACTCAAAGCGGGAAAAGAATTAAGCGAAAGGATGCTCCACAGCTTGGTTCTGAGTCGCTAGATGGAACGAAAGAGGCGCCCTTAAATAGTCCTGGCAGTTCGTATGCTGAGACCGTTTTAAAGGACGGAGCGGACAATGGGGACGGCTTCAAAGTTGTTAAAAGCAAAAAGAAACGGACTCCAAAAGAGAAACCCTCAGGTGAGAAAAAAGAGCTTCCGAAGCCCCCTTTGAAGCTGAGGAGCACGGAAGCTGTTAAAATTACGGCAAGCGACCCAAAGCTTTATGAGGGTATCTTGCCGCTGCTAAAAGCAAAGGTAAACCCAGAAGATACGGGTACCGTGATCCGGAAAATCAGGAGAACCTTTAAACAGGAGGTTCTCGTGATAGTGAAAAAGGGCGGAGAGACCTTAAGATTTGCAGATGCACTGTCTTCGGCCCTGCATGGTAAAGCTGAGGTCACACCTCTAGTGAATAAAAGGTCTCTAGAGATTAAGGATTTGGACGAAGCCACCTCAGAGGATGAGGTAACTGCAGCACTAAGAGAAAAGCTGGGTAAACCCGACCTGAAGATGGAGTGTCGACTTTTGCCGCGATACAGAGGAACTAAGGTTGCTCTGGTACGTCTGACAGAGGCAGAAAGTAACACTCTGCTAAAGCTTGGTAAAATAAAAATCGGCTGGATAAATGCTCCAATTCGCGAGCATGTTGAAGTAGCTAGGTGCCAAAAGTGCCTAGCATACGGACACTCAACCCGAACCTGCAAAGGCCCCGACAGAAGCAAAAACTGTTGGAGATGCGGCGGAGAGGGACACCTCGCGAAGAGCTGTAAAGTTAAGCCGAAGTGCCTTACATGCTTGGACCTGGGAAAGCCAGAGACGGATCACGATTCCGGAAAGAGAGCCTGCCCGGTTTACAGAGAAGAACTGCAAAAGATTAAAAGGGCAAATCCTTAAAATTTTTGCAGGTCAACTTGCATACAAGTAAGGATGCACAGTTGCTCCTAATGCAAACAGCAAGGGAAAATGAGGTCGATATCCTGTTCTGCAGTGAGCAGTATCAAGGAAGCGATCTCGCCCCTTGGTATCAGGATAAGGCGAAGAGAGCCGCCATAAAGCTGTGCAACCCAGAATTGCGGGTTGACAAGTTTCTGGAGACGAGCAGTGGGTTCGTGTGGATAGAGGTGGCTAATATACGTATGTATAGCTGCTACTTCTCACCCAACGACCCACTGACAAACTTCGAAGCTAATATCGAAGACCTAGAATCGAGCCTCACAGAATCCAGGCTGGATGTCATCATCACTGGTGATTTTAACGCAAAGTCGCCAGAGTGGGGTGAGACGAGACTCGACAAGAGAGGAATTCGTATTGAAGAAATGATCTCCAGAAACGACTTATTGGCAGTAAACCGAGGCAATACATGGACTTTTAGACGAGGTGCGATCGGATCAATAATAGATCTAACAATCGCATCGTCTAAATTATTTAGCCGCATAACCGACTGGCGGGTCTCAGAGGAATATACCGCAAGTGACCACCAGTACATTGAGTTCTCAGTCTCTATGGGAGACACACGAGGAGGAAAAAGACAGGATGCTCCTAGTCGCAAAACCTCCTCGTGGAATATGAAGAGACTCGACAAGGAAAAGTTCGGCCGGTCCCTAAGAGAAGCCCTTTTAATTGAGGACTTGGGCTGGGTGAAGAGGCCGAGCAGTCTGGATGGGGAGGTGCGAGCGGTGAGGAACATGATAGTCACCGCTTGCAATGCGTCAATGCCACGCAAAGGCGCCACTCCAGTAAGAAAATCCTTGCACTGGTGGTCAGAGGAGCTAGCCTCCTTGAGAAAGGAATGCCTCAAAGCAAGAAGGACATATACCCGATCTAAGGGAGATCCCTTGCTGAAAGAGGCTTTCAAGGAGGCGAAAAAGGACCTCAAGAAAGAGATCCGCAAGTCGCGACGCCGTAGCTGGAAGGACCTAATCGAGGAAGTCGATAAGGACCCATGGGGTCTGGCTTTTAAAATCGTAACTAAGAAATTAGTGACGAGGCAAAAGACCCCCGGCCTGGACAATCCCGATTGGGTCAGAAAGATAATAAGTTCTTTGTTTCCTCCTGCGGAGCCATACCTTAGAAGGGACTGGAGTTTTTGCAAAGTCGAAGAGGAAGAACTCTTCACACTTAGTGAACTGCAAAAAGCAGGCAAAAGATTGAAAACAGGCAAGGCGCCTGGAATCGATGGGATAAGTAACGAGATCCTAAAGTTGGTAATCGACACTTTACCCCAGATTCTGCTTCGATGCTTCAATCTTTGCCTTGAGAGAGGAGAGTTCTTCCGCGACTGGAAGCGACAGAGGTTAGTCCTCCTAAGGAAAGGTGAAAAACCTCTAGATAAGGTTTCATCGTACAGGCCTATATGCCTGCTAGATACGATGGGTAAACTTCTAGAGGATATGGTTCTGCAGAGAATGCAAGGCCACTTGACCGAAGAGAATCGTCTGTCCGATCACCAATTTGGTTTCCGTAAAGGCAAGTCCACAGTTGATGCCATCCAGGCAGTTGTGGACATAGCCAAAGCAGGAAAAAACAAATTGGGACCTGGGAAAAAGAAGAGCTTCTGCGCGTTGGTAGCAATTGACATACGTAACGCGTTTAATTCCGCAAGATGGAAAGATCTCATCGAGTCGATGGAAAAGAAAAACATGCCGCCCTACTTGTTGCGGATAATGGATAATTATCTTAGCGACAGGTGGGTTATATATGAGGGAGACACCTGCACTCTCAAGGAAGAGATGCAGCGTGGGGCTCCTCAAGGCTCAAGGGTAGGTCCATTTGTATGGAATGTATCTTACGATGATTTTCTGCGAATGGATCTGCCCGAAGGTGCGGTGATCATCGGCTTTGCGGACGACGCATTATTCGTGTGCACTGCCGAAAGTGAGGAGGCTCTTGGGACATTGGTGAACGAATGTCTGCGACTAGCTAAAAGCTGGCTGGATACCAGAGGTCTTGAAATGGCCCTGGAAAAGACCGAGGCACTGCTGGTCACAGACAGACGTGGTTATGAGCTCCCACGAATCGTGATAGACGGATTTGAGGTCAAGTGGAGTAAGCAAATTAAATATCTTGGTGTGAAGTTAGATGGAAGGTTAAACTTCCACCACCACATGGCTACGGCGTCAAATAAAGCGATCGAGTGTGCGGCTAATCTTTCACGGCTAATGCCAAATGTTGGCGGACCCCGTGAACAAAAAAGAAGACTGGTGGCGAGTGTCGCCCACGCTAAAATGCTCTATGCAGCACCAGCGTGGGCCCCATCCCTGAGGAGTAAAAGATGTGTGACCATCTGTGAAAAGATACTGTCTGCGCAGAGATCGATAACAACGCGTATCATCTCTGCATATAAGACGGTATCTACGAGTGCTGTGCAGGTCCTTGCAAGTGTCCCGCCAGCAGATCTTTTGGCGAGGGAAAGGGAAGAAATGTTTCTCTTTTCTAAAGAAAGCAGTTCCTTGAATGAGGAATTAAGACCAAGCAAGGGCCTAATCCGCAAAGAAGCGAGGCACAGGCTCATAGAAAGATGGCAAGAAAGATGGGATGGTGAGGAAAAAGGTCGATGGACTTATCGCCTTATCCCGGCACTCGCCACCTGGATAAATAGGAAACACGGTCAGGTTTCCTATTACTTGACTCAGGCGTTCACAGGTCACGGGTGTTTTAACTCGTACCTGTGTCGCTTTAAATTACGCGAGAACGAGGTGTGTGCATATTGCCAGTTCCCTGAGGACAACGCGGAGCACACCCTCTTCTCATGCAAGAAATGGGACTTGGAGAGGCGGGCCATGTTCGAAGGTGTAAACAGTCAAGTTACACCGGAGAACATGGTATCGCTGATGACCCAGTCAGAGGAGAATTGGCGGCAAGTCGAGAAATTCATAATCTCGGTTATGTCGAGGAAGGATCTCGACGGCCGCCAAAAAGCGTAATTTAAACAGCTTTTAATTTATTCGTTTGTTTTTTATTAATTTATTTTGTGATTTATTTGTCCTTATACATTTTTTAATTGTTTGTGTTTTTTTTTTATTATTCATCTTTGTACAGTTTTATGTTTTCAATTTTTTATACGCGTTTATTTTTTCTTTTTTTTATATATCCGTTTATAATTTTATCTTTTGACTTTTTACACTTAATTACACATTTGTTATTTTTAATTATTGTTGTGCTGTTAATTCCGCTTTATATTGAAATAGTTTTAAATTTTTAACTATTAACGCAGGATAACCGCAGAGAAAAGCAGAAAGTCACATTAGCGACAGAGTTGGAGCGCCACCCTCGAAGGCTAAAGTCTTACGACAGTTCCGAGGGAGGGTAAAGGGCTCCAGAAGAAGGGTTACGGGTTTTAGTGGGTCGGGCTGGCAGTAGGTCGCCAGTTTATTAAATTTACTATTTTATATATTTATTTTTCTTTTTTTTATCTCCTTTTGTTTTATCACACCAACCCCACATAACCTTGGAGTGCGGAATCCAAGGTATCTGTAGGCAGATTTTCCAAAATTCCCTAAGCAAAAAAAAAAAAAAAAAAAAAAAAAAAAAAAAAAATAATAATAATAATAATAATAATAATAATAATAATAATAATAATAATAATAATAATAATAATAATAATAATATAATAATAATAATAATAATAATAATAATAATAATAATAATAATAATAATAATAATAATAATAATAATAATAATAATAATAATAATAATAATAATAATAATAATAATAATAATAATAATAATAATAATAATAATAATAATAATAATAATAATAATAATAATAATAATAATAATAATAATAATAATAATAATAATAATAATAATAATAATAATAATAATAATAATAATAATAATAATAATAATAATAATAATAATAATAATAATAATAATAATAATAATAATAATAATAATAATAATAATAATAATAATAATAATAATAATAATAATATAATATATAATAATATAATAATAATAATATTATATTATATAATATAATAATAATATCCTCTCCCGGACGCGGCTGCCGTCTTTGATGGCATTGGTGTGCTGGGTCTGGATGCATATCCTTAGTCCAGACATTACTGCCATTCTTGACGGCGTTGGTTCACCGGGGCGGGATGCCTGTCCGCTGCCAGTCTCGAGTGTCATTTTGGATATGTTCGGTGGACCTTGCAGTGGTGGCGGGGCTTTCCACCAAAGGGCAACCAAACAGTACACTCTACACATACACTTCTCTACACATATATGGGTTACACACAATTACATCACTTACACATCTATTCACACATATTCACAATACACTTATCACACCCATATGATTGTTTCCTTCCTCGGACCACTGGGAGTACCCCGAAACTTCGTTCATTTGTTTTCGGTGGACGGGGCGTAGGGGTTGATGTGAGCTCGCTCTGCCGATGTGTCATCCGAGGTAAGGAATCAGGAGCCAGCCCCTTCGGGACCCTGATCAGGAGAGTCTGTGGTGAATATGAAGGTCGGAATCCATATTGCTCCGGGCGAGTCCGGTCCGTCCGTGTATTCCGGGACCGGCTAAGCGGTGGTTGGGCCTCAGGGAACTGGGGTAGGATACGTCCGAGGGTACACCCGTTCCCAACTATACCGACCCGCCCCTCCACAGACGATGCGCTGGTAGCAACGAATTTATGGAGAATCAAACTAAGAAAATCGATGAAAACGAAATCGTGGTAATGGAGACTGGAGAGACGGAGTCTGTTATGTCAGATGAGAGTCTCCAAGAAATAAAGGTTGTAGCAGAGGTGCATCAGCTTCCTTCTACAGGTGGGGAAGGAAAAAGCACACTGTCATCCTTTGCTACAAATGGAGAAAAGCAAGGTGGTCCATCAGTTCCGCCGTGGACCGAAGTATGGAAGATCATGCTTGGTATTATGGCGGAGCAAAGGCTTCAAAATGAAGCGATGGAAAAAACCCTTCTGGCCATGGAGAATTCGTTCAGAAAGAACACTCCTACGGAAGTGAGAGAAATCATGGCTGAAGCGAAGGAAATCTCTGCCGGAGTCAGAAGTGCGGGCCTCGCTCTTCGGTCATCAGCAGATAGGCTCCAAAAATCAATGGAGCCATTTAAGTACCGAAGCATAGGTCAAACGGCACGTCCTAAAACGCCGTTGACCACTCCGAAAGGAAATAAAGGACATAAGGCCCCCTCTTCTACCAAGAGCACGAAGAGAGGCGCCTCAACATCTCCCGAGGACCGACAGATAAAAAAGCCGGCCTCTATGCCAAAACAGCAGGAGACAAGTCCGGAACCCACCACGCAGGCAAAGAAGGATAGCACTGACAGCTGGAGCAAGGTAGTTTCCAAAAAGGAAAAGAAAGAAAAGAAGACGAAAAGGAAAGACACAAAAAAATCGTCTAGTCATCAAGGGAAAAAAAAAAGGAATACCGAAGCTATCAAGGTATCGATGGAGGACGGAAAGATTCCTCCAAAAAAACTGATTCAAGAGATCTTTGCCACGGTCAACCCTGCTGAAACGAAAACAGAGGTTCTGTCCATTAGAAGAACGAAAAAGGAGGATTTACTTTTCGTGCTTAAAAAGGGACAAGAATTCTCGTCGTTCAGCAAAAAGATGACCGAGGCTCTCAAAGGAAAGGCAAAAGTCTCACCCTTGGTGACAAAAAGATCACTAGAGGTTAGAGATTTGGACGAGACAACGGAGATTAAGGATGTCACTGAGGCCCTAAAGAAAGCTTTGGGCAGGACTGATGTCGAGATGTCCTGCAGACTCCTCACCCTGCGTGGATCAGTAAAGATGGCAGTAATCCAACTGCCAGAAGCAGACGCTGATGCTTTGCTTACGACCGGTAAGGTTACGGTAGGTTGGATAAACTGCAGGATCCGCAGCAGGGTGGAAGTGGATAGATGCCACAGATGCCTTAGTTATGGGCATATCGCAAGGGTCTGCAAAGGACCCGATAGGAGCAAAGCTTGCTGGAAGTGTGGCTCCTTAGAACATTCCCACAAGAACTGTGCAGGGGAATCCCATTGCACAACTTGTGAGGACAAAGGGATAAAGGAGACAAGGCACACTCCAGGAAGCGGGTCCTGTCCCGTCTATAGGGAGGAACTGAAGAAACTAAAGCAGAAGAGGTAAGATTTCTTCAGGTCAACCTCAGAAAGGGTAGTGTTGCCCAAAATCTCCTGATGCAGTCTGCCAGAGAGAGAGGTGTGGATATACTGCTTATTAGTGAGCAGTATAAGAAGCAAGGATTCTCGAATTGGTTTCAAGACTCATCAGGTAGATCGGCAATACAGATATGCAATCCGGGTATCGCCGCCGGTTCATTCTTGGGTACAGACAAGGGGTTTGTTTGGGCGGACGTGGCAGGTATTCGTATATATAGCTGCTATTTCTCGCCCAACGACCCATTCGGAAAATTCGACACTGAGATTCGTTCTCTTGAAGAAAGTGTGAGAGCTTTTGACGGGGATGTCCTCATTGCGGGAGATTTCAATAGTAAGTCGCCGGAATGGGGAGAGACTCGTCAGGACAGGAGAGGAATCTTGGTTTCCGACATGCTGGCAACGAATGGGCTGGTGGTGTTAAACCGGGGCCACGAGTTCACGTTCAGGAGGGGAGAATCGGGATCTATCCTTGATTTAACAATCGCATCTCCCCGCCTAGCCCGCAGAATTAAAGAATAGAGGGTACTGGATGAGGAAACATTGAGTGACCACCAGTACATAGAGTTTTTAGTCTCTGAGGAAAAACTTCGAGGACGTACCGCACCAAAAAATGGTAGCAAGGGAGCCTCTTGGAACCTCAGGGGACTGAACAGGGAGAAGCTGGCGGAATCCCTAGAAGAGTCGCGACTTATTCGCAAATCAAACTGGGTGAGGAAACCAGCTTCTTTAAAGGGTATAGTGCGAGAGGCGAGGCGGGTGATTGTTCAAGCTTGCAATCACTCTATGCCTCGCCGGCAGAAAAGAAAAACGGGAAAGGGATCTATGTACTGGTGGAATGAAGAATTGGCCTGTCTTAAAAGAGAATGCCACGCAGCAAGGAGGCATTTTACCCATTCAAAGGGAAACCTTCAGCTGCGGGAAACATGGCATAAAGCCAGGCGTACTTTTAAGCAGGCCGTGAAAAGTAGCCAACGCCGTTGCTGGAAGGACCTAATCGGAGACTCCGAGAAGGATCCGTGGGGCTTGGCCTTTAAGATTGTCGCTAAGAAATTAGTGACAAGGCATAAAACCCCTGGTTTGGATGATCCGATTTGGGTCCTGAAAATCATAAAGACACTGTTTCCCTATGCGGAACCTAGCCCCAGAGAGGACTACACTCACTGCGTAGTACGAGACGAGGAGCTCTTCACGATTGAGGAATTAAAAAAGGTGGCAAAGACGTTAAGAAACGGCAAAGCGCCAGGCAATGATGGGATACCGAGCGAAATCTTAAAAGAGATTGTCGCAGTGGATCCTGAGTTGCTTCTTGACGTCTTTAATACGTGCTTGACTGCCGGAGAGTTCTTCGGTGACTGGAAAACGCAGAAGTTGGTCCTTCTCAGGAAAGGCGATAAACCTCTGGATAAAGTCACATCGTTCAGACCAATTTGTTTATTGGATACGATGGGCAAATTTCTAGAGGGAATGGTTCTGCAGAGACTTCAGGAAATCCTGATAGGCGAAAATAGCCTATCGGAGAATCAATTTGGCTTTCGTAAAGGTCGGTCAACAGTTGACGCAATACTCACTGTTGTAAACCATGCGAGGAAAGTCAAAGAGGACAAGAAGAAGGGATTCTGCGCGCTTATTTCCATCGACATACGTAATGCATTTAACTCCGCAAAGTGGGACAATTGCATCAAGGCGATGCGTCGTAAAGGGGTACCAACCTATCTGTTGCGAATGATAGACAACTATCTTAGCGACAGATGGGTTGAATACAAGAGCGATGCATGTCATCTCAAACATGAAATGACATGCGGAGCTCCCCAAGGATCAAAGGTAGGTCCATTCATATGGAACATCATGTACGATGACTTCCTTAGAATTGAGTTACCTGAAGATACGATAATGGTCGGCTTTGCGGATGACGTCATTATAGTGTGTGGCGCGCGGACTTCTCGGATTCTAGAAATAAGGGTCAACGAAAGCTTGAGACGAGCAAAGCTCTGGTTAGATCTCAACGGCCTACAAATGGCTACAGAGAAGACAGAAGCTTTGCTTGTCACAGGTAAAAGATCCTTTGAGGTCCCGAAGATTCGAATAGGACAGACTGAAGTCTCCTGGGGAAACAGTTTAAAGTACCTGGGAGTGACGTTGGATCGAAAATTAAAGTTCGACCAACATTCTAAGATCACGTCACTGAATGCCGCCGACTGCATGGGAAACCTTTCTAGGATGATGCCCAATGTCGGTGGCCCCAGGGAAAAGAAACGCCGATTAGTGGCGACCGTGGTTCAAGCAAAGCAGCTCTATGCTGCCCCTGCATGGGCTGAGTCCCTAAAGAACCGCGGCATCTCTGACGAGCTACTCTCCGCACAGGGTGGTTGTGCGCGGAGAGTAGTTTCAGCCTACAGAACAGTTTCAACGAGCGCTGCTTTAGTTCTTGCGAGTCTCCCGCCAGTGGACTTACTGGCGAGGGAAAGACAGGAAGTCTTTCAGCGTAACAAAGATCTAGTTACCTCGCAAGAGCAGAGTAGAAATCTCGCCAAAGCGGTTATCCGCAAAGAGGCGAGATGTAGACTCCTTGAACAATGGCAAGAGAGATGGGATGGGGATCTTAAAGGAAGGTGGACATATCGCCTGATCCCCAACCTCGCCACTTGGCTAGGAAGAAAGCACGGTGAAGTTGGCTACTACCTGACACAAGTGTTGTCAGGTCACGGATGTTTCCGACAGTACCTTCATAGGTTTAAGATTAAGAGAGTAGCAAAATGCGCCTACTGTGACGCTGCAGTAGATGACGCGGAGCATACTCTCTTTTATTGCGGGCACTGGAGCCATGATAGAATGGCCATGTTTACGGCAGTTGGCTTTGAAATCAACGCCGATAACATGGTGTCTACCATGGTTCAGAACGTGGACTCGTGGAGGCATATTGAATCCTTCATTATTAAAGTAATGAAAGAAAAAGATAGAGACGGAAGACGAGGTTGACCGGAGGAATCCAGTGCTCGGCTGTGTGTGAGCGTGGGGGGGAGGGAATCATTTAGTTTTCCTCCCACCCACGTTCCCACATAGCTAGAGCGGATTAAGGCCCAGTTAAGGAGTAGGACAAGGGGACCACCACTTGCGAAGTTGAAGGCCTGACGGTAGTTCCGCAGGTGGATCAAGTGTCCCAAATTAAGACGGGAGTGGTTTTTAGTGGGTAGACCAGAACAAGAGCGGTCATCCCCACATAACCTGGAATTCATTACCCAGGTATCTGAATTCGCAGATTTTCCACTTCCGACTACAAAAAAAAAAAAAAAAAAAAAAAAAAAAAAAAAAAAAAAAAAAAAAAAAATAATAATGATAATGATAATGATAATGATAATGATAATGATAATGATAATGATAATGATAATGATAATGATAATGATAATGATAATAATAATAATAATAATAATAATAATAATAATAATAATAATAATAATAATAATAATAATAATAATAATAATAATAATAATAATAATAATAATAATAATAATAATAATAATAATAATAATAATAATAATAATAATAATAATAATAATAATAATAATAATAATAATAATAATAATAATAATAATAATAATAATAATAATAATAATTCAAGGGTGGGTCCATTTGTATGGAATGTGTCTTACGATGATTTTCTGCGAATGGATCTGCCCGAAGGTGCGGTGATCATCGGCTTTGCGGACGACGCGTTATTCGTGTGCACTGCCGAAGGTGAGGAGGCTCTTGGGACATTGGTGAACGAATGTCTGCGACTAGCTGAAAGCTGGCTGGATACCAGAGGTCTTGAAATGGCCCTGGAAAAGACCGAGGCACTGCTGGTCACAGACAGACGTGGTTATGAGCTCCCACGAATCGTGATAGACGGATTTGAGGTCAAGTGGAGTAAGCAAATTAAATATCTTGGTGTGAAGTTAGATGGAAGGTTAAACTTCCACCACCACATGGCTACGGCGTCAAATAAAGCGATCGAGTGTGCGGCTAATCTTTCACGGCTAATGCCAAATGTTGGCGGACCCCGTGAACAAAAAAGAAGACTGGTGGCGAGTGTCGCCCACGCTAAAATGCTCTATGCAGCACCAGCGTGGGCCCCATCCCTGAGGAGTAAAAGATGTGTGACCATCTGTGAAAAGATACTGTCTGCGCAGAGATCGATAACAACGCGTATCATCTCTGCATATAAGACGGTATCTACGAGTGCTGTGCAGGTCCTTGCAAGTGTCCCGCCAGCAGATCTTTTGGCGAGGGAAAGGGAAGAAATGTTTCTCTTTTCTAAAGAAAGCAGTTCCTTGAATGAGGAATTAAGACCAAGCAAGGGCCTAATCCGCAAAGAAGCGAGGCACAGGCTCATAGAAAGATGGCAAGAAAGATGGGATGGTGAGGAAAAAGGACGATGGACTTATCGCCTTATCCCGGCACTCGCCACCTGGATAAATAGGAAACACGGTCAGGTTTCCTATTACTTGACTCAGGCGTTCACAGGTCACGGGTGTTTTAACTCGTACCTGTGTCGCTTTAAATTACGCGAGAACGAGGTGTGTGCATATTGCCAGTTCCCTGAGGACAACGCGGAGCACACCCTCTTCTCATGCAAGAAATGGGACTTGGAGAGGCGGGCCATGTTCGAAGGTGTAAACAGTCAAGTTACACCGGAGAACATGGTATCGCTGATGACCCAGTCAGAGGAGAATTGGCGGCAAGTCGAGAAATTCATAATCTCGGTTATGTCGAGGAAGGATCTCGACGGCCGCCAAAAAGCGTAATTTAAACAGCTTTTAATTTATTCGTTTGTTTTTTATTAATTTATTTTGTGATTTATTTGTCCTTATACATTTTTTAATTGTTTGTGTTTTTTTTTTATTATTCATCTTTGTACAGTTTTATGTTTTCAATTTTTTATACGCGTTTATTTTTTCTTTTTTTTATATATCCGTTTATAATTTTATCTTTTGACTTTTTACACTTAATTACACATTTGTTATTTTTAATTATTGTTGTGCTGTTAATTCCGCTTTATATTGAAATAGTTTTAAATTTTTAACTATTAACGCAGGATAACCGCAGAGAAAAGCAGAAAGTCACATTAGCGACAGAGATGGAGCGCCACCCTCGAAGGCTAAAGTCTTACGACAGTTCCGAGGGAGGGTAAAGGGCTCCAGAAGAAGGGTTACGGGTTTTAGTGGGTCGGGCTGGCAGTAGGTCGCCAGTTTATTAAATTTACTATTTTATATATTTATTTTTCTTTTTTTTATCTCCTTTTGTTTTATCACACCAACCCCACATAACCTTGGAGTGCGGAATCCAAGGTATCTGTAGGCAGATTTCCCAAAATTCCCTAAGCAAAAAAAAAAAAAAAAAAAAAAAAATAATAATAATAATAATAATAATAATAATAATAATAATAATAATAATCCGATGGTTGTCCACTACCGAACATCATCGATGTCTTTGACGTGCTGGGAGAAGTGGATGCTTATCCACTGCCAGACATGATTGACATCATGGATATGTTCGGTAGACCTTGTCATGGTGGCGGGGCTTTTTACTAAAGGGCAACCAACAGGGTGGTACCCTGATTCTAAAACCAAAAAAAAAAATATGATTATGAATCATAATAGCAATGAATTACCCCAAGGAGGAACCCCGAAAGGGGACAATACTCCCGACGGTGTTTTTTCAGACACCGCCGCAGGCCCCACGGATTTTGGGGGGGGCCAAAGCACAAATTGCGGGGATGGGGAGCTCAGCAGCTTCGAAAGAAATGTTGTTGAGCATCTTGACTTGATCCCGAAAATATTGGACATCATGGGGCGTGCCTGCAAAAAGCAGAGGAACATTAGTAAGGATGTTCAGGACGGTATGGTGGCTTTGAGGAAGGCGCACGCGGTGATTCGCAGTAACCTGCGTTTTATCCCCGAGCCATTTAAAAACCCTGAGCCGCATGCTCTAAGTATGGATAGGCTATGTTCAAACCCTGGTACGCCAAAGAACAAAGATCAAGGAAAGGAAACGACTGATGGTAGAAAACGGCCTAGAGAGAACGGAAGTCCGGAGGCGGGTCCTCAGAAGGAAACTCCTGTGGAAAAAAGGGTTAAGTGCAAGGAAGCTCCAGCGCAAAACCCTACACTTCCAAAAGGGAGTGAAAAGATGGCCTCAGGGGAGACTTATGGTTCAGTCACCTCAAGGAATGCATCGGCAGAATCTGACGAATTTAAAGTAGTCAACAGAGGAAACAAAGGACCTCCAAAGAAGAAGCCCGCAGGAAAGAAAAATGAGCTCCCCAAACATCATTTGAAGCTTAGGACAACGGAAGCAATTAAGATTTCAGCGAAAGACCCAAAGGCTTACAACGAAATCTTAAAAAAGGCGTTTGCAGCCGTAAAACCAGAGGAATCTGGAAACGAGGTCCTTCAGATCAGGAGAACTTTTAATCAGGAGGCCCTGATCGTAGTAAAAAAAGGAGGAGAGATATTGAAATTTGCAGGAGCTCTTGCTTCAGTTTTAAAAACTGAAGCCGAGGTTATGCCTCTTGTGAATAAAAGAACTCTCGAGATAAAAGGACTTGACGAAACAGCCACAAGTGAAGACGTTGTTTCTGCCGTGAGGACAAAGCTGGAAAAGCCCGACCTGGACATAGAGTGCAGACTTTTGCCACGTTTTAGTGGCACAAAAGTGGCGCTGGTCCGCCTGACTGAAGCGGAGAGCGATTCTCTGCTAAAAGTGGGCAAAATAAAAGTAGGATGGATTAATGCTGCAGTCAGAAAGCATTTAGAGGTAGCAAGATGCCAAAAGTGTCTTGTTTACGGACACGTGACTCGAAACTGCAAGGGCCCCGACAGAACTAAAAGCTGTCGGAGATGTGGCGGTGAGGGTCATATCGCAAAGAATTGCTCTGTCAAACAGCCTAAGTGTTTGACGTGCTCTGACTTGGCTAGGACAGACGTACTTCATGTCGCCGGAAAAGGTTCTTGTCCGGTTTACAGAGAGGAGTTGCAGAGACTTAAAAAGGCAAATCCTTAAAACTTCTGCAGGTCAACCTGCACACGTGCAGAGAGGCACAGGCCCTTCTGATGCAGACGGCCAGGGAAAGGGGTATCGATATTCTGTTCTGCAGTGAGCAATACAGAAAAATCAACCTAGGTTCTTGGTATCAAGATAAGTCGGGTAGGGCAGCTGTCCAGGTGTGCAATCCCGAACTGAGGGTTGACAGATACCTGGAGACGAGCAGTGGATTTGTCTGGGTGGAAGTTGGAGACATACGAATGTATAGCTGCTACTTTTCGCCTAATGATCCACTGCCGAACTTCGAAGCCGACATGGAAGAACTCGAATCGAGCCTTAGAGAATCCAGGTTGGATGTACTTGTCACTGGCGATTTTAATGCTAAGTCGCCGGAGTGGGGCGAATCAAGGTTCGATAAAAGAGGTAAACTGATCGGAGAAATGGTCTCCAGAAACAGTTTAATTACTGTGAACCGGGGAGGAACTTGGACGTTCAGGAGGGGTGCAATCGGATCCATCATTGATCTTACGATAGCATCAACTCCCTTATTCAAGCGCATAAGCGACTGGCGAGTCTCTGAGGAGTATACCGCGAGTGACCATCAGTATATCGAGTTTTCGGTCTCAGTGGGAGACACAGAAGGAGGCAAAAGACAGGAAGTCCCGTGTCGAAAGTGCCCCTCATGGAATGTGAAGAAAATCGATAAGGAGAAATTTGTCCGTTCCCTAGAAGAAGCCCGCCTTATTAAGGAATCGGGATGGGTGAAGAGGCCGAATACCCTGGATGCCGAGGTGCGAGCGGTGAGGAAAATCATCACCACAGCTTGCGATGCATCTATGCAGCGTCGTAAGCGCACCCCTTCACGGAAAAGCTCGGTGCACTGGTGGTCTAATGCGCTAGCCTCCTTGCGGAAAGCGTGCTTCAAAGCTAGAAGGAATTATACCCGTTCTAAGGGAGATCCTTTGCTAAAGGAAGTATTTAAGGAGGCCAAGAAAAGCCTAAAAAAAGAGATTCGAGCGTCACAACGCCGTTGCTGGAAAGACCTAATTGATGATGTCGAGAAGGATCCATGGGGTCTGGCTTTTAAAATCGTTACTAAGAAATTAGGAACAAGGCAAAAGACCCCCGGCCTGGACAATCCCGATTGGGTAAGAAGGATTATAAAAGCTTTATTCCCTCCTGCAGAACCATGGGTTAGGAAGGACTGGAGTGCCTGTAGAGTCGGTGAGGAGGAACTCTTCACTCTTACAGAATTGAGAAATGCAGGTAAAAGATTGAAAACGGGCAAGGCGCCTGGAATCGATGGGATAAGTAACGAGATCCTAAAACTGGTAATCGACACTTCACCCCTGATTCTGCTTAGATGCTTCAATCTTTGCCTGGAGAGAGGAGAGTTCTTCCGTGACTGGAAAAGACAGAGGCTAGTCCTCTTAAGGAAAGGCGCTAAACCTCTAGACAGTGTTTCGTCGTATAGGCCTATATGCCTACTAGATACGATGGGTAAACTGTTGGAGGACATGGTTCTGCAAAGAATGCAAACCCATTTGACCGGCGAGAATAGTCTATCCGATTACCAATTTGGATTCCGCAAAGGCAGGTCCACGGTTGATGCCATTCAGGCAGTTGTGGACATAGCTAAAGCGGGAAAAAACAAATTGGGACCAAAGAAGAAGAAGGGCTTCTGCGCATTGGTGGCTATTGACATACGTAACGCGTTTAATTCCGCAAGATGGAAAGATCTCATCGAGTCGATGGAAAAGAAAAACATGCCGCCCTACTTGTTGCGGATAATGGATAATTATCTTAGCGACAGGTGGGTTATATATGAGGGAGACACCTGCACTCTCAGGGAAGAGATGCAGCGTGGGGCTCCTCAAGGCTCGAGGGTGGGTCCATTTGTATGGAATGTATCGTATGATGATTTTCTGCAAATGGATCTGCCCGAAGGTGCGGTGATCATCGGCTTTGC
The DNA here is from genome assembly GCA_032872505.1 of Leptopilina syphax. Classification (NCBI taxonomy): domain Eukaryota; kingdom Metazoa; phylum Arthropoda; class Insecta; order Hymenoptera; family Figitidae; genus Leptopilina; species Leptopilina syphax. The sequence continues at coordinate 53,021,968 of CM065468.1, forward strand.
GGACGATGCGTTGGTCGTGTGCTCAGCCGAAAGCGAGGAAGCCCTTGGGACATTGGTGAACGAATGTCTGCGTCGAGTTAAAAGCTGGCTGGATGCCAGAGGTCTTCAAATGGCCTTGGAGAAAACCGAATCTCTGCTCGTCACAGACAGACGTGGTTATAGTTTCCCACGAATCGTGATAGACGAATTCGAGGTCAAGTGGAGTAAGCATATTAAGTATTTAGGAGTGGAGCTCGATGGAAGGTTAAACTTCCATCACCATATAGCAACGGCCTTGAACAAGGCGATAGAGTGTGCGTCAGACTTGGCACGACTTATGCCAAACGTTCGCGGACCACGCGAAAGGAAAAGGAGACTAGTGGTTAGTGTTGCCCACGCTAAGTTGTTTTACGCAGCAGCAGCGTGGGCTCCCTCACTTCAAACAAGAAGCAAAACCATTTGCGATAATATGCTGTCTGCGCAAAGATGTGTTACTACCCGTATTGTCTCTGCGTATAAGACGGTCTCGACGAGCGCTGTGCAAGTCCTTGCAAGTGTCCCGCCGGCAGATCTTATGGCAAGGGAAAGGGAGGAAGTATTTCTTCTTTTTAAAAGAAGAAATAATCCCGAGTACCCAGAGGAAGAAAGACCTAGCAAGGACCGCATCCGCAAATACGCGAGAAACAGACTTATCGAGACATGGCAGGACAGATGGGATAGGGAGGAAAAGGGCAGATGGACCTATCGTCTGATTCCAACACTCACCACCTGGATAAACCGAAAGCATGGAGAAGTCTCCTATTATTTGACACAGGCACTCACAGGTCACGGGTGTTTTAACTCGTACCTGTGTCGCTTTAAATTACGCGAGAACGAGGTGTGTGCATATTGCCAGTTCCCTGAGGACAACGCGGAGCACACCCTCTTCTCATGCAAGAAATGGGACTTGGAGAGGCGGGCCATGTTCGAAGGTGTAAACAGTCAAGTTACACCGGAGAACATGGTATCGCTGATGACCCAGTCGGAAGAGAATTGGCGGCAAGTCGAGAACTTCATAATCTCGGTTATGTCCAGGAAGGATCTCGACGGCCGTCAAAATGCGTAATTTAAACAGCTTTTAATTTGTTTGTTTTTTATTAATTTATTTTGTGATTTATTTGTCCCTAAACATTTTTTTAATTTGTTTTGTGTTTTTTATTCATCTTTGTACAGTTTTATGTTTTCAATATTTTATACGCGTTTATTTTTTCTTTTTTTTTTTATATATCCGTTTATAATTTTATCTTTTGACTTTTTAAACTTCTTAAAAAATTTTTGTTTTTTATTGATGTTGTGCTGTTAATTCCGCTTTTATTTTGAAAAAGTTTTAAATTTTTTAACTATTGACGCAGGAGAACCGCAGGTGAAGAACAAAGTCGCAGCAGCGACAAAGTTGGAGCGCCACCCTCGAAGGCTAAAGTCTTACGACAGTTCCGAGGGAGGGTAAAGGGCTCTAAAAGAAGGGTTACGGGTTTTAGTGGGTCGGGCTGGCAGTAGGTTGCCAGTATTCTCAATTTAATATATTATTTATTTATTTTTTCTTTATTTTCTTTTGTTTTAAGATACCAACCCCACATAACCTTGGAGTGCGGAATCCAAGGTATCTGTAAGCAGATTTCCCAAAAGTCCCTAAGCAAAAAAAAAAAAAAAAAAAAAAAAAAAAAATAATAATAATAATAATAATAATAATAATAATAATAATAATAATAATAATAATAATAATAATAATAATAATAATAATAATAATAATAATAATAATAATAATAATAATAATAATAATAATAATAATAATAATAATAATAATAATAATAATAATAATAATAATAATAATAATAATAATAATAATAATAATAATAATAATAATAATAATAATAATAATAATAATAATAATAATAATAATAATAATAATAATAATAATAATAATAATAATAATTAATATTATTAATAATTATAATATTTAATATTCAATTAATTTAATTATTCATTAATTCTTTAAATTAACTATTATTAATTAATTTTCGAGAATTAATTATGTTTAAAAATTAATTACAATATCTTACTCATGAACAAATATTTTTCAAATCGTCCATCAGCAGCTGCCATCTCGTGGCGCTTTTTATCATTGCAAATTTATGTCTTCTTTCTTTATTAAAAACAATTGTTTTTAATTAAAATCATTAAATGAATAAAAAAAATTAATTTTCTTTCAATTTCAGTGTATTATTCAATTAAAAAAAAATTGATCCTGAACTTAATCCGTTGATTAATTTCAGGATCAATTTTTTTTGGTCTGTCAAAATGAATTTCACATAAATATTTAATCACTGCAAATGTTAACATCACTTGAGATGGCTCAGTGGCGACCATAACAGACTTGTGATTTTAAAGTCTGCGTTCCACTCCCGGGTCGGTTAAATTTTTTTTGTTTCTTTTTTATTAAATTTTGCATTTTATTTTTGAGTAATAAAAATAATCATTTATTAACAAATAATTTAAAATTATTTTTGTTAATTAATTCCATTAGTTATTATTCAATTCATTTTAAATGATTCGTTAATAAACAATTAATAAATAATTAATAATATTAGTTATTTATATTATTTTCCCAACTTATTATGTGAAAAAATTAATTTCAATAGTTTACTTTTAAATATATATTTTTTTAATTATTCATCAACAGCTGCCATCTCGTGGCGCTTTTTACCATAAAAAATTTATTTTTTCTTTCTTCTTTAATAATTATTAATTAAATTAGTGAATTAACCCCTTGGCAGTCGATGACGTGTATACACGTCATGGTGCAGGTGGGCTCAAACTGTCGATGACGTGTATAGACGCAAGCAGATTTTTGGCTACAAAAACACACAGATTTGTCCACAAATTGATACTCGGGGGTTTTCGGGGTCACTGATTACGAATCCGTTTTCAGATTTCAAAAATTCAAAATGGCGGATCCAATATGGCGGACAACAATTTCAAAAATTCATGGGATTCACTTGAAACTTGTTACTCAGGAGTTTTCGGAGTCGCTGATTACGAATCCGATATCAGATTTTGAAAATTCAAAATAGCGGATCCAATATGGCAGACATTTTCAAAAATTCATCAACTTCACTTAAAACTTGTTACTCAGGGGTTTTCGGGGTTGCTGATTACAAATTTGCTATCAGATTTTGAAAATTAAAAATGGCGGATCCAATATGGCGGAAGACATTTTCTAAAATTCATCGGATTCACTTGAAAGTCGTTACTCGGGGGTTTTCAGGGACGCTGATTACCAATCTAGCATAAGATTTTTAAAATACAATGTGGCGTTTCGAATATGGCTGGCGCCATTTTAAAAAATTTATTAGAGTTACTTAAAAGTTGTTACTTGGGATTTATTGATGTCGTAGATTAAAAATGTAATATCGGTTTTGAAAATGGCGGAACTAATATAAGAACAAACAGAAAAAATATCAAAAAACAAAATAAATAAAGGAGTGTAAAATCCGACTGCATATTTTCGTAATCAACGAAAACCCTCTAATAACAAGTTTCAAATAAATCCGATAAATTTTAGAAACTTTCATTCGCCATATTGGATTCGCTATTATGCATTTTTAAAATCTGAAATCGGATTCGTAATCAGCGATCCCGAAAACCCCCGAGTAAGAAGTTTTAAGTAAATCCGATGAATTTTAGAAAATTTCGTCCTCTATATTGGATCCGCCATTTTGAATTTTTAAAATCTGAAATGGGTTTAGTAATCAGCAACCCTGAAAACCCCCGAGTAAAAAGTTTCAAGTGAATCCGATAAATTTTAGGAAATGTTGTCCGCCATATTGGAACCACCATTTTGAATTTTCAAAATCAGATTTAGATATGAAATAAAGTGTTTATCTGATCCATGGAAATAAAAGCAGATTCTCCAATAGGACTACATGCGCACATGATATACCCATGCGATAAACTATATACCTATAAGTAAACATCAGGTCTAAAAAAAACCAAAAAAATTTTTAAAATCTAAAAAAATACAAAATGGGATCTTTACCGGTAACCTCCTTGTAGTAGATCCTGGAAACTACGGTACTTTTTATTTTTGTAGGCTAATAACAGGAAAAAAATTTTTATTTTCTGAAATGTATAAACACTAGTTTTTTAATCACCAAACTTAAAAACTCCCAAGCAAAAAATTGTAGGCGAATCTCATCCAATCTAAAATCCACTTCAATTCTTACATCAGATTCGTAATCAGCGACCTAAAAAACCCCTATAGATACAAAGTTTCATAATAATTGATTAATTTTAAAAATTGTGTGTCCGCCATTTTTGATCCGCCATTTTAAATTTTTGACATCTGACATCAGATTCGTAATCAGCGACCCAAAAAACCCATAGATACCTATGTTTAATTCAAATTTATTGATTTAAAAATTTTTATGTCCGCCATATTGGATTCGCCATTTTGAATTTTTGAAATCTGACTTCAGATTCGTAATTAGCGACCTTAAAAACTGTAGGTAGCATACTTGTTATTCGTAAATATCTTTTTAGTTTTTAAATAATGATTTTTGGCTAAAAATCGACGATCCTGGCCCACTGTGCATCCTAGAAAATTTTTGTTCAGAATAATTCAATCTAAGTAGAAAAATGTAGAAACGGAAATTTAACTTTATCAATTCTATGGAATTAATTTTAATTTTTTGAGTTCATGGGCAAAGGCAGCTTGAATACTTGTAAAATAAAATTATTTTTTCCTCAGCCTAGTGAATTTTCGTTAAGAATAATTCAAACTAAGTAGAAAAATGTAGATACGGAAATATAATTCAATGAATTTTATTTAATTATAAAGTCAATGCAATAATTTTAATTTTATGAGTTTTTGGGAAAAGGCAGCTTGAACACTCGTTAAATTAAATAATAATTTCTGTTCACTCTAGTCCATTCCTGCTCAGAATAGATTAGTCTGAGTAGAAAAATGTAGAAACGGAATATTATTTTAATAATTTTATTTTAAATAAATTAATTGCATTTAATTTTAATTTTTTTTCAGTTATTGGGAAAAGGCATCTTGAACACTCGTAAAATATAATAATTTATCTTCAGCCTAAACCATTCTTGTTTAGAATAATTCAATCTAAGTAAAAAATGTAGAAACGGAAAATTACTGAATAGTTTTATTTAATTTAAATTAATTGCAGTTAATTTTATTTTTTTGTGTTTATGAGAAAAGGCAGATTGAACACTCGTTAAATTGAATAATTTCTGTTTACTCTAGTGCATTCTTGTTGAGAATAATTCAGTCTAAGTATAAAAATGTAGAAAGCTAATATTATTTCAAAAATTTTATTCAATTTAAATTAATTGTACTAGATTTAAATTTTCTGAGTTTTTGGGAAAAGGTAGCTTGAACACTTGTAAAATAAAATAATTTCTGTTCAGCCTATTTGATTCTTGTTTAGAATAATTCAGTCTGAGTAGAAAAATGTAAAGGGAAAATTACTTAATAGTTTTATTCAATTTAAATTAATTGCAGTTAATTTTATTTTTTTTGTGTTTATGGGAAAAGGCAGATTAAACACTCGTTAACCCTTTGCGGCATGCATAACATTATGACATTAATTAAAAAATCACAAATGCTTATGAGGGTTTTCAGGGTCGCTGATTACGAATCTGAAGTCCGTTTTCTAAAATTCAAGATGGTGGATCCAATATGGCGGACGAATTTTTTTAGAATTGATCGAAATCGCTTGAAAATAGTTACTCGGGAGTTTTCGGGGTCGCTGATCACGAATCTGAAGTCCGTTTTCCAAAATTCAAAATGGCGGAACCAATATGGCAGACGAATTTTTTTAGAATTGATCGAAATCGCTTAAAACTCGTTACTCGAGGGTTTTCAGGGTCGCTGATCACGAATCTGAAGTCCGTTTTTAAAAATTCAAGATGGCGGATCCAATATGGCGGATGAATTTTTTTAGAATTGATCGAAATCGCTTGAAAATAGTTACTCGGGGGTTTTTAAGGTCGCTGATCACGAATCTGAAGTCCGTTTTCCAAAATTCAAAATGGCGGATCCAATATGGCTGACGAAATTTTTTAGAATTGATCGAAATCGCTTGAAAATCGTTACTTGGGGGTTTTCGGGGTCGCTGATTACGAATCTGAAATTACTTTTAATAAATAAACGTTAATTTATTAAATAATTGTACCGTCGGCATTTGCGTTACCCGATGTACACCGCGGGGAGGTTGCACTATCGGGTTTTGTACATCGTTTAGCCCTGAAAAAGGCAGTTTGGTAAATACTGTTTAAAACTTTATAATAATCAAATTGATTTGTTTATTTCTTAATAAAATTAACTAATTAATTAAAATCAGCAGATTTTAATTGCTATTATAAAGTTTTGATGTGTCTTGCTTTGAACAATAATTGAATTTTATTTGCAGCAGTGGTAAGCAGCGAAGCAATTCGCTTTCAGCAAAATTTATTTGCTTTAGTCCAGTTAGTATTTTAGTGTCTTTGAACTCTAAACAGTGTATTGTTTATTGTTTGTTATAATCAACGTTAATATGCGTTCAGTCAAATGTTGCTGATTTATTACTTGTCTTTTTTGCGATTGTCATTTGTTTCGTCAAACTATGAATAGTGTTTTGTTTATTGTGTGTTACCATCAACGTAGGTATGCGTTCAGTTAAATAATGCTGAATTAGAACTTGTCTTTTTTACGTTTGTCATTTGTTTCGTCAAACTCTGGATAGTATTTTGTTTATTGTTTGTTACCATCAACGTAGGTATGCGTTCAGTAAAATAATGTTGAATTAGAACTTGTCTTTTTTGCGCTTCTCATTTGTTTTGTCAAACTCTCAATAATGTTTTGTTTATTGTTTGTTATCATCAACGTAGGTATGCATGACACATCAAAACTTTATAATAGCAATTAAAATCCGCTGATTTTAATTAATTAGTTAATTTTATTAGGAAATAAACATCTTAATTTGATTATTATAAAGTTTTGAACAGTATTTACCAAACTGCCCTTTTCAGGGCTAAACGATGTACAAAACCCGATCGTGCAACCTTTCCGCGGTGTACATCGGGTAACGCAAATGCCGACGGTACAATTATTCAATAAATTAACGTTTATTTATTAAAAGTAATTTCAGATTCGTAATCAGCGACCCCGAAAACCCCCGAGTAACTATTTTCAAGCGATTTCGATCAATTCTAAAAAAATTCATCCGCCATATTGGATCCGCCATCTTGAATTTTTTAAAACGGACTTCAGATTCTTGATCAGCGACCCTGAAAACCCCCGAGTAACTATTTTTAAGCGATTTCGATCAATTATAAAAAAATTCGTCCGCCATATTGGATCCGCCATTTTGAATTTTGGGATACGGACTTCAGATTCGTAATCAGCGACCCCAAAAACCTCCGAGTGAAGACTTTCAATCAATTTCGATTAAATTTTATAAAAAAATTTTTTTGTTCTTTAATTTATTTATTTATAGTTGTTTTTAATTTCACGTAACCTCATTTACTATCAATTTTTTGACATTTAACAATATTTTAATTATTAATAAACAAAGATTTTTTTATTTTACTTGAAAAAGACTGTATATAAACAGATATTTTCAGAATATAAAAGGTGGTAATCTGGGTTACCACTATGCCGCAAAGGGTTAAACCCTTGGCAGTCGATGACGTGTTAACACGTCATGGTGCAGGTGGGCTCAAATTGTCGATGACGTGTATAGACGCAAGCAGATTTTTGCCTTCAAAAACACACAGATTTGTCCACAAATTAATACTCAAGGGTTTTCGAGGTCGCTGATTACAAATCCGTTTTCAGATTTAAAAAATTTAAAATGGCAGATCCAATATGGCGGGAGACATTTTCAAAAATTCATCGTATTAACTTGAAACTTGTTACTCAGGGGGTTTCGGGGTCGCTGATTACAAATCTGATATCAGATTTTTAAAATGCAATGTGGCGGTTCGAATATGGCTGGCGCCATTTTAAAAAATTTATCAGATTCACTTAAAAGTTGTTACTTAGGATTTATTCATGTCGTAGATTAAAAATGTAATATCGGTTTTGAAAGTGGCGGATACAATATAAGAACAAACAAAAAAATATAAAAAAACAAAATAAAGGAGTGTAAAATCCGACCGCATACATCCATGATGTAAAATCTGGGGTCGTAACTAACGTAGTATACTTAACAGCTGACTGCGGGGGAAAATTTTGTATTTATTATCGTTTAAAAACTTTCATAATCAGCAAAAACGCTCTAGTAAGGAGTTTCAAATGAATTTGATAAATTTCAGAACATTTTATTCGCCATATTGGATCCGCTATTTTGAATTTTCAAGATCTGAAATCGTATTTGCAATCAGCGACCCCGAAAATCTCCGAGTAAAATGTTTTAAGTGAATCCGATGAATTTTAGAAAATTTCGTCCGCTATATTGGATCCGCCATTTTGAATTTTTTAAATCTGAAATTGGGTTTGTAATCAGCGACCCCGAAAACCCCTGAGTAACAAGTTTCAAGTGAATTAAGTCGATTTCTATTTTTTATGTCCGTCATATTGGATCCGCCACTTTGAATTTTTAAAATCTGATATCGGATTCGTAATCAGCGACTTCAATTACAATAGTATGCTCGTTTGCTCAAATTTTAGTTTTCTAAAAAGTTGTCGACATTTTAAGCCTACTTATAGATTTTGGTCTTGACTGCGAAGGGGTTAAATTAAATAATTTCTGTTCACTTTAGTCCATTCTTGTTCAGAATAATTCAATCTAAGTAGAAAAATGTAGAAACGGAGTATTATTTCAATAATTTTAGTTTAAATAAATTAATTACAGTTAATTTTAATTTTTTTCAGTTAGGTACTAAAATATGAAAATCTAATGCACACTTACTGTAATTGTTTATTATTCAATTTTTAAATGTTATAATCAATTTTTTTCTACTTCATTTACTATATCCATTGTTAGTCTCCATCTTTTATACAATTTCTTTAAGAATAGAAATATTTTATGAATAATAACTATTTATTAATATTATTTACCATTTTGTTGTTAAATTATTCAATATTCTTAGCCAGCACTGGTCCAGTGCTGCGTCAGACGGCTTTATGATCCCAGTGCCATGCCAGTGCTGGCTCTCAGCCTTGCCGCCAGTGCTGCCAGTGCTGGCGCAGTACTAAGCCAGTTGTAAATTTCCCATTGGGCGTGGATTAACCATGGCAATAGCATGAGCATAGCGTGGATTAACCGTGGCAATAGCGTAGACATAGCGTGGATCAACCGTGGCAAGACCATAAAAATTTATTTTTCAGCCTAATTAATTGAGACTATAATAGGAATTAACAAATGTTTTTATTATTAATTAAAAAATAACAATTAACTGTAAATAATTGATTAATTATTTACTTATAAAAGCGGTAAAAATTATATTTTAATAAGTTAAAATTGAATGATACATTTATTCAAAAGTAAATTATTGAAATTAGATTTTCAACATAACAAGATGAGAAAATAATAAAAATAACTAATATTATTAATTAACTAGCTGTTGTACCAGTCTTCGACGGGTTGTAGTTTCTAATAATGCACTTAACAGTGTATCTACCAACCTAGAAAACCGGAAAAGAGCCGGGAATTTAATTTGACAGGGAAAAAATTATAATTAGTTACTATTGTCTATTTCATATTAGGAAAATAATACCATTTGAAACAGTGACCGACTTTTTATTATCAAATTAGTTATTTTTAACTAATTCAAATGCAGAAAACAATATTTCTCAATTTGTAGTACTTCAATCAATATAATGTATTAAAATCAATCTAAAATTTCCTCCAGTTTTTTGAGTTATAGTACAGTCTAATTCGAACTAATTGTATAGCAATTAGATCCAGTTTTTCTCTGTTACATTAAATTCCCTGATATTTTACGTCTTTTCTGTTGGTAGACACCCTGTTAAATGTATTATTGAGCACCTGGATCGTAGAAGGGCACGTCAATTTTTCTCGGCCGAAATCGAATTCCCCTGGACACTCAAAATTTAACTTCTGAATTTAGACATTTTAAATATACATCTTTATAGAAAATTTCATTGCGCATATTTTTTTCTTATGAAATTTTTTTCTATCTATTACCGTTTTCGAAATAATTGAGAAAAATTGATTTTTTGAAAACTGCAAATTTAATGACATTTTTCACTTCAACTCGCGATAATTCAGATGATTTTAAATATTTTTCAATGTACCAAAAAAGAAAATACGTATAAAGATATTCTACGAATGATAAAAAAGGAAAAAAGGTATTTTCTTTATAAACAAAATTGTTATTAATTTTATTCTTTATTAATGTAAAAATCACGAACTACAATCTTCACGGCTCTCGTTTAACGGGCGAATTTTAAGTAACAAAGAACTTTCAGTGAGAAAGTTGTTCATTATGGACCAAAGAAGTTTTATGAAAAATCACAGGGTTAATAATTAATTAGTGTTGAAATGGTGAATGTTTAAAGTTGATACCGTCCGAACGTGTGGCACGCGCAATGTCCATAACCTATGAAACGACACTCCCAAGCCTCCCAAGCACCTGTGGCGAGTGACGCGTGCTACACATTCGGACAGTATCAACTTTAAACATTCACCATTTCAACACTAATAAATTATTAACCCTGTGATTTTCCAGAAAACTTCTTTGGTCCATAATGAACAACTTTCTCACTGAAAGTTCTTTGTTACTTAAAATTCGCCCGTTAAACGAGAGCCGTGAAGATTGTAGTTCGTGATTTTTACATTAATAAAGAAAAAAATTAATAACATTTTTGTTTATAAAGAAAATAACTTTTTTCCTTTTTTATCATTCGTAGAATATCTTTAGACGTATTTTCTTTTTTGGTACATTGAAAAATATTTAAAATCATCTGAATTATCGCGAGTTGAAGTGAAAAATGTCATTAAATTTGCAGTTTTCAAAAAATCAATTTTTCTCAACTATTTCGAAAACGGTAATAGATACAAAAAAATTTCATAAGAAAAAAAGATGCGCAATGAAATTTTCTATAAGGATGTGTATTTAAAATATTAAAATTCAGAAATTGAATTTTAAGTGTCTAGGGGACTTCGATTTCGGCCGAGAAAAATTTACGTGCCCTTCTACGATCCAGGTGCTCTATTAAAAAAAAAACCCGTCTAATAAACCAGGAAAAATTTGGACAAAGCCGGAAATTGTTTTAAACTAAAATAAACACCGTGTTTAACTTTTGTCTTTACATTGATCAAGATATCTCTAAAAGTTAAATCAGAGAGCCCACAAACACTACTGAATTAAGCTTCATAGCAATTGGTATCAATTATAAATTTTTCAATTTTTTGTTATTCAAAACATTTTTATACTTACATCTTCGTTATAAGAAAGTATTTTTGAAAAATTATGCTAAAATGTGACTAAATAACATGTAATATTCAATTATATAAAGTTTAAAAGCTATCCATTAAAAAATGTAAAATTTAGAAATTTTCGATTTTTTAAAAATATTTTTATATTTCCATTTTAGTTATAAAGTATTATTTTTTTCAAAATTATGCTAAAATGTTAATAAATAACATGTAATACTCAACTATAGAAAGTTTAGAAGCAATCCATGAAAAAATATAAAATTTAGAAATTATTTGTGTTAAATAAATTCATTTATTAGAGTCAAGTATTTATTTAATTAATCCAATTAAGATTTATTTGATTTAACTAAATAAAATTATTTAAACGAAATAAATTCTTATTAGATCGAAATAAAAACTTTTAAATAAGATATTATTTTTCAAATAATTATAATTACTTGAATCATATAACTTTTTTTAGTGTAGCTATAATAAACTAAAAGTTATTAATGTGAACGAACATTATCTATATTAATAAAATCAGATTACTATCTGTACATTGCTCCAAACTTGAAAATTTTTATATATTTTTTCGTTTTGAGACATTAGAATTCTAAAAATGTAAAAAAAAATTTCTGTCTGTCTGTCTCTGTCTGTATGCAAAACTTTGTTCGCGCATCAATTAAAAACAGTTCAACCAATTAAAGTGAAATTCGGCAGTCTATTAGGTATTAACGTAACTTACAATCATAGCCTTATTCGATTAAAAAATATTAACTTGAACAAAAGTTATGACATTTTTCCAAAAAATTCGAAAAATCAAAAAAATGCAAATTTTTTATCTTTTGTAAAATGAATGAAAAACTATCCTTAGCTAACTTTTTCAGATAAATACAACCCATTTCTACAATAAAATTTTTAAAAAAGACGTATTTTGAAATTTTTTTTTCGTTTTTTTAGATCAACTTTTTTCTAAGAAAATAGTGATTTTTAATCTTTAAGCAAGCTTTTCAGGAAAAGTTATTAAAGTTTTTTATTTAAAGATCAGTATGTAAAGTAAGAAATTTGCTACATTAAACAAAAATAATTTAGCTAAATGCCATAAAAAAGAAGGAAAAATGTTGAATTTTAAGAAATTCGGTTTTTTTTAATTTTTGCTAATTTTCCATAATTTTAGATTTTTTACCGAAGGGTGGAGATAACAAATTAGGTAAAGTATTTTTGAAGAGCCTAAAAATAATGAAGCCAAAAGCCATAAAAGAGAAGAAAAATGTTGAATTTTAAGAAATTCGGTTTTTTGAATTTTTGATAATTTTCCATAATTTTAGATTTTTTACCAAAGGGTGGAGACTATTAAATATAAGTAAAGTATTTTTGAAGAGTACCAAAATATGAAGCTTAATGATATAAAAGAGAAGAAAAAAATGTTAAATTTTAAGAAATTCGATTTCTCGAATTTTTGATAATTTTTGATTTTTTGATAAAGGGTGGAGACTATTCAAATAGTATAATTATACTAACAAAATATTTAATAATAACTAATTATTAATTTTCCAGTGAAATTAAATTCCCGGGTATTTTTAATTTTCCAGATTGGTAGAAACATTGTTAAATGTATTGGTAGAAACTAAAACCCGTCGAAGACGGGTACGACAGCTAGTGCTATATATTTTCAAAATTTTTAAAATTCAAAATTAATCTTTTGAAATAATTATTGTCATCAATTTTACTTAAATTTGATACAGGGTTAATTTTAGTATTTTTTATTATAATTTAGTCGTCAGAATGAAATTTGAGTTTTTCATTTTTGGATCATTAATTAATATAATATAATAGCAATTTTGAATTCCGTGCAATATACTGACAAAAGTCTCATATTAATTATATGGATATTGTTAATATTCTGACCTAATAGAATTCTTTTAAGAAAGTAAACTTATGATTTCAACAACAAATTTTTATTGTTGACCTAAGAAATACAACCGTATAAAAATTAATTACAAAAAAATTTCAATTTTTAAACTTTTAATTTTTTAATTTTTCAATATTTAAATCTATGATTTTTTATTTGTTATTCAAAATTTTATTATTCTGACGATTAAATCTTAATAAAAAACACTAAAATTAACCCTGTACCAAGTTTAAGTACAATTCACTAAAGTATATGAAAAAACTAAAAATTTCGAATTTTTGAAAAAATGGCATAACTTTCGTCCATATTAATATTTTTCAATCTACTATCGCTAGGATTTTAAGTTAGGCTAATGCCTAAAAGTCTGCCAAGTTTCACTTCAAACGATCGAACCGTTTTTCCGTGATACGCGGTCGAAAATTTGCGGACATACATACACACACACATACACACATATGAGCCGTTCGCTAGAAAAACGACCTAAGTCGACTTAAGTTTTTGACGAAAAAATTAAATTAAAGATTCGAAAACGAAATACTAATATAATTTACGTATTAATTATATCGATCATTTTTCCCAATACAAAGGTATTATCAAAGAATTCTTTAAAAGAAAAGAAGGTCGAGTAAACAATGTTTTTGCTACTTTAATAACATTATTTTATAACAAATGACTTAAGTCGTTTTTCCAGCGAACCACTAAAAATGAAACAAAATGAAGTATTTTATGAAAGAACACTTTTATTTTAATGTATTAAAACATATTTATTATTCTAAAAAGTCTTACGATATATTTTTTAGTAATATTCAATTAAATATCAACATTATAATGCAAAGTTTAGTTAACAAAATGAAAAAATTACTCGCTTTTGTAATAATCCAAAATTTTTAAAAATTTTAAATTTATAGCAGTGAAGGCTTGTAGGAAAAACCTTCTTTAGTATTTAAAAAAAAAGAAAATTGAAATCGGTGGAGATTTGTATTGTCGTCAGAATTTTCTCCAAAACACTGCATTTCTTCCCACTGTACGCGGTAGCAGAGGACGTGAACGCGCGCTTGCGTAAGTGCTTCAATTTCGGGACCCAGGAAGTTTAAACATCTCAATTAATTCATAAATAGTGACCTACAACTTTAGAAACTTGATATATGTAATCTATATGTCTTGTAGAATACACTGATAACAAAACTTTTAAAAACCGCTTAAGTCGACTTAAGTCGTTTTTCTAGCGAACGGCTCATATACACATACACACATAATTTTCTTAATAGTATTTTCGCATTCCTTAGAGTGTAAAAAGAAGGAATATAATAGAAATTTTGAATTCTATGCAATGTACAGACAAAAGTCTGATTTTATTAATAAGGATTGTTCATTAACGAATCACTTAAAATTAATTAAAAAATAACTAATGACATTAATTAACAAAAATAACTTTAAATTATTTGGTAAAAATTATTATTTTTATCACTGAAAAATAAAATGCAAAATTTAATTAAAAGAAACAGAAAAAAAAATTTTAATCGACCCAGGAGTCGAACGCAAAATTTAAAACCACAAGTCTGTTATGGTCGCCACTGAGCCATCTCAAGTGATGAAAACATTTGCAGTGATTAAATATTTATGTGAAATTCATTTTGACAGACCAAAAAAAAATTGATCCTGAAATTAATCAACGGATTAATTTCAGGATCAATTTTTTTTAATTAATAAGCTGAAATAAAATTCTTCTTTTCATTAATTAAATGATTTTAATAAAAAATAATTGTCCTTAATGAAGAAAGGAGAAATATGTTTACAATGATAAAAAGCGCCGCGAGATGGCAGCTACTGATGGACCATTAAAAAATATTTGTTTATGAGTATGATATTGTAATTAATTTACAAACATAACTAATTAATGAAAATTAATTATTAACAGATAATTTATTAAATTAATAAATAATTAAATTAATTAACAATAATTATTAAATTAATTATTCAATTTTATTGTTGAATGAATGAATTTTTTAATAAATTAATTCAATAATTTAATTAATAATTATTAAAGAAGAAAGAAAAATTGATTTTTAATGGTAAAAAGCGCCACGAGATGGCAGCTGTTGATGAAGAATTAAAAAAATATTTATTCAAAAGTAAACTATTGAAATTAATTGTTTCACATAATAAGTTGGCAAAATAATAGAAATAACTAATTTTATTAATTATTCATTAATTGTTTATTAACGAATTATTTAAAATGAATTGAATAATAACTAATGCAATTAATTAACAAAAATAATTTTAAATTATTTGTTAATAAATGATTATTTTTATCACTCAAAAATAAAATGCAAAATTTAATAAAAAGAAACAGAAAAAAAAATTTTAACCGACCCGGGAGTCGAACGCAGACTTTAAATTTACAAGTCTATTATGGTCGCCACTGAGCCATCTCAAGTGATGAAAACATTTGCAGTGATTAAATATTTATGTGAAATTCATTTTGACAGACCAAAAAAAAAAAATGATCCAGAAATTAATCAACGGATAAATTTCAGGATCAATTTTTTTTTAATTTATTAATAAAATGAAATTAAAATTTTTGTCTCAATTAATTAAATGATTTTAATAAAAAATAATTGTTCCTCATGAAGAAAGGAGAAATAAATTTGCTATGATAAAAAGCGCCGAGAGATGGCAGCTGCTTATGGACAATTTAAAAAAATATTTATTCAAAGAAAAAATATTAAATTTTCTTTTTGAATTTAATTTACTAGAAAGAAATTCAATTTACTAATTTTATTTAATTATTTATTTTATATAAATATTTTTATATCAATTAATAATTAATTAGTTACTAATAAAAAATTTCTTTAGATTTAACTGTTTTCAAAAATGATTTGTTTACATTTTGTTAACCTTTTGACATTATTTTATCAATTTTCCACTTACCTTTTTTTGATGGAATAATACGTCCATTTGATTTTTTTGCTTATTTGTTTCAATTGAATTGAAAATTGAATTTTTATTTAGTTAAAATAGACAGTTGTACTGTCTAGGGCTAATGCATTTTATTTCCTTTTTATTAAAATGAATTAAAGTGTCAGCAATATTTATGTCATAAATCGAATTCTGATAATTACAAATTTTATGGTATTGAACAAAATTGAATTGCTTTTAATTCCAAATACGCTATAAGAATTAAAATGCGTACAAAATTAAACAATAGTATAAATGCGTGCAGATGGATTATCTTTAAGGGGGTGGTCTGGTGTTCGAGCTTGTTTTGAAAGCATATTTTGGGATTTCTTTTATTATAGAATAAAATATAATTACATCAAATCTTTTTACATCTTTTTCTTATTATTATAAATTGTTTTAAAAAAATTATTTCACTATTATAAACTTAATATTGTTATAGAAATTTACAGTTAATGTTTAGAATAAAAAATCGAAGTATAGGCTGGTGCAGGTGATAACATCCGTTGGCGTTGTCTAAATAAAAAAATCAAATTGACTATTATTCTGTATGTCAGTGGCTATGGCCCGAACTAGAACGAACCAGTTTTGTTAATTAATAACAAAATAGCGGTCTTTTTACAAAAAAAATCAATAATTGATTGTTCACTTTTTTAATTTTGTATCTTAATGAAAATGTATTAAAATTTTTAATAAAAAAAATGGTTTAGAAAAAAGCGTTATAATGGACATTAAATAATTATACGAAATTTTTTACTTAAAAACTAAACTATGCCATTAAAAATCCAGGATAATGGGGGCCACCTAAATATTCGAACAGGGCGCGAAATATAAATAAGCCGGCGCTGATCAGAATTAAAATAGAAAGTGACTTTTGTTTATGGGTGATTCTACAAACGAAGGACGAAAATCAAGAAAATTTGGACACAACATTTTTTTCTCATTTAAGGTCTGAAAAGTATTTTAACTTCAAGTTAATGGTACTAGTAAAGACATCCATAAGTGGCCAGACAAAATATTAAAAATTACAAAAGTTATGGTTATTTGAGCCGTTCGCTAGAAAAAACGACTTAAGTCGACTTAAGCGGTTTTTAAAAGTTTTGTTATCAGTGTATTCTACAAGACATATAGATTACATATATCAAGTTTCTAAAGTTGTAGGTCACTATTTATGAATTAATTGAGATGTTTAAACTTCCTGGGTCCCGAAATTGAAGCACTTACGCAAGCGCGCGTTCACGTCCTCTGCTACCGCGTACAGTGGGAAGAAATGCAGTGTTTTGGAGAAAATTCTGACGACAATACAAATCTCCACCGATTTCAATTTTCTTTTTTTTTAAATACTAAAGAAGGTTTTTCCTACAAGCCTTCACTGCTATAAATTTAAAATTTTTAAAAATTTTGGATTATTACAAAAGCGAGTAATTTTTTTCATTTTGTTAACTAAACTTTGCATTATAATGTTGATATTTAATTGAATATTACTAAAAAATATATCGTAAGACTTTTTAGAATAATAAATATGTTTTAATACATTAAAATAAAAGTGTTCTTTCATAAAATACTTCATTTTGTTTCATTTTTAGTGGTTCGCTGGAAAAACGACTTAAGTCATTTGTTATAAAATAATGTTATTAAAGTAGCAAAACATTGTTTACTCGACCTTCTTTTCTTTTAAAGAATTCTTTGATAATACCTTTGTATTGGGAAAAATGATCGATATAATTAATACGTAAATTATATTAGTATTTCGTTTTCGAATCTTTAATTTAATTTTTTCGTCAAAAACTTAAGTCGACTTAGGTCGTTTTTCTAGCGAACGGCTCATTTATAAACAATTTATCCACAGAATTAAAATCGTGTCAAGAAAATTCACATTAACATAAAAATTAATGAATGGATTTTTATAAAATTGGTTACTCAGGGGTTTATGGGGTTGCTGATTAAAAATCCAATGTCAGTTTTTCAAAATTCAAAATGGCGGATCCAATATGGCGGACGACTTTTGAAAAAACTTATCGTATTCGTCTAAAAATCGTTACCCGGGGGTTTTCGGGGTTGCTGATTAAGAATTTACTGTCAGTTTTTCAAAATTCAAAATGGCGGATCCAATATGCCAGACGAATTTTAAAAAAACTTATCGTATTCGTCTAAAAATCGTTACCCTGGGGTTTCTGAGGTCGCTGATTAAGAATCTAATTAAGTGAATTTTAAAAAATTGTTCGATTTTTATTAAATTTGATTTTGTAAAATGTATTTAAACGTTAAATAAGTTATTAACCTAGAGGAAAAGTTAGAACCAACAATTTACAAGTTACCACCATTTTCGCAACTTTTGAATCAGATAGTTCAAGATTATTTAAAATACGGAATACTTGATGCATACGGAAATTTTCGAGGACTGAAAAGAAATCGAGTACCAGAAAAAATCGAATACTAAATACTTTGAGTACACCTCTAGTTTTTAACGTTGAGTTTAATTTTGAATTTACTTTTTAATAATTTTAATAATTTTTAATAATTTGTTTATGTTTGTTTATGTCAATATAAACAAATGCGAAATGAAAATTGAAAATTCAGTTATAGCAATTTCTTGTAAATTTAATTAGGATTATTTTAAAACCAGAAAATCGAACAATAGTTGAAAATTGTTAGTTTTACGCTATTGTTAGTGATATAGTATACATCCTATCTCAAAAGTGCCAGACGAATAAGAACCAGACGAATGAGAATTTGGCATTTTTTGTTAAAAAAATAGAAAAATAACATTAAATGAAAAAATCCTTTAGTACTATCTTATAGAGAATAATAATCTACAAAACATAAGTCTATAGAATAACCAAAAAATAAAATATTTTTTTTAAAAATGCATGCCAGACGAATGAGAATTTGTCTGGTCACAACACAATCTCCGTCACAAATTGAGAAATCTTGGTTAATAGATTAGAAGATTCAATAAAACCTGATTGGTATCACATTTAGTTTAGTTTAATTAACAACTACAACGAACAGTAACTTCTTCAGAATGTTGATTTTTAATAATTTTTACATTTTTTGCACTGCCAGACGAATGATAACAAATTCAGGGGACAAACTTCGCGAAGATATTTTATAAATAAGATATAGAGAAACGTCATAATTATTTCCATATTAGTAATCTACAACTATTCAAAATTACTAATTCAGTATGAATTTTCCGCAAAACATTTGAAAAGTGATATTTATTCTCAATATGAACTGTCATTCTCCCAAAGGGACATGCCAGACGAATGAGAATTTAGCACTATAATGTGTATTTTTTGCAAAAAAATATTTTTTTTCATCGGTTTTTTTTCTGTGCCATAATAGAAACCATTAAGATTTACAATTTCCATTAAAAGTAAAATTATTCTTTCCAAAATTAATATACAAAACATGCTTTAGACATAAAAAAAACGATATATATATTGTCGAAAGTAATTGATATTTTTAACTTTTGACTTTTGCATTTGAAAAAGCAACATAAAATCTGTCGATTACCTTAAAAAAATCAAAATTGATTTTTTGGACCTAAGCCTTGTTTTCTCGTAGACAGTCACAGATATATACCGTAAACTGGGGCTATTAAAAACAAAATTCTGTTTTCGGTGGAGTTGATGCTATCGTCGCTGTTTAAAGATAAATTGTGTTACTTGCTTTTGAAAAATTGTTGCTGCGGTAACTGGCAATACTTTTCATTGAAATAATTGTGACTATTAATTATTTTGTGAACAGTAGTAGCTTGGAAGTGACTTAACGTGTTTTAGTGAAGTTTCAAACGTGGGAATCATTTGATTGCTGAGGTAAGTTGTTTCATTTTTAACTTCTTAAAGTGATTGTTTTTATTAATGGGATCTCTTATGGGAAACTTTTTTGAGTTTACTAAGTAATAAATATGTTTATTTTGTATTTACAGTAAGATTTAAGAAACAAAATCCAAAATTTACAAACGGCGGGTATATAAGGAACACAATTCTTTTTTCCGAATTGTTAAAGTGTGTTGTCAAAACGTAAGTTTTTCTTAATTTCTTTTGATTTTTATCACTTAATTTGGTTTTTAGTGTTCAAAGATGGATCGAAATTGTAAAAGAGTGTTGGGACCGACAAGTGGCTAAAAACGACCAGTGATTCCATTATTATCGACCTCAACTGATGATACCAGCAACGTTTTAAAACAAACATTCGCTCTTTTACTTTTGTTTTTACATTTGTTTTAAACTTTGTGTGTACTTTCGAGCAATAAAAAATAACTTCAACTTTAAATACGTTTTTCAATGGTTTTTACCGTCTTGTTCCTAATAGCCCCATTTTGTAATTTCGAAGAAAAAGGAGTCTTTTTTGTCTTTTTGGCTTAAAATTCCAGCTTTGATTATAACAATTATTTAACCCTTCAATGTGCTCGCCAAGATAAAAAAGAAACAAAAAACTAAGGCAATATTTCAATACACAAAAAAGTTGCAAGACTTCAAAGTTGAAATATGTTCCTAATTGCCCCAGTTTACAGTATATTTTATTTATAGGGCGATACACTTTACGTGTATCGTCCTCAGGATATCCAAACTGCCACAGGATATATCCACTGGATGTTTTATAATATCCTGGAAAATCGAATGCTGTAAGTGTTAAAAAAATATAATACAGTGGAAACCGGTTAATACAATTCTGTAAGGAACGCGCTAAGTATGCGTCTTATGCGGGAATAAAATCTATTAGGCGGAAAGTAAAATGTATGTCTTTAATTGCAGGGACCACCATAAATTAGCGTCTTAAGCGGGAAATCGTACACCCAGATGCTTTAATGCCTTCCTTCCGGTTTGGACGGCGTTTTGAAATGGCGTGACGCATTTAACAAAATGTTAGTTCGTGGCTTATGAGTAAACACTGATAGCTGTCAAAGTGACAGTTTGTAAGTTGCCCTGAATTTCGAAAGCCATAACAAAATAAAAAAATTTTAATAAGAAGAAAAAAAAAGTGATCGGTAATCTTCAAGAGTAATAAATTAATTGCGATAATTTGTGAATTAAATTAGGCTGATAACTCGAAGCCAATTAACCTCCAAATTACTTAAAGTAATTGGAAAAAGAAGAAGAATCTTCAAGAGAAGTAAGTAAAGTTATACTTTGTTCAAAAATAATATCAATAATAATAATTGTTTTTATTATTTACTGTGATTATTATTATTGTTATTTATGCTTAAAAATAAAATTTAAATTTTGAGTACGTTTTCAACTTTTACTCTGGAAAATATCTGTAATTTAAAGAATTAATTACAATTAAGGATTAAAAATTCTTTTCATTTAAAATTATGGTTAATTTCAGTGACCTCTTGTTTGTAAAATTTTTAATTTAATAATAATAATAATTAAATTTCTAGAAAGAATTTAATTATGCATATGGAAATTATTCAATTCTCTTTCGTCGAATTTGTAAAAATACACAAAAAGATGCCAAAAGTGTACATCGTATCTGCAATTTTAAATATACAAGAGATATGTCTTACAATTACAATTATTACAATTATTTACTAAAACTATAGAAAATATTAGACCCTCTAAAGAATTATTTAATTTATTATTATACAAAATACAAAATTTTTTATTTTTAAATATCACCTTAAATTATTATTAACTATAATGAGCGTCGTATTTCTGTCCATTCTGTCGACACCTAAAGCTAAATTTTTGTGTATGTGCTTTTTGTTTTTCATGTATTTTCATATTTAAACAAAGGGTGAAGACTATTAAATAAGTTAACTGTTTTTAAAGAGCCCAAAAATAATGAACCAAAGTGCCATAGAAAAGAAGAAAAAATGTTGAATTTTGTGACATTCGGTTTTTCGAATTTTTAATAACTTTAAATTTTTTAACAAAGACTAAGAACTATTTAATAAGTAAAGTGTTTTTGAAGAGCCCAAAAATAATAAAGCTAAATGCAGTAAATGAGAAAAAAAATGTTGAATTTTTAAAAAATCGGTTTTTTGAATTTCTGATAATTTTGAGTAATTTTTGATTTTTTACCAAAGGATGGAGACTATTAAATAAGTAAAGTATTTTTGAAGAGCCCAGAAATAATGAAGCTAAATGCAATAAAAAAAGAAGAAAAAATGTTGAATTTTAGGAAATTCGGTTTTTCAAATTTTTGATAATTTTTAATAACTTTAAATTTTTTAACAAAGACTGGGGACTATTAAATAAGTAAAGTATTTTTGAAGAGCTCAAAAATAGTTAAGCTAAATACCATAAAAGAGAAGAAAAAATGTTGAATTTAAAGAAATTAGGTTTTTCGAATTTTGGATAATTTTTAATAATTTTTGATTTTTTACCCAAGGGTATAGGCTATTTAAATAGTTACATTTTCCTACCGAAATAGCTAATGGTAACTAATTATTATTTTTTCTGGTTAAATTAAATTCCCGATTATTTCTTGATTGTCCAGATTGATAGAAACACTGTTAAATGTATTGGTAGAAACTAAAACCCGTCGAAAACGGGTATGATAGCTAGTTTTATTATAAATCATAAAAAATATCTGCATATTTTTGATTTGTCAAACACATAATAGCATACACAAAAGTCAAACTTCAGATGTAGACAAAAAAAATTAATGAAAAAATATGTCGATTATTATAATTAATTAGTTTACATAATTTTGGGAGACAAATTGAGGGGCTGGATGCTATAATGTGTTAGGCGCTATGTTAAGTGAATGGCGCGTAACACATTATAGCATCGAGCCCCTAAATGATTTATTTTTGGACATTCTTTTGACTTAAAAGTTTCCAAAAAATGATTTTTTCCAATCATGCTTGGTTTATTGATTAAAGAACACTCATAAATAATTTTTGAACATATTTTATAATTCCTGAACACAATTTTGTAATTCTGGAAACCGATTTTAAAATTTTCGAAATTAATTTTTAATTTTTTAAACATTTATCGATTGGGAAATTTCAAAAATTTATTTTTGGCAATTGTGCTATTTTCATTAATTAAAAAATACCCTTCAACATTTTCTGAACACAATTTTCTAATTTCCGAAATCAATTTTTAATTATTAAAAATTTATCGATTTGGAATAAAGTTTTCTTAAAAAAAAGAAGAAATTTTTTTTCAAAATTCAAATTTTTTTAGAAATAAATAAAAAAACTTATTTATACCTACTTTAAAAGAATTTAAATTTTGTTTTCAGAAAAACTTTTATTAAATAGCAGGGAAACGAAATATCTAAATAAAATTTTTATCAAATCGTGTGCTATATAAAGAAACAACTATCATTGGTCGATATATCATGTCATTAAAAATTTACGAGAAAAATAAATCTTTTGTTCGGAGAATTTTACCTAAGCAATGAGTATTAGAGGAAATAATTTTTCTTGTGTTTGAAATTATAAAATTAATTTCTGTTTTATTTATAAAGTGTTACTAAAACGTTTAAAAGATTTACTTAGAATAACGTTCAATTGTTAAATCCTGTACGGTATTAAATTTAAACAGGGATGGCAACCGAAATTTTTTCGGTTTTGACTTTTCTGTATTCTTTTAAAAAAAATTCGGTTTCGGTATTTCTGTTACGGTTTTGTATGCGATTCAAAGTTTTCGTCTAATTTATCTGAATTGCAAGAAGTATACTTCTTGCTTATAAAGAAACGCATAAAAGAAACTTTAAAAAAAGTTACATATCTTTAAAAATTAATATTACTCCTAAAGTACATGCAGTATTTGAGCACGTACCATACTTTTGTAAAAGTATAACAGAGGACTTGGTGTTTACTCTGAACAAGCGATGGAGTCTGTACATGCTGATTTTAAAAAAATTTTGACGAAATATAAGGTTGATCAGACTCATCCAGACTATGCTGGACGATTACTCAAAGCTATTACGGAATACAACAGCCGACATATTTAACTGTTTTTATGCAGATTTATCAATGATTTCGAGATATTTATACTAATATTATATGTTACATAATATTTAAGAAAAGTTATTGCTTTCAGTAAAATGTTTAAAAAATTTGCGCGCAAAAAATTTCGTGTACAAAATTTATCTTTATTTCAATAAAAATAAAATTTTAATGTATATTTCTTTATTCCTAATAATTTATCTATAGTTTTATAAATAGATATAACGATTCTATAAACTTTTTGTTATTTAGTAAGAAGTTTTATTTATTATATGGCTAATATCACTTATAGCGCACTTGCGGAACTATATTAAAAACTTAAAAATCAATTTTCTACAAAACGGCTGGTCACCAGATTTTAATTCTTATGTCGTCTTACTCGTAGAACCCTCCAGAAACAGAATGTGTGAAAAAATTGCGGGTGGTATGAAAAAAAATTAAAGTTCTTTAAACTTAACGTGTACGGGTTTCGGTTTACGGTTTCAGATACTTTTTTTTCGGTTCCGGTTTCTAGTTTTCGGTTTTTTTTTTAATTTCTATTTTTTCAGTTAACGGTTTCGGTTATCGTTTTCGGTTATCGTTTTTGGTTGCCATCCCTAAATTTAAATAAATTATATATAAAATTATGTACACTTTTCAAGTGTAATTATTTATTGACAATAAAACGGTTTTATTTTATAAACAAAATTAAAATTTTAGTTTTATTAAAATTTTGTTTTATACTTGTTTATTATGATTTATATTAAATTATTTCTTACACATTAATATTGAAGATGTTATTTGCTTCATAATATACTTGTAGTGAAAAAAACGTTAATATCTTAAACCGGGAAATAACCGGGAATTCAAAATCTGAAAAATAGTAGACATCCAGATTAAGTTTTTCAATAACCCATGAAGAAGCGGAGAATTAAAAAAGAACTGAAAATTTTTAACTTTCCATAGAAAATTATAAATTCTTTCAAATTTTGCTTGCGTTCAACTTCTATGCATTATTTTTAGAGACTAAGATTTCTTAAAAGTGAATTTCAATCAACTCCGTCTAAAAATGTATTTGTTAGGGACCGAATTCATTTCAAATCAGGCAGGCAAAACATGTTAGGTAGTAAAACTCATTTTCGCCTTCAAAACATTGTTTTATAAAGAATTTTAGACGACACGTATTTTTTTATTTAGCTAAAAAAAATTTTTGTCAAAGTTATAGGCATTTTAAGTTTCAATGTCGGAAACTTCGTTTCTAGTAAATTTATGGGAAAAAATGTTTAAAGTGTTGAAACTATTTTTGTAATTAAGATAATTTATTTTTTCTTTTTGCATCTGAAAGGGCTTTAGTTCGCCTTTCTAAATCAGTTGAAAAATTTTAAAAATATTAAAAAATAACAAAATGACGGCTATTTTACTTAAAAACTTTGAATTGAATTTACTCAAAAACCCCACCTTTTTTTTTGCTTAAAATTTTTTTGGGAATTGTGTTCATAGGGAAGAATATTTTTCATAAGAATTTAAGTTGTGCCCGATTCTAATACAAGAAAAAAAAAATTTTCAAAATTTTTTTCAAGAAAAACATAATTTTTTTTAAAAAATACATTAGATATGAAAATATGTCTTAAGTAAAAGTTGTTCCTCATTAAAAAATCTAAAAAAATGTCTGGTGTAATTTTTCTCTATCTTGCATTGTTTTATTGAATTTTACAAAAAAATATATTATACGCTCACATTTATTGCTCTTTTAATATCATTAAAATCAATTTCTCGTAAATCAGTTTAAAAAGTTATTTGTTTCCATAGAAACATGTAAATAATTGAAAATCTTTGCTGTCACAGAGGTTAAAATTAATAACAATTTGTTTGTTTAACCAAGTATTAGCGAGTATAAAGTTAAGGAAATTGAAGAATCTTATATTATTTTTGAAAAAACATAAGGTATGGTTGTATTATTTTTGTATTAGATTCATTTTTTTTTAAATGTTCAAGAAAGTTTAAAAATATTTTGTTAAATTTTTAGGTTTAAAGATGAATGTTGCGAAAAGTACTTTTTCAGCAGATTGAAAAAAATGTCCTGATTTCAGAAAGGTACATAAAAAAGCAATTTATAACACACATCAGCACAGATTTAGTCAGTTGCACGAATTAGCTGCCTTAAGGGGACACCTAAGTCACCTAAAAACAATGCAAAAAGATTCAACTTTCGGTACACTTTTCTCAAAAACTATTATTCCAATTCCGTTCGCCCTTTTTTCATTCGATTACAAATATAATCAATTATATGAATAAGAAGTAATACGACCTTATCTTCAATAGAAACTTTTTTATGAATATTTATACCAAAAGCAAAATAAAAATCCCATTTTCTCTGATTCATTGACTGATATCTCCGTTTGTACAACTCAAAATGATGTTAAACTTCTTATTCGTATTCTTGGAACCTTACTGAACAAAGTAAAAAAAAATTAAAAATCGGTTTAGTAGATTCGGAGAAAAGTGTACCGAAAGTTTGAAAATTGAAAAAAAAACAATTTTTACAGGAGACACGAAAAAAGAAAAAATACTAAAAACTCATGGTATTCAGAATCATGTAATCAGATTTTTTCAACTCTTCAGAAAAGGTTTTAAAAAGTCTTGTTCTATTCCTAATTGAGTCTACTTTTAGAAAATCAAATAAAAAAAATCGATTTTTTTGTCATTTTTCCACTTAGGTGTCCCCTTAATTAAACCTTTTTATCCTAACGAAACGATCAAGAATGAAACTTATGTTTGCAAACTTTGTTACTATAATTTTTTATCAATGTTTTATGTGTCCTCTAAAATATCAATTTCTGACTCCAGCTTTTGTTATCCAAAAATTTTTGACTGCAAATTGAATCAACTTTCTGCACATACAGACATAGGAAATGATGAAATTGAACCTGAAACAAATGTGACTGTAGTAAATGTTGATGATAATAGTGATTCTTACGTATCAAATGTTGAGTCGGATGAGTTAAATGAAATGATTCAAAATCAATCCCCCCAAGGAAGTATGTCTTTGTATTTATTGTTCAAATTTTGAACTGTGCCTAATTGCTTTGAACAATATTAGGAACGAAAAACGCGCTAATTTGAAAGATGTGGAAAAGGAAGTATTTTCTTTAATATTATGTTCTTTAGCAACAGAAGATTGTACTTTTAAAGAATGTACTAATTGTCTAGGAGCTTATGGAATAACACTTGAGTCTTTAAGAATTGATGAAGAAAGGGCTGATAAAGAAATAAGCTTTGCTGTGTGGAATAATGCGAAATTGGAGAAAAGGACAACTTCTATTGCATCATTTGTAATTGAATTGACCAAATGGACGTTAAAGGCAAGCCTACACAAACACGTGAAAAGAGAACAGCAGTTAGAAATAATAAGAGTAAAAGAGGATGTAAGTCAAAGTTTAGAAAAATTGATTCTTTACTTTGATGTTGCTGAAAATTGGAGGCAGGTTAAAAAACAAGAGATTCAGAGTGCTTACTGGAAATCTGAGCAACTGTCTATTTTTACAGTCGTGTGTTACAGTGTCAAAGAAAAAAAACTTTTGCAGTTATCTGTGACGACACAAAACATGACTCTGCTCATGCAATTATGGCAACTTATTTAGTAATCGCGAATCTAAAAGAAGAACTTCCTAATTTTCATCTTATTGACGAAGTAATATTTATTACTGATGGAGCCCCATCTCAGTTCAAAAATCGTTACCAATTTTTTGAATTTTCCTCATCTTCAATGAAAAAAATGGATTTTTTCTGCAACAGGTCACGGCAAAAATGCTTGTGATGGCATTGGTGGTATTGTTAAGCATTACGCAACAATTCATAACTTACGATCGGAACACCTCGAAGCAATCAAAGATGCCAACTATTTTGTTACAAAAGTTCAAAACTACAGCAAATCAATAAAATTATTGCACATTTCTGAAAAAGATCTTTAACGCTTTCGGAAACAGAAAATTCAAGAATGAAAGAAGATTCCAGCTATCCCAGGAATACAGAAATGTCACATCTGGAGAATTGAGGAACATTCATCAGAAAAAAAGTTTCCATAGCTCGAACAGCAAATCATGGTTGGCAAAATATTAATATGGAGCACTAAAAACAAATGTTTAAAATTAATAAAAAGTTAAGTAAGATAAAATGTTTTTTATAAAATCGAATTCTTTAAAAGTTATTTGCTCATTCATATAAAAAAAATTCTGTTACTGATATTAAAAGAGCAATAAATGTGAGCGTATAATATATTTTTTGTAAAATTCAATAAAACAATGCAAGATAGAGAAAAATTACAAGAGACATTTTTTTTAGATTTTTTAATGAGGAACAACTTTTACTTAAGAAATATTTTTATATCTAATGTATTTTTTGAAAAAAATTATGTTTTTCTTGAAAAAAATTTTGAAAATTTTTTTTCTCTTGTATTAGAATCGGGCACAACTTAAATTATTATGAAAAATATTCTTTCCTATGAACACAATTCCCAAAAAAATTTTGAGCAAAAAAAAAGGTGGGGTTTTTGAGTAAATTCAATTCAAAGTTTCTAAGTAAAATAGCCGTCATTTTGTTATTTTTTAATATTTTTAAAATTTTCAACTGATTTAGAAAGGCGAACTAAATCCCTTTCAGATGCAAAAAGAAAAAATAAATTATCTTAATTACAAAAATAGTTTCAACACTTTAAACATTTTTTCCCCTAAATTTACTAAAAACGATGTTTCCGACTTTAAAACTTAAAATGCCTATAAGTTCGTGATTATTTTGAAATTGAAGGTTTTGGCGAAGAAAAGGACAAAATATGTCTCGAGAACACATTGTTGCAATAAATCATAGCGGCAGAGTATCCACAAGCTTTTGGGGATTCATCACAACCAAAGGATTTAGAGAGATTCGTCAAATCCCAGAAAGAATGAATGGCCAAATGTATGTGGAACTCTTAGAGCATGATTTTTTGTTCTACGTTCGGCAACAATTTCCAGAAAATCAATATCCTGAACTCAAAGTACACTGAAACCCCACTTATTTGAACATGGCCCACGCAATTCGACACGAAGTGTCGCGTTTATTTGTATTTTGGTCGACATAACCTATGTTGGTGACGTAATTCGATAAATTGACATGATTGGTTAGTTTTGTTTGAACTCAACCAATGGGAATGTAAGCATCTTTCCATTGGTCGCGTACTGCGCATGAGCTAAAATAAGTGAGGTTAGGGCTGATTCTAACTACAAATAACTGAAGCAAAAACGGGTTCAAATAAACGCGATTTTAGGTAAACGAGACTTAAAATAAGTGGGGTTTCAGTGTAGTTCAAGATAATAGCACAATTCAAACATCTCGAATTGTAAAGAACTGGTTTGCTGACCATCCCAACTTGGTATTGCTTCCCCATCCTCCATATTCACCAGATTTGAATCCAATAGAAAATATATGGACTATTATGAGTAAAAGATTCACATCTGGAGAAGTGCGTGACCTCCAATCTCTTGTAGACAGAGTTCATAAAGTATGGGATGAACTAATACCACAACCGGGCATCGCAGCTAATTGCATCTACTCAATGCCTAGGAGCCTTAGGTCAGTTATAGATGCCAATGGTTACTAGACTAAGTTCTGATCTGGCAATATTGCTTCGTGTGCTTTAGATGGGCTTTTAAAACATTTACCAATCACTGCAGTCAACGCAAACGACATTATAAATCTATTAACTGTAAAAGATTTAGAAATTTTAAATCAGGCATTCATTCAAGATTAGATTTTTAGTTCTCTTATCGACGCACCATAAAAATTCACTTTTTATAATTTATATGTTTAATTGTATTTCTGGGTGATTATTTGTAATATGTTAAATCAGAAAACTCAAATTTAAGTTTAAAATGTGTTAAAATAGTATTATTGTTTATTATGTGTTTAATTCTTGAACAAAAGTTGACTGATCAACAACTCTAAGGTTTAAGCATGCTCTGTTCTAAGCTTTTCAAACTTTAAATTTAAAAAAATCATGCAAATGACTAATGAGATAACTTAAGTTTTACTGTTTATTAGATTTTTATTTAAATGTTGCGAATCTTGTGAAAAACGATAATGGTATTTAAAAACGAAAACTATGTCAGCAAACCGTTCTAACAGACAAAAAAACATTCTTTGATTTATAATTTGAATTTGTCACTAAATATTAGACTCTCATATTTTAATTCGAATATGCTTTTAATTGTGAGAAAAAGAAAAGAAGTAATCGATCAGATACGACAGTTGTTGAAACATAATAATTTTTGTTTGTACACTAACTTCTATGCAGCAGATATGCTTTAAAGACATTTAATTTTATGTATATTTTCTATAAAACATTGTCAAATGCTTATACGTTTTGTGAAATAATTTAAAATTTGTAATTAGAAAACAACACTTGTCACATTTTTTTGGAATACAATTAGTAAAATTTGTGTTTACTAAATGAATATGTGACGCTCCACGGTGAAAGGGACCTTACGTGACAAAAAATTAATTTTAAGTTATTGATATCATTTTATAATTTTTGAGTTGCTCTTTCATATACAAAAAGCAAAAATAATTTCTACTTACAGGTTTTTTGTTATTAATGTTTAAAAATGTGCTTGTTGAGTGTTTACACGTGCTTCTTTAGAAAATCAGCCCCTCTACTATACTACTACACTGGTCATGTACGTACAATTCGTGCGCTTCGTGTAATACGAACAACTATCAATGTGTAGTGAGTAGTGGGGCTGATTTTCGCTAAAGCATCTCAACCAATCGGAACGCTCGACTTTAAATGCTTTTCCTGAAAAATCAGCATTTGTAACGTTAGGTCCCTTTCACCGTGGAGCGTCACATATTTAAAATTTTTAATAATTTTTATTATATTGAAATTTTTTTGTCTAAAAAAATACTTTTTTTATGTTTTGTAAAAAACATTTATTTTGTCTGAAAATAACATTCATTTCTTTTTCAAAAAGAATTAATACAGGGAATTTTTGTTAAAATTTTATAGATTCTAGAAAAACATTAAATTGAAATCTTGAAAATACTTCTCGATTCAGTGGCAGGAACCATATCTCGAGAATAGGCTACAGTGAATACATTTTGCTGATACTTCCAGTGAATCTTGCTTTGGTGAACACTGTCAACATACCTAAAACATTATAAAATATATTAGCAACATAAACAATTATAATAACCTCTTTAAACTTTAGTTTCTACAAAAAATTTTAATTCCACAGATTTTTCTGGTAAATCAGGTCAAACTTAAAAACCATGCAGTAAAATTTTCTTAATTAACCTATATTGAAGATAATGGAATTCTTGAGAAGAATTGTATTATTTATGAAATTTATTAAAGTACTAGCTAAAATAAAGTCTTTTAACAATTCAGCTTCCGCGTCCAATAACTCGATCTGCGCTTGAACTGAAAAATTCAAGCCAGTCAAGCCGTCAGAAAATAGAAAAAAATAAAAGTCGGAATTTTTAATTTTAAAACATACTACCGTATAGAGCATAAAAATGCCCAACTTTTTTGTCTTTGAAATTTTTTGTAGGACTTTTATTTTTAATAATAATGGACAAAAACTGAATTTTTTTTATTCTTCAATTTCATTGAATTTCAAAACATAAATCGACTATTCTCAAACAAATCTTAATGAAATTAATTAAAAATTGATATACTTACTCATCAGGGTCTGCCAAAGACGATAAAATGATTGAAACATTAAAAAATGTTTATTGCAAAATTATTTGTTAATATAAATACAGACCTGTCGGTAAATACGTTTTCTCAACTTTGACGAGAAAAAGTGTGCGGTGAACTTTCGAGTTGACACAACTTCCAGTGAGACATTTGTTTATTAACATGTGAGGAAGTTTCTTGGAAATTTTTATTTAAATCGGATGAAAAATAAAGAAGATACATAATGTTTAAAAAAATATGCGTCGTGCGGCGTTTTGACATTTTGACGCAAGAGGAGAAAACCATTGGAAACTATTTAGGCCAGTCGGTGAGTGCAAAAAGTGCACATAAGTGCAACCTGAAAAGTCGAAGCAGTTTCTTGTAGTTTGTGGGCCCCAAATAAGAGTCCCATAGTTTGCACCACATTTCCGGTTGCGAAAAATGGTGTAAACAATCGCCAAAGTTCGAAAAACATGGTTTTTCGATGACTGTTGCTTCCAGTTAAATTTTAGGGGGAAAAGTTGTGATTGAAAGTTATAGAGCTTGGAAATAGCTCTTAAATGATTGGTCGCAAGTTAAAAAAGCTTAATTAGTTTAGTTGCAAATGAATTTAAACCATTAAAAATAGCACTTTTTTAATTGTTTAATAACTTTGTTAATGATTATCGAATTTGTTTCTAACTTCCCAGAAATATTCCCCTTGCGAGGCTGAATAAATCCAAAAAAAATCAACTTGATCGGGTAAATAGTTTATGCATAATTCCATTTGTTAACTAAAAACATGAAATTTTTCAACGGAATTTCCCCACTTTTGGACCTGCGAATTTCGTTTTTTTTTCTTGGAGAGTACAGTTAAGGAGACTAATTTTAATTCCATTTAAATGGGAAATTGATTTTTTTTATTTAAGTGCATAATAATAGACGTTAAGAAAGGGTATGTTTTTTTGACATAAGCAAATGGAATAACTCGGACATTTTTCACTTTATTGATTTTGTGTAAAGGGCATTTGATTTAATTTGTTTTCACAAAACTTTTCAAAAAAAAATTCGAACTAACTTCAAGGGGTGGGGAGTTAACTTTAAAAAAAAAATTCCTGACAAGTTAATTATTAATGTTTTTAATTAAAATTCGCACCACTTACAGTTTGATACATTTATTTTATGTAAAAAAATTAAACATAAGGTTTTGTGCATTTATTTTTAATTTATAACAAGTAAAAGTAAATGTATCCATTTTTTAACCTCTGAACGGCGGAGTGGGGGTACTCGGAGAAGCGTGATTCTCGCCGCCACAACTGAATGCAGCCGTTCCAATTTGCAAAAATAGTCATAACTTCGTTAATTATTTACCGATTTTTATCTTTCTTTTTTTAATTTGATGTATTTTTTTACGCTGAATCCAAAAATGATTTTATATGTTTTCAAATTACAATATTTATAATAATAAAAAAGAAAATTTTTTTAACGACAAATTTTTAATTATTATTTATCATATTTGACAAAAAATTCTTTTCGTACATATAATTCCATTGAATTTAAAATAATATTATGACATAAAAAAATTCAAATGAATTATATATAAGCTTGTAGAATCAGGTTCACATATGCACGCCTGTTCAACTATCAATACAACAATGCTACACACTTATAAGTAAATAATTTGAATTTTTTTATGTCATAATATTATTTTTAATTCAATGGAGTTATATGTACGAAAAGAATTTTTTGTCAAATATGATAAATAATAATTAAAAATTTGTCGTTAAAAAAATTTTCTTTTTTATTATTAAAAATATTGTAATTTGAAAACATATAAAATCATTTTTGGATTCAGCGTAAAAAAATACATCAAATTAAAAAAAGAAAGATAAACATCGGTAAATAATTAACGAAGTTATGACCATTTTTGCAAATTTGAACGGCTGAATTCAGTTGTGGCGGCGAGAATCACGCTCCTCCGAGTACCCCCACTCCGCCGTTCAGAGGTTGAAAAAAGGATACATTTACTTTTACTTGATATAAATTAAAAATAAATGCACAAAACCTTATGTTTAATTTTTTTACATAAAATACATGTATTAAACTGTGAGTGGTGCAAATTTTAATAAAAAACATTAATAATTAACTTGTCAGGAATTTTTTTTTAAAAAGTTAACTCCCCACCCCTTGAAGTTAGATCGGATTTTTTTTTTGAAAAGTTTTGTGAAAACAAATGAAATCAAATGTCCTTTACACGAAATCGATAAAGTGAAAAATGTCCGAGTTATTCCATTTGCTTATGTCAAAAAAACATACCCTTTCTTAACGTCTATTATTATGCACTTAAATAAAGAAAATCAATTTCCTATTTAAATGGAATTAAAATTAGTCTGCTTAACTGTACTCTCCAAGAAAAGAAAACGAAATTCGCAGGTCCAAAAGTGGGGAAATTCCGTTGAAAAATTTCATGTTTTTAGTTAACAAATGGAATTATGCATAAACTATTTACCCGATCAAGTTGATTTTTTTTGGAATTTATTTAGCTTCGCAAGGGGAATATTTCTGGGAAGTTAGAAACAAATTCGATAATCATTAACAAAGTTATTAAACAATTAAAAAAGTGCTATTTTTAATGGTTTAATTTCATTTGCAACTAAACTAATTAAGCTTTTTTAACTTGCGACCAATCATTTGAGAGCTATTTCCAAGCTCTTTAACTTTCAATCACAACTTTTTCTCTTAAAATTTAACCGGAAGCAACAGTCATCGAAAAACCATGTTTTTCGAACTTTGGCGATTGTTTACACCATTTTTCGCAACCGGAAATGTGGTGCAAACTATTAGGCTCTTATTTGGGGCCCTCAAACTACAAGAAACTGCTTCGACTTTTCAGGTTGCACTTATGTGCACTTTTTGCATTCACCGACTGGCCTAATTGCTATTTTCTGTTGATTTATTTAAAAATAAGTTTATTCATGTATTATATTAAAAATAAAAACAATTCTATACATTTATAATATGATAGGCAGTGAAAGATTTATTTAGATTTACAACGACAGGAAAAAAAATAGGAAAAAGTTAAACAAATGCGCGATACATAAAATTACCACCAGAGGGCAGAACCTAATGGGCACATCTAATTTTCTCCTTTTACTTCCTGACGTCGTGTATTAGATTGGATTTTCAATTCCTTGTGCACAAATGAAAGAACGAAATTTCAGTATAACTAGTATTTTTCCCTATTTTGCAATAATTATCCAAATTGGGAGAAAAATCCTTTTGAAATTTCGTTTACGTTCAAGCAACCATTTTTATAAGACGACCACTGTTTGAAATTGCGCAACACCGTTAATGTAAACAAAGCAGATCCTTGTATTTTTTTGAAGAAAATACAGTTTACTTTATTACTGCTGTTAAGTTTTTTAATAAACCTCGTGTTTTTAAATTAAAAATTAATAGTAAAGTAATAATAAAAAATTTAATAATATTAAAATATAAAGTATAGAAATTGTACAATTGTATAGTATAGTTAGTTATAGTATAAATTAATAACAAATCTAAAGTATAGAATTGTTTTTATTTTAAATATAATACATGAATAAACTTATTTTTAAATAAATCAACAGAAAATTGCAATAGTTTCAAATGGTTTTCTCCTCTTGCGTCAAAATGTCAAAACGCCGCACGACGCATATTTTCTTAAACATTATGTATCTTTTTTATTTTTCATCCGATTCAAATAAAAATTTCCAAAAAACTTCTTCACATGTTAATAAACAAATGTCTCACTGGAAGTTGTGTCAACTCGAAAGTTCACCGCACACTTTTTCTCGTCAAAGTTGAGAAAACGTATTTACCGACAGGTCTATATTTATATTAACAAATAATTTTGCAATAAACATTTTTTAATGTTTCAATCATTTCATCGTCTTCGGTAAACCCTGATAAGTAAGTATATCAATTTTTAATTAATTTCATTAAGATTTGTTTGAGAAAAGTCGATTTATGTTTTGAAATTCAATGAAATTGAAGAATAAAAAAAATTCAGTTTTTGTCCATTATTATTAAAAATAAAAGTCCTACAAAAAAATTTCACAGACAAAAAAGTTGGGCATTTTTATGCTCTATACGGTAGTATGTTTTAAAATTAAAAATTCCGACTTTTATTTTTTTCTATTTTCTGACGGCTTGACTGGCTTGAATTTTTCAGTTCAAGCGCAGATCGAGTTATTGGACGCGGGAGCTCAATTTTAATTATCCTAACAAATACATTTTAAAACGGAGTTGATTGGAATTCACTTTTAAGAAATCTTCGTCCCTAAAAATAATACATAGAAGTTAAACGCAAGCAAAATTTGAAAGAATTTATAATTTTCTATGGAAAGATGAAAATTTTCAGTTCTTTTTTAATTCTCCGCTTCTTAATGGGTTATAAAAAAATTAATCTGGGTGTCTACTATTTTCCAGATTTTGAATTCCCGGTTATTTCCCGGTTTAAGATATTAACTTTTTTTCACTACAAGTATATAATGAAGCAAATAACATCTTCAATATTAATGTGTAAGAAATAATTTAATATTAATCATAATAAACAAGTATAAAAAAAAATTGTAATGAAACTAAAATTTTGTTTTTGTTTATAAACTAACACCGTTTTATTGTCAATAAATAATTACACTTGAAAAGTGTACAAAATTTTATATATAATTTATTTAAATTCAGGGATGGCAACCGAAAACGATAACCGAAACCGTCAACTAAAAAAATAAAAATTTTAAAAAACCGAAAATTAGAAACCGAAAAAAAATTATCTGAAACAGAAAACCGTAAACCGAAACCCGTATTATAAAAATTTAAAACCTTTTATTTCAAAACCTAAATTTCGTTTTTTCGGTTTTAATACAAAAGTAAAACTGAGTAGAACTTAAAATTGGACAAGTGCGGGATTGCATTCGCACTGAAATGATGGGTTGACCAATATTAAAATCTTTTGGTACAAACAAATAAATAAAAAAGAAATTTTAAAGTACAGTATGTCTAATATTGTAAATAATAGGCAGAAGAACCAAAATTGCAAATTACAAATAATTAATTAAAAAAAAATTTATTGAAAATAAATTTAAAAAATTTTTTCTTAAATTAATTATTTGTGATCAGCCCGTAAAAATACACTAGTGTACTAATTTTTAGCTAATTAGGTCAAATAATGTAGAAGTTCGGGGGAAAAACGTTTTTTCAAAAAATTTTTAGTTTTTTCTTGACAACGCTATGGCCATTTTATAAAATGTAAAACAAATTTATAAATAAATTATGAGTAATTATTATACATATTTCATTGTAAATAATTAAAATGCACACAAATATTTTCATTCATATATTGTCCGAGGAAAACAACCGAAAAACCTAAAGCTTTAAGCCAAAAAACCGAAAACAAGAAACCGTAACCGTAATTATTTACATTAAAAACTGAAACTCAAATACAGAAGCCCTAATTCTTTAAAAAAAACCGTAACAGAAATACCGAAACCGAATTTTTTTAGAAGAATACAGAAAAGTCGAAACCGAAAAAATTTCGGTTGCCATCCCTGTTTAAATTTAATACCGTACAGGATTTAACAATTGAACGTTATTCTAAGTAAATCTTTTAAACGTTTTAGTAACACTTTATAAATAAAACAGAAATTAATTTTATAATTTCAAACACAAGAAAAATTATTTCCTCTAATACTCAATGCTTAGGTAAAATTCTCCGAAGAAAAGATTTATTTTTCTCGTAAATTTTTAATGACCTGATATATCGACCAATGATAGTTGTTTCCTTATATAGCACACGATTTGATAAAAATTTTATTTAGATATTTCGTTTCCCTGCTATTTAATAAAAGTTTTTCTGAAAACAAAATGTAAATTCTTTTGAAGTAGGTATAAATAAATTTTTTTCCTTTATTTCTAAAAACAATTTAAATTTTGAAAAAAATTTTCTTCTTTTTTTTAAAGAAAACTTTATTCCAAATCGATAAATTTTTAATAAATAAAAATTGATTTCGGAAATTAGAAAATTGTGTTCAGAAAATATTGAAGGGTTAAATATTGCCAAAAATAAATTTTTGAAATTTCCTTATCGATAAATGTTTAAAATAGAATTGTTTAAATATTTAAAAATTAATTTCGCAAATTTTAAAATCGGTTTCTAGAATTACAATATTGTGTTAAGGAATTATAAAATATGTTCAAAAATTATTTATGAGTGTTCTTTAATTAATAAACCAAGCATGATTGGAAAAAATCATTTTTTGGATACTTTCAAGTCAAAAGAATGTTCAAAAATAAATAATTGAGGGGCTGGATGCTATAATGTGTTACGCGCCATTCACTTAACATTATAGCATCCAGCCCCTCAATTTGTCTTCCAAAATTATGTAAACTAATTAATTATAATAATCGACAAATTCTTTCATTAATTTTTTTTGTCTACATCTCACGTTTGACTTTTGTGTATGCTATTATGTGTTTGACAAATCAAAAATATGCAGGTATTTTTTATGATTTATAATAAAACTAGCTGTCATACTTGTTTTCGACGGGTTTTAGTTTCTACCAATACATTTAACAGTGTTTCTATCAAACTGGAAAATCAGGAAATAATCGAGAATTTAATTTAACTAGAAAAAAGTAATTAGCGACCATTAGCTATTTCGGTAGGAAAATAAAACTGTTTTAATAGCCTCCACCCTTAGGTAAAAAATCAAAAATTATTAAAAATTATCAAAAATTCGAAAAACCGAATTTCTTAAAATTCAACATTTTTTCTTCTCTTTTATGGTATTTAGCTTAACTATTTTTGAGCTCTTCAAAAATACTTTACTTACTTAATAGTCTTTAGTCTTTGTTAAAAAATTTAAAGTTATTAAAAATTATTAAAAAATTGAAAAACTGAATTTCTTAAAATTCAACATTTTTTCGTCTTTTTTATTGCATTTAGCTTCATTATTTTTGGGCTCTTCAAAAATACTTTACTTATTTAATAGTCTTTACCCTTTGTTAAATAATCAAAAACTACTAAAAATTATTAAAAATTCGAAAAACCGAATTTTTTTAAATTCAACATTTTTTTTCTCATTTACTGCATTTAGCTTTATTATTTTTAGGCTCTTTAAAAACACTTTACTTATTCAATAGTTCTCAGTCTTTGTTAATAAATTTGAAGTTATTAAAAATTATTAAAAATTCGAAAAAACGAATGTCTCAAAATTGAACATTTTTTCTTCTCTTCTATGGCACTTAGGTTTATTATTTTTGGGCTCTTTAAAAACAGTTTACTTATTTAATAGTCTTTACCCTTTGTTTAAAAATCAAAAATGAAAATACATGAAAAAACAAAAAGCACAAACACAAAAATTTAGCTTTAGGTGTCGACAGGATGGACAGAAATACGACGATTATTATAGATAATAAACATTTAAGGTGATATTTAAAAATATAAAATTTTGTATTTTATATAATAATAAATTGAATAATGCTTTAGAGGGTCTAATATTTTCTATAGTTTTAGTAAATAATTGTAATAATTGTAATTGTAAGACTCACTGCTTGATTGTAAGACATATCTCTTCTATATTTAAAATTGCAGATACACTGTACACTTTTGGCATCTTTTTGTGTACACGAAAAACAGAATAAATCCATTATGTCCGGATCCTAAAAAGAATTTAAAAGTATACGTGTTTTATGAAATCATTATCTATATACTTTAAATGAAATTGCAAGAAAGAATTCTATTATTTTTACAAATTCGACGAAAGAGAATTGAATTATTTCCATATGCATAATTAAATTCTTTTTATAAATTCAATTATTATTATTATTATTAAATTAAAAATTTTAAAAACAAGAGGTCACTGAAATTAACCATAATTTTAAATGAAAAGAATTTTCAATCCTTAATTGTAATTAATTCTTTAAATTACAGATATTTTCCAGAGTAAAAGTTGAAAACGTACTCAAAATTTAAATTTTATTTTCAAGCATAAATAACGATAATAATAATCACAGTAAATAATAAAAACAATTATTATTGCTATTATTTCTGAACAATACATAACTTTACTTACTTCTCTTGAAGATTCTTCTTTTTCCAATTACTTAAAGTAATTTGAAGGTAAATTGTCTTGGAATTATCAGCCTAATTTAATTCACAAATGATTGCAATTAATTTATTACTCTTAAAGATTACCGATCACTTTTTTCTTCTTCTTATTAAAAAATTTTTTATTTTGTTGTGGCTTTGGAATTTAGGGAAACTTACAAACTGTCACTTTGACAGCTATCAGTGTTTACTCATAAGCCACGAACTAACATTTTGATAGATGCGTCACGCCATTTCAAAACGCCGTCGAAACCGGAAGGAAGGCATTAAAGCATCTGGTTGTATTAAACGGGATCGTATTAACCGGGTTCTACTGTAACTATAATCCCTTACCCAGTGAGCACAGGGACGTCTAAGAGACGTCCCTTTTTGTCCGCGGACAATTCGGGGACAATGATGGTAATGTCTCTGAGTCATCAAAAAAACAACTAAAAGACGTTCTATGTCTGGTTCAAAAGACGTCTAAAGGACATAAAATTTTACATTTTACATTTCTTCAGATCTTAAATCAACATTTCTTTTTTAACATTTTCTAAGTTGAAACTCAGTAACATTATATTAAATTTATTTTAAGTTTCATTTTATTTTTTATAAAATGTGGAGAAATAATGAAAAAATTCCTGGGAAGCTGGGTTCGAACTCGGATACCTTGGGCTTGAAACACTGCGCCTTAAGCACCTCAGCCGTTCAAGACAGATATGAACCTTTACAAAGTTAACGATCTCACTTGTCAATGAAATGAATTCAACTTAGAAAAATTCCAATCACTTTTACATTGATTAGTTTCTAAGTCCAATATTTTATATTTATGGAAATTTTTCTATTTTTAAATGTTGAATAAAAAGACGTCTTTTAGATACCTTAAAGACATCTAATGGCCAAGACATAGAACATGTATAGAACGTCTTTAAGACGTCTTTTTGTACAACTCCAAAAGACGTCCGCAAAAAGACATCTTTAGGACGTCTTTTGAACAAGTGTGCCCACTGGGTATAAACTTATAAACTTATAAAATCATCGTAAAGAAATTACTCTGCCTATCTCCCGTGTTACTTACGATATTTTTTTATTTGTAATGCACAAAAGTGTCGATTTCAGATAGTAGACGACAGGAAGTAAAAGTAATTCACTTTTCGACTTGTATGAAAATGGCGTTCATTTTTACCCTTGGGCTTAAATAACGCATGGGAACAGCTGTTATTCTTGCCCTAGGGCAAAAATTAAATGCAATTTTCATACGATCGAACAAATGAATGACTTTAGCCCTGTCGTCCGCTATCTGAAAGCGCGATTTTTGTCCATCTGGGATAAAAAACAATTTATTAAATAATTGTGGAAGAATTTACAAAATATTTATTTGTCGAATGTTATAAACAATCAAACTTTTTTATGCTCCGTTTTAGTCCAATTCAGGAATTCTTACACATTTTCAATACTTTTAATTGTAAAATGTATTTTTTCTTTCTCTTAAAATTTGTTCCAAAATAAATTTAAATTAAGTGTCGATGTAAATAGCTTATTAAAAATTTCCCGAGGATTCTAAATTTGGGCTCAAATTCTTTCCAAATAGATGCACATTGACACAAAAAGGCAAAAACTGTAAGGAAACTTGGAAAAAGATTCGAGTTTTCTCACTATTAGGCAAATATATGATTAACGACTCAAAATACACAGATTTGATTTTAAGTATCACCATTTTAAAGTATAGCTTTTCAACGATTGTTCTTGAAAATTTGAGCCAAATAGAATTTTACACGGAGCAGAAAGGAAAATTAAGGATAATTAAACTTACTATGAGGAATGTAAATTTAACACTCCTCAGGGTAAATTTAATTATTCTATTCTCTCCATGTGTGTTTTCAAATTGAGTTTTTGTAAAAAAGCAGTTTTTTCAATCTACTGCGCATTTGATTAGAGCTAGCTCAAAATTTACAAAGGCATTGAATTCTTTGGAAAATTCCCTATTGACTAGTACTTTTCTAATTTTTTTTAGACAAAAATTCTTTTTTTTCAGCAGAAATGTATTTTTCAACCATCATTTTGAAAAATGCCACTTTTCACGAAATTAACGATGACGTTAATGCTGCTTTCGTAAAAGGAATTTGCTAATCGATGAGTACTTTATCATGTGACACCAACTGAGAAAATAAAAATATATCTCATGCACGCCCTGATCAACCATTCTTCTTTCAAGATAAATTTACAATATGGCTACACAAAGTGGCATGTAAAGGGTTGCTTTTTTCTTAGGGTTTTACTGTTATTTTCTGATATACAATGATGAAAAAATATTCTGCTTGTTAAAATTATTTTTACATATTAATTAAAACATATTAATGGTGATTTTAATTAAGCATATTTTTTAAATCTGTTTCAATAAAAATTGTATTGACTCAGTTCAACTTAAATTTGTTTTTAGGGTTCCGTACCCGGTAGGAACCATATTAAAACGGTTACGGAAAATGACCATGTACCCCCCTAGCGCTCACAGATTTTCATCTAGAGAACTAAGAATTGGTACACGTATGTATTTTCACGCGTAGATTACAGGAAAAATATAGCGAACACATTTGGTATTGATCTTCATAGTGTTTACAGCGAAAAACTAAAATCTCTTTTTGCAAGCTCGAAAATTCTTTAACCCTTGCTGGTTCTCACAATTCTTAATCTAGTGGATTGGCGTTGTACATTTTTATTTTTTTTCGTGTATATTTCAACTAACATACAGAAAAAATTATTGGAGTTCATCTTCATTTTTTTTTGAAAAACTAAAAAAATTCGTTTTAGAAAGAAGTGTGTATCCCCCTTGATTTTCACAATTCTTGACCTAGTGGACTTTAGTTTTGCTTATTTTATGTATTTTCCGTCATGTGTAGATTACAGGAAAAATATAGCGAAAATGATTAGAATTGATCTTCATTGTGTTTTCAGTGAAAACCTAAAATCTTTTTTTCAATTTTTGATAATAATTATACCTATGCTAGTTCTCTTAATTCTTATAGTCTAGTGGACTGGCGTTGAGCATTTTTTATTTATTTTCACGTGTAAATTACAGAAAAAATACAGAAAAAATTATTGGAGTTCATCTTCATATTTTTTTGAGAAAAACTAGAAATTTTTTTTGGATTTAGAAAAAAAAGTTTGTACTCCTCCCCCTCAGTTTTCACAATTATTGGCCTATTGGACTACAGTTTTGCTTATTTTATGTACTTTCATGTGTAGATTTCAAAAGAAATATTATTCAATTTTATATTTTTTGTTTTTCCGCGAAAAATTCAAAGTTTTTAAAAATTTCATCAAAAAAGCGTGTTTTTACCCTAGCGCCCACAGTTTTTTATCTCCAGATATGATGT
The DNA here is from genome assembly GCA_032872505.1 of Leptopilina syphax. NCBI lineage: Eukaryota > Metazoa > Arthropoda > Insecta > Hymenoptera > Figitidae > Leptopilina > Leptopilina syphax. The sequence continues at coordinate 53,065,326 of CM065468.1, forward strand.
ATAGATTTTGAATCCTTTCTTGTTTTTGCTGTAAGTTTCAGAACTACAGATGAGGAATATCGGTTTCATATAGGTATATAAATTATCCAGCGACCCTTGAAAATCTTAAATTTGTTTTCCACCTTAAAAACATTGACATTGACATAATCATAAATTTATAAAAAGCAAAATATTGAATTATTATTATTAACACAAACAATAATAAAAATCATAATAATAAAAAAATTTTAAAAAGATTTATATAATATAACTTTGTTATAAAGAAGTAAATGCTATGAAAATTAAAATTAATGTGTTAAAAGGTATATTTTTTATTAAAATTTTTTTAAATAATTAAATGTTTTTTAAAACTTGCTTAAAATTTCTAAAAATGCGATTTATTTTTTATGTATTCATTAATTTACGAAGAATTTTAGTTAAATATTTTTTATTTAGAACATAATTGTATGAATCCTTGTATAAAGAAGGTTTTAAATGTTGCTGGACATCCTGTTGCTAGTAAAAAAATGTTATTATCCTCATCTTTGTTTTAGAATAATATTGATTGCTATCAAGGAGAAGTGGAGAGGATAACAAAGGGAGCTTTGGAGAAAAATCTACACATTTCGCAATTCGCAATCGTTGTAGGACCAGATGTACACAATATCACGGATTCATATACATATACACGTTGATGGTGTACAGTTCAGAGTTGTATCACCTTTGTATGATATAGATCTAACTTTCAAGATTTTGAACGAACTTTATGTCTCTCGTCACTAATCATCGCTACTAATATATTTTCTAGCAGTGCACAATAAACGTTTAGAGAAATACTAGCATGAAAGAGAGGAGAATGCTTTGGAGTTATAAGTATTTATTACGCTTAACGCATTCAAACAGAAGTCTAAATCCGTCTTTAATGAAGCCAATACTTCTGATTTTAAACTACGTTGAAACGTCAACCCAAGGTAAAAACTCAAAAGCATTCTAAGCTTTGCAGACTGTTTCTTTATTAACAAGTACAATCATAAGATTCTATTTGCGAGTGTTGACCAGCGAGAATATAGTTAAGATTACCAGGATTGCGACTGATAAGATCAGGAAGATATGTTTCAGACACAACTACCCAGGAGATAATCATCAAATACTGCTAATCAGTGCTTAGAGTGAAAGCGGTAGAAAAGAAATTAAACACCAAATTGGTTAAAAAAACGAGTAGCTTTATTGATTTTACAAAAAAATTAAATTTTTGTATTTCTGTTATCGATAGAAGACATTTATGGATAAGTCTGCAGTTTTTTACACGTTTTATTCAGCTAAAAACGCAATATTTCGCCACTATTAAAAGTAATTTTTGCTGGAAATCTCTTTGGTAGTTGTGCCTGTAACTTGTCCACCTGATCTTATTAGTCGCAATCCTGGTTATCTTAACTATTCTCACTGGTTAACACTCGCAAATAAAATAAAATCTTGAGCCCTGCCGCTCAAGTTGTTAAAGACAGATTCAGACATATGTTTGAATGCATTGAGCGTAATCAATACATATACGAGCGAGTATACGAGGCATTTTACGCGAAATGTCCATTTTTGCTAACACTGGCTACTTTTTAAATTTTTTCTGAACATACTTATAATGGGAAAAATTTTGTAGACTATGTTTCTAAAAGGTTTTTACGTCCTCTTTCCAATGGTGAACTTTTTTTTATTATTTCAAAAATTGACACTAATTTTTTATAATTAATATTTAATTTTCAATTTCCCAAAAATAGGTCCCTCTTATATGAAAATAAATTATTGCAAACGAAAGCTGAGGTTTTTTCCTATCGGCATGCAATTTTGCAGAATGCCCTTTCTTGTTTTTGAGTTATTAAAGGACACTGCACAAAAAGTACGTAATTTGGTTACCGGTCAAATTTATTTTGTATTTATGTTTGAGTTAAAGTAATTTTAAAAAAATCCTCCTATATAAGAAATCTGCTATTTTTATGATATGATAACGCTTGCTATTGGTCAAGGTACGATGATAACGCTTGCCATTGTCTAAAATTCGATGAAAATGCTTGTTATTGGTTCTTGCTAAGATGATAACGCTCGTCATTTATTAGAATTCGATGATAACGCTCGCTATTGTCTAAAAGTATCGGCGACAACGCTTGATATTGGTGCATTTTTGTGTTAATTTAATTAGATTAGAAAATGAATGTTAATTTAAAGTTAGAGAAAAAACATTAAAATACAGTTTAATTAAAAAAAAGTTTTTGTTTATTAATAAATTTTTTTTATTTTAAATTAAATAATTAACACGAAAATACATCTTTGTGCTCGCGCAGTCATGCTACGCCATTTTTGTTCCCTTCTTGGTAGCGTTCATAGTGCTGCCAGGTGGGATTTCTTGTATATATAAAATATATACTAGGTATTATTACAGTAGTGTTACAGTAATGTCACCGTAATGATACGAAAAAAGATCACCAAATTGCATTTACGAAGAATTATTTTTATCTTTCTTTGCGATAATACTTTCACATTACTGCAATATTACGGTAATATTGCCATGTAAGGTAACTGCTATAACTTAAAATATCACATTGGGGTGGACATAGTTAATGTTACTGAAGTTTCAATTTAATGTTATATTAGTATATTAAAAACATTACATGGAACATTAAGGTTAAATTACTGTAATGTCATGTGTTACTAAGGTGATATTTAAGAATACCTTAGATGTTCCTCATTTCTATACAATTATGGTATCCCTAGGATATTTTTAGGACGTTCATAAATAACACTATCACATTTAATTAATATCTTAATTTCCATAGACATCTCAAGATGTCTATAGGAGATATCTAAGATATTTTACGATATCTGTAGGATATTAGAATTTTTTGCTCTACTGGATATTCGAAATATTTTAGGTGAACATTTTCAAGATATTGAAGCATATGAAAATTACTTAAATATATTTTGTGATTCGTGTGATATTTTTAAATGATTTACATATTAAAAAATTAAAGTGCTCATTTAAAGCGTTTTTGTTTAAAAGAAGCAATTTATGTACATTTTGTGCGCCATCATTTCAAAAAATAAATTGCGGCGCGCTGCGTTGCACTGATCTGCGTGGCACCCGGCGTGAGGTGAGGCGACCGTGACGCAGCGCGCCGCAATTTATTCTTTGAAATTTAATAACTCAAAAATAAAAAAAAAACATTTTCAAATTTACATGCCGATAGGAAACAACCTCAGCTTAAAGGCCTAATCGGGGAGTACCTCTGGACCCCGTCCTTTCCCTCGTTGGTTGTTTGCGGCGGCCTGCTTCTCACAAGGGAGGGACCGCCCAATAGACCAGCTCCATGGAGTAGAGGGTAAGAATGGTGAGGAAGCAACCTTTGGGCGATCAGAAATGATCACCACTGGAACCGGAGGGGTGTACTGCCTGTGGGGCCCCAACTAAGAAACGGTCCCCCAATCCGAGATGTTTCTGCCGTGTCGATGGATGAATGGCACTAGGGTTACCAAATCTGTCGCTAACGACGGGCCGGCCGCCTGTCTGTCTCTCGGGATTGTACTGGTCGGTGAATGATCCCGTAAAGCTCGGGGGAGCGATCCGGATGGGGTTCCGGCAGGCGGGCGAGCGGCTGGTCTTGGCGTGATGTGAACGGAGGTGTCTTAAACGTCGGCTCCGGAACACCGGGCGACCTTCCGGTAGTATTAGCCTTACTCCTGCAAGCGGGGCTCTGCAGGAGTGGACTTTCTTTTCCCTTGCTACTCGTGGGTCTTCAAATGGAGAATCAATTCAACAATTTAAATTTGGGTGACAAAAGGGTCTCGTTGGCTGCGTCTACAACCTCCTCGGAAGTTGTGGATGTGACGGTTTCGAACCCTGAAGTCGTGGGTCAGTCTCCCCCCAAACTGCTTTGGAAAAAGTATTTAGAGGAAAAATGTAAGAAACTTACAGCTGCTCTTTGGCAATGTAGAAGGACCATTGGTGGTAGCTGGGGTCTCAAACCGGATACACTATTGTGGATCTATGAAGCAATTCTTCTCCCTAGGCTGACCTATGCTTGTGTGGTCTGGTGGAGTAGAGTTGATCTAAAAACAGCACAAACAGAATTGGAAAGGGTAAGGGGGATGGTACTTAGAGGCATAACGGGGGCTGTGCGTACAACTCCTACGGCTGCCCTTGGTGCCCTCTTGGGGCTAGAACCCTTACACCTTACAATTAAAGCAGCGGCGGTTAAGGCTGCCCTGCTGTTGAGTGGTCCTGTGGGCCGCAGGGAGGTGGGCAAATGGCATCTCCCAAAGAAATTGGTGAGAATCCCCCTTCTAAGTATGATTAGGGACAGAACTGTCCCTTTGTACCTCTTCGACAAAAAGTATAGGATTAATATACCTAGTAGAGAAGATTGGATAAATGGACTGACAAGTATTCCAGCTGACTGTGAAGTCTGGTACACAGATGGATCAAAAGGCGGGAATGGAGTTGGTGCAGGAATCTATCATGTAACCTCCCAAGTGGGACACTCCTTTAAGTTGGGGACCACTGTTACTGTGTTACAGGCCGAAATTGTGGCAATATTTTTTGATGCTGTTGAAGCCTTGAAAAATTGTCACAACAAAGATATTTTTATCCTTTCGGATAGCAAGGCGGCCATTTTCTCCTTGAAACGATACGTATCAACATCACGGCTGGTCGGTGATTGTCATGAAGCACTTAACAAACTAGCTGAAACGAACCGCGTTACCCTCCTGTGGATCCCTGGTCACAGTGGATTCGCGGGAAACGATAGGGCGGATGAGCTAGCCAAAGAAGAGGCTAGAAAACAACTTATTGGACCTGAACCTCCCATTGGTGTTTCCAACAAATGCCTGACACTGAAAATTAAACAGTGGATAGCTGCGGAACACCAAAGGGAATGGCAGGTAACTAAGGGCTGTAGACAAGCCAAGGTACTCATGGGAAGTAGTATTAACCCTATGAGGAAAGCGGAATTCCGCAAATTAAATAGAAAAGAGGCAAAGATCATAACAGGGCTATTAACTGGCCATGGTGATCTGCGCTATCATAGGCACAAAATGGGGATCCTAGACGACCTGAAGTGCCGTAGGTGTGGAGAGGAATATGAAACCCCGATACACATCTTGTGTCACTGCCCTGCACTTGTGAAGGAGCGGGAACACATTACGGGCTACTTCTTTCTGGGGGAGGCCGTTATTGCTACCAAAAACCTGGCCGAAGTCCTCCTGTTGTGGAAAGGACTTCGGATATAGGGGTGGTTATGGGGAACGTAAAGGGATTACCCAAGCGTTAGTGGCGTTGACCTGCAAGGTCCTAAGTCCACTACCCTCTTCTTAATAATAATAATAATCAAAAATTGGTGTCAATTTTTTAAAATATTAAAAAAAAGTTCACCATTGGAAAGAGGACGTAAAAACCTTTCAGAAACATATTCTACAAAATTTTTCCCATAACAAGTGAGCCTCCGGAAAGTATAACCACACATAAAATTCTGACCGCCATGCTAATTCAATGGGCGTCAGAATTTTATGTGTGGTTATACTTTCCGAAGGCTCGAGTATGTTCAGAAAAAATTCAAAAAGTAACCGGTGTTAGCAAAATTTTCGAAAAAGTCAAAAATGTTTTTTGAGTCACATTTCTACTTGATAGAACAACAAATTCCCCGTGTTTCAATTTTTCTCAAGCAGTTGAAATTTCAACTTAGGACATTTCACGTAAAATGTCTCATGTATATAATTTAAAAATATATACTTTTGTTCTTTTTGAACATGGAGACAGAAATGGATTGAAAACAAAAAAATGAAAGTTCTATGAGTGGAAATGCTACAAAGACGAAATATTTAAGTTCAAATTTAAAAAAAAATTAGTAAAGAAAAACATTGAAGAACTTAAAAACTTGATTGATTCAAAAAAATTTGCAGGCATTGTAACCTCCGAAGGAAAGGTAAATCCACTGTCTTTAAAAGTTTTAACCGAGTTGTCCAATGCCATGAGCAGTGAAAATAGAATGCAACCTAAGTATATTTACACCATTATCTTAGAGAACTGATTTATTGTATATTCAGAGCTTCTGTTTTCTCTGAATATTGAATTTCCCATAACGAGAGAAGCGTCTGTCTGTGATACAACTTTAAACGACACTGATAATCTTTGTGAATTTCAAATTGACGCTACTGAGATTTGTCCGCCTATTAAACCAGAATCATGTGCTTTATAAAGAAATTAAAAAAATGACTAATGTTCTTTGTGCTTTCACTTTCAAAAATTTCTGAAAGTTATTTTTTTGCAACAATAAATGCTTCCTGTTCCGAATGTTCTTGTAAATTTGATAGGAAAATTATTAACGAACCACAAGAAGGAATTCGACTGTAATATAAGAATGCAGTTTTAAAATTTTGATCCAAATGTAAATCACACGAAGAAACGACGAAGCTTGGAAGGGATATTACCAGTCGAATCAAATATTTATAGTAAATTTCTTTTAATATCAATTAAATTATTACTTAATTAATAATATAAATCAAATATTTATTTATTCAAAATTTATATATAAATAATTTTGCTTGTATATATTTTCTTTTTTTATATTTTATTGTTTATTTTTAGGTTTATGAATACAATTTTAAATTATTTTTTAAACTTTAAAGTAATCACATATTTACATTTTTGAGAATTTTTATAAAATTGTATAAATTATAAATTAAAAAAATGTCTGTCAAGTCTAAATATAATGAAATATATTTTTAAATGTTTATAAATGTCATATGTCAGAATGTTTACTTTAACAATAATGTTAATTGCAAATAATGTTTTTATACTTGAATAAACACTTTTTCTAAACTTAAAAAATCTGAATGGGATTTTGATCTAAAAAGAATTGTCATATGACAATTCTGGTTCATTGTCATATGACATTTATAATAATTTATGATTATTTAGAATTTATGATTTATACAATTAAAAATTATAACTTTGTAAAATTGGGTTATTACAACATTATGAAAAAAGACAGTTGCTTCTAAACTATTTTATCATTTGAAAGATTGAGTCAAAAATTTTTATATGATTAGAGTAAATGTAAATTCGATAATTTTCTTATTTGCTGAAAAATAATTATTCCATTATAAATAATATCATAATTGTATTAACTAGTATATAATATAATATTAGAATATTCTATTAGTTAGTCCAATATCATAATTGCGTACTTTAACAGAAAAAGACAAATTTAATTTCTAATTTGTTATATAGTGGAAGAGTAAAGAATTTAATTGTCAACATTTGAAATATGTAATTTAAAGTTGAATTTAAATAAAATTTACAATTTTCTGTCAATATAAACGATTTAAATAACATAACCTCTAATTTATCCATAATTTCTTAATAGCAAAAAATTATAATTTTTATTCAAGTGCAACATTAATTGTTTACAATGTTGAAAATTAAATTTTTTACCCTTTCACTAAAGCAAGTTTAAAATTAATTTGTCTTTTACTGTTAAAATAGGAAATTATGTCATTGGACTAACTTTTGTTTTGATTGAATGTCAATTTCTTCCTTAATTTAATGTAATGAAATTTCATTAATTCATTCTAAAATTAATTATTTAACCATTTATAAGTTTTTAACTGTCAAATCAACGAAATTATTTCCATTTTAAATATTTCCAAACATTACTGTACTAAAATAAAAACAAAAATATTTTTTTAGTCAAAAACAATTAATTTTCTTAATGTAGAAAAACAGGGTGTCTACTAACCGGGAATTTAATTTGACAAGGGAAACACCGGAAAAAAGCCAGGAATTTTATTATTTTATTTCATTAAATTAAAAAAAGTTTTATTATTTTTATTTGTTTAAAAAAATCGCTTTTTATTTCAATTTTTATAGATATTAACTTTTTAACAAATCGAATTTTTAAAGTATTTTAATTTAATAATTGATAAACCGACAGATTAGCTCAGTCGGATAGATGCCTCGCATTGGCGGTCGTTTAAGGACCAAGGGTATAAGTATCCTTGGTTCGCGCCCACTTGGCTTGGTATTTTTCCGGCACGTGAGACAATCTGAGCGGGAGGTTTGACGTCGAGGTATAATGATGTGCACCGTCGATTATTGTCCGGTACACACCATTAGAACTCGACTGTCGATAAACCGATTGTACTCAGAGAGGTTTTCTACAGTTTCCCTCTTCTCTGGCGAGAAAACCCATTGACGGGTGGTCCAGGCGGAATGCGAGTACTCCTAATAAAGTCGGCTGTAGACGCAAATTAGGTTAATATATAGAAAATTTCTAAGTAGTATGGTTATGCTTAATCCAAAAAGTATTTCTCGGGGACTCTTGTCGAAGTGCGAAAGGCCAATAGAGCAGGAGTATAAACAATAAAAAAAAATTTAATAATTGATAAATAATTAAATTTTTGCAAAGTTTTTATGACAATTCTGAAAAATAAGAATTCTGAAATTTTTTAATTCTAGAGTAGAAGGGGGTAATGTAGTGCACTTTTCTTTCGAAGACTTCTGTAATCGCAATTTTCAACCAATTTTGATCAATAAGGACTCGTTGGAAAGACAATGCTTCTAGCTACATTTATGGTGTACATTATTTTTTTGTAGATGTAGATGGAGCTTTTCTATATCCAAAAAACTGAAGGCACTTTTTTTCGACATTCTAAAATTTGTGGGGCAATGTAGTGCACCACTTTCTTAGTGAAATAAAAAGCAGAGAATATATCATAAACGATTTTATTTTATTAGATATAATATTAGGAACATAAGAAACTTAAAAAACTATGAATTAGTAGTGATGCCCACAAGACGAGACTTTGCATGTAAAAACCGAGACGAGATCAAGACTTTGCATGGTGTCATCTCATCTCGTGGATAGCACTATAAACTACAGATTTCTTTGGTCCTGTGTTAGATAAAACTAAAAGAAAACTGCAAAAATTTGCAAAAAGCAAACATGGTTAAATAATACATACTTACGATACTCTGATTGCACCCAACCCCGTGCACTACAATGCCCCAAGCACTTTTTTCACGTTGACTTCAATATCTCAATAAAAACAAAATTAAACGTCAAAACAATACTGAATTTGGGTTCAGAAGTAAATTCTACATGGAAAAATCACTTTCCTAATACTTTTTTAACGAGCCTCACATTTTTTTCAAGTCACTAAAAAACGGAAATATGGTTTCAAAATCTAGTGTTTTTGAAGTGACGCCACAACTTCTTTTAGAAGAAGCACAATAAAGCCAAAATGATATACATTACTATTATTTAATACCTCAGCCCTATTATACCAAGGGACCATTCAAGTATTACGTAAGCATTTAAGGGGGAGGGGGGTCCAGCTATTGCTTATTTCCATTAGAAAAAATGGCGCTAATGCATATAAAAATTACATGGGGGAGGGGGGGTCTAAAAACCTGAAAAATATGCTTACGTAATACTTGAATGGCCCCCAACGACAAGTAATTCAATTCATTTGTTTAGTCAGTAAAGCCAGTGCACTACATTACCCCCTGCACTACATTACCCTCCTCTACTCTATTGTTTTAAGATAATTGAATTTTTATAAACAAATAATTAAAAAGTTTTGAAATAATTAAAATTTCTATACAAAATCAAAAAATTTCTTTACAAAAATTTTCTTTTAAAATAATTAAATTCATTTAAAGAATTTTATTTATTTTTTTTTGAAATAATCAAGGAAAGTTAGTCTCCGTAATTATAATTTTATTTTTAAAAATTTCTTCGCAATATATTCAATTTTTTTAATAAACAGTAAAACTCATTGCAGAATTTTAATTATTTGTAATACAATTTTAATCAAATTCCTCGAAAAATGTAATTATTCTTGAAATGTTTATTGAAATTCGTCGAAAGAATTCAATTATTTTTAGAAACTGTAAAAATATTCTTCTCAAGAATTCAATTATTTCCATAAATAGCAAAATTCTTTAGATTTACTAAATTCTTTTGAATATTATTTTTAAAAAAATTCTTCACAAGAATTCAATTGTTTTCATAAATTTTCATAAAATTCTAAAAAAACAATTTAATTATTTTCAAAAGTAATCAAATTCTTCGCAGGAATTTAAATATGTTTACCAATATTTTTAATTTCTCCTTTAAGTTTAAATTATCAATTATAATTATGAAAAGACAATATTATTTTGAAAAATTGAAGAAATCCTTTGTTGTCAAAAGAATTTGAATATTCATAAAAACTGTAATAAAAATTTTGGAAGCCATTTGAGGCTCCGGATCTTGAAAGGGCACTTTCCGCATAGACTTTACATGGTAATAGTGCCCTTTTAAGATCCGGAGCCTCATTTGTAGATTTATTTAGGTTCGAAATCAAATAAATGTAAATTTGATGAGAAAACAAAACCGGGAAAAATTAGGACAAAGCCGGGAAAAAACGGGAATTTTGTTGAACGAAAATAGTAGACACCTTGAAAAATTATTTTACAATAAAATAAAACAAGTTGTAAATCCAGATGTTCATTACATGAACATTTTGCTTCCTGTAATTAATTCTATAATTTTCAATAGAATATATACTTTATATACACCAATCGATTCGTCTTGATGCAAAGAATAAGATTTTTGATTTATTTTTCAATAAATAATAGCATTTTATTGTACAGCAACATGATTTTTAAGAAAAAATGAATTTTTATTAACAGTGCAAATTTTTTGTCTATAATTGGTTTTAATTCTATAAACTTAAATACAATATATACTTTATATATACCAATCGATTTGTCTTGGTGCACAAAATAAGTTTTTAGAAATAAATGAGTAAGATTTTCTTATACGGCAACATAATTTTGCGGAAAGAACTCATTTTTTGATAAAAATGAGAATTTTTCAGCTTTAATTGTGATTAACTTTGTAAATTCTCATACAATTTATACTTTTTATATACCAATCGATTCGTATAGATGCAAAGAATAAGATTTTATTATATATTAACTTCAATAACCAACTTAAAAAAAATTTTTTTAGAAAAAAGTTTAAAAAAATTTTTTCTGAGAATTTTTTAAAGTCTATCAATCCATTTCGAGATATTTTTATGATAAATATATATGGTAAATTTTAGCCAAATTCGTTAAAATCTTTTCGAGTTATTGTGTTCACAAAAATCGGGATCCACACACACACACATGCACACATCCATACATACATCCGGACAATTGTTCAGGGTCTTATATAACATAGTCCTATATAGAAGAAAATTTGTTAAAAGGATTTTTAAAAATTTTGTAAATTAAACGACTACAAAGCTTCCTCACGAGGAAGAAAAATTAAACAAAGTATTCAATAAAATAATTTTCGTTCATTTGGACGTTTAAAACAAAATTTGTCAACCAGTTTTCGTGTAGTTTTGTCGTTTACCATGCCTACTATTTTGTTAATTTTTGTATTGACAGCTATAAAATAAACTAAATGCGACACTCATACCTAAAATACGCTGTCAGCACATGCGAAAAATGTATGTACAGTTTGTGTAAAAGAGCTGGACCTCGTTGGACCGTGTATTCTCGACGATATTCGTCCAAGTTCGGATTTCTAAATGTATGTGTGCGTCTCACGGACATAGGGAGGAAACATAACCCGCGAAAGCAAGTGAATTCAAATTACACCCTTAAGTACCAATTTTTGGCCGCTAGAGGCACTGTTTTACGGGAACAACTCATTTCTATTACGTGCTTACTCTTAGTTTCTCCCTGCTTAACCTAAACTAGAATTTTATTTGTGAGAATTGGATTTTAGTATAATTATAAAAGTGGAAAATCAAGATCAAGGTGAAAATAATGTTGCCAATAAGAGGGAACATAACCTAAATGAACCTTAGCAAGATCCAGCAGTCATAAAGTCAAAACAAATTATACCAAAGGAAGGCAGAGTAAGTTGAATATGTATAAATAATTTCTTTTAATAAAAGTTAATGATTACATATATTTATTCGCATGTTGTAGTTTTAAAAAAAGTTTGGAATATATTTTAAAAATATTTCTACCATACTTATGTTTGAAAATTGAAACAAAATTCTTTATTTTAAAGAAAATGACGCTTCTGGTTTCACAACTGTTTCTTTTTCCAAATTGGTAATTGTTTGTTTCCTTTATCCCCTATTTTTGAAAAAATAGTTATTTATGATGCAATTGCGTAAAGTGAGTGATTATACGAGTGTGACATTTGCAGCACGAGCTGCATAACACACTACTTGTGTGTTATTTCCAATTCACCAAAAAAAATATTCTAGTTTTGAGAAAAAAATTCCTCTTCTAAAATCCCCTCACATTTTATTCTTCAATTAAGAATATTGCTCTTGAAAGAAAATTATTTCTTACTCTACTTTTAAGAGGAATTACACGGAGGAAACAGAAATGTTAAATCTTAATGTGTTTAGTGTTTACATTAGTAAATCTAGCAAGTTAGTCACGTTGTCCGCATATAAGTACAAGCCCATCTTATTAAATTTAATAACACTTTTCTTTTTTTTTGTACTCTTAAGCGAAGAATAATTCTTTAAAAATAAGAAGACTTTTTTTGATCCATATACAAGAGGAAAATATGCACTAAAATATAATATAAAGGAATTCTCTTAAAACAAGAATATTAAAATATTAATATGCACTATGGACTATTAATATGCACTATGCACATATGGAAAATATGCACTAAAATATAATATAAAGGAATTCTCTTAAAACAAGAATATTTTTTTTCAGTGTATAACTATATATTTACATTAATTTAACTAATAATTGCTAACTAGATAAAAAAATTAAATTTGTTTTTAGTGAATTACGTTACATTAATTCAGAAAATTAGTTGATTTTACTGCAATAAGAAAGCCAGTTTTACAACTGTTGTAGTGTTTCCTATTTAATTACATATTTATGTTAATTTAACTATTTATTACACAGCCACACAAAAAAATAAAAAGTTCTGATCTAGGGGTCTCACTATGTAGACTTTATGTTTTTTGGGTCGCTGAATCCGAATTCGAGGTCTATTTAACCCCATCAGATCAGGATTTTGACATAACCTTAAAAAACCAATATGGCGGACATGTTTTTTGAAAAGTTCATCGGATTCGCTTGAAATTCGTTACTCGGGGGTTTTTGGGGTCGCTGATTACGAATTTGAAGTCTGATTTAAAAAATTCAAAATGGCGGATCCAATATGTCAGACACGTTTTTGAAAAATTTATCGGATTAGCTTAAAACTCGTTACTCGGGGGTTTTTGGGGTCGCTGATTAAGAATTTGAAGTCAGATTTCAAAAATTCAAAATGTCCGATACTTTTTTAAAAAAATTTATCGGATTCGCTTAAAACTCGTTACTCGGGGGTTCTAGTATCGCTGATTACGAATTTGAAGTCAGATTTTAAAAATTCAAATTGGCGGATTAAATATGTCGGACACGTTTTTTAAAAATTCATCGGATTCGCTTGAAACTCGTTACTCAGAGGTTTTTTGGGCCGCTGATTACGAATTTAAAGTCAATTTCGAAAATTCAAAATGGTGCATCTAATTAACCGCCGATACTGGGGTTCCGAGTCCCTGCATCGTAGCACGTTTTCTATGTGTGTCTGCCATGACGGCATCAGAGCCATTACCCAGGGTCTTAACCGGATAGCGGACAAACTCTGTTGCCCACCGTTACCTCGTGGAGGTGCCCTGGATGCAGGCACACGTAAGATATAAAGTAATTCCGTGTGTATTGAATTACTCAAGTTCTTAATTCCTTAAAAGAACAGATTTATTGGATGCACCTTTTTGAATTTTTTAAATTGACTTCAAATGCGTAATCAGCGACCCAAAAAACACCCCAGTAACGAGTTTCAAGCGAATCTGATGAATTTTTCAAAAACGTGTCCGCCATATTGGATCCGCCGTTTTGAATTTTTGAAATCTGACTTCAAATTCGTAATCAGCGACCCCAAAAATCCTCGAGTAACAAGTTTTAAGCTAATCAGATGAATTTTCAAAAACGTGTCAGCCATATTGGATCCGCCATTTTGAATTTTTGAAATCAGACTTTAAATTCGTAATCAGCGACCCTTAAAACCCCCGAGTAACGAATTTCAAGCGAATCCGATGAACTTTTCAAAAATGTGTCCGCCATATTAGTTTTTTGAGGTTATGTCAAAATCCTGATCTGATGGGGTTAAATGAACCTCGGATTCGGATTCAGCGTCCCAAAAAACATAAAGTCTACATAGTGAGACCCCCAGATCAGAACTTTTTATTTTTTTTGTGTGGCTGTTTTATTAACTACATAATAGTAGTAAAATTTACTTTACATAAGAGTGTTACAGCAATTAAAGAAGTAGTTCCTTTTACTACTTTTTATTTGACTGACTAGTGATAGTCTAATTTACTATTTATGAAATGTTTAATTAACTATTATTTTAGTTCCATTTATTACCTAAATGTAGTAAATTTTACAACTTTTCTGTATTTGTAATTTAACTAGGTGATTTAGTAAAATTAACTACTATGTATTAAATACATAAAAATATTTAAATTAACTACAGACTAAAAATACCTGAAGTGACCCCCCATATTTTCGCAAAGTTGCAAAATTTAAAATAAGTATTTGTGTTTGAAATACTAGTATCTATTAATATTTTTACGGAGTATTTCAAAAATATTTAAATTATTTATATTTTTTATTGTTAATTAAAGATTTTTGAACCCTTTTAATAAAATAATTTTAACTAATTGAGTTTTTGCATAAATTGAACAAAAATTTATGGTTATATCAGTGAGTAAATGTACTTTCGAATAATTAAATAAAAATTTTAAAAAATTATTTTTTTTTATTTTTTAATAATTTTTTCATAAACAAATGCAGTTTTAAGTGCTTTTTACACGCGATTAAAAGAAAAATTTTTTGCTAAATGTTTTTTAGAATGTAGGTAAACACGAACTGAAAAGAAATCTTAGTGCAAATGAAAAGCTTTTTCATAATTTGACCATTTGTCGAGCGCGCATACTGCGCGCTTGTACCGCACAGTGGAATTTTTTTACAATTTACTGTTCAAAAATATCTACAGCCTACAATTTTTAACCGATTAGTGTTTTTTGTTTTAAATTAAAGGAAAATAAATTCTTAAGACATCCCTCGAGGCCGATGTTTGAGTCATTAATTGTTAATAATTTTTTGTTTTAATCAAATTAATACAATTTTTTTTAAAGGACGTTTATTTTCTTAAATTCCGTTATTGCACATGATTTAAATCAGTTCAAATTAATCTAGTATGACCACCAGACGATTAATAAAACATAAAATAATTTATTTCAATTGTTTTAAACAATATATTAATTAACAAATAGATAACTTTGATTCCTTTCCGCTAAAAAAGGTTTTTTTACACATTTTTTTAAATTTATGTTCATTAGAAGAATATATATCCTTTTTGTTTAAAAGTAAGTTATTTAAATTGTTATAAACAATATTAATTAACAAATTAACAAACAAACCCATTTTCCTTCAAAATAGATGTAGCTATATAAGATAATTTTTCCAAAAGATAATATCTTATTCTAGCTTGGAGAATACACTTAAAAGTCCCCGGGTGTCGCACACCCATTGTGTCACCTTGAGTGGACCGCCTAAGCTTTTAAGTTATCTGACAGCGGAAACGTGAAATAAATAGTGCGAATAGCAGCACCGCACCTAGAAACCGTAAGAAATTAAGTTCCGCTATAATCGTATACATTATCGTTTGATGTAACGCATTTTTAAGAACACAAACCAAAAAAGAAGTCGCTCTTACAATGAGTAAAGTGATTCGGAAGTGTAAAAGTAGTGTAAAATTTAAGTTTTAAAAGGTAACTTATTTTTTTCCTACCACTTTTTTACTTATTTTTCGCCATGTCAAAGATGTTTTTGTATGCGGATAAGCAATCGAATGATTTAAATGTTTTCTCATTTGCATTTTTTAAAAAAGACAAACAAAAATGTATTTGGTGTTGCTGATCACAAATTAGATATATCAAATTTTCAAAATTCAAAATGGCGGATCCAATATGGCGGAAAAGAAAATTTTTATATTTTAATTTTTTTTTCGTTTAATTTTTTTTTCGTCCATCATATTGCTTCCGCGATTTTTAATTTTGAAAAAATGATGTCATATTCGTAATCAGCGACCCCAAAAACCCTTCCGTAACGATTTTCTAGCAAATCCAATGATTTTGAAAAAAATGTCCGCCATATTGGATCCGCCATTCTGAATTTTAAAAATCTGATTCCATATTCGTAATTAGCGACCTCAAAAACCCCCGAGTAACGATTTTTAAGCAAATCCGATGATTTTTTTAAAAAAATTTCGAAACTTATTAACAAAAACTTTAAATGCGTTTTTCTCAAAATGTCTTTTTTTGATCTGGTAAGAGTGATATCTCGAGTTCTTCTTAAGCGATTTTAAAAAATCAAACGGCTTTTGATTCATCGTCATCATGCCTATAAGTGAAACCTCAAAAATTGGAAAATTTCCAACTCCCCTTTTTTTAAAAGAGAAATTCTGAATAAAAACACCTTTTTTTGCATATTTTGGGGGGAAATTATTTTAAAAAAAGGGGGGAAGAAAATTCCACTTTCTTGAGGTTTCACACCTAAAGAAATATCTAACGAAGAGAATGTCACTTCGTTTTTGGTTTTATCTGTTTTAGAAAGTTTGGAATCGATCTTACCACCAAAAATGGGCATTTTCGAAAATCGCGTATATCGCCGCGATTTTGAAATTAAAAAAAAAAAAAAATTTGTACAAATTCTTAAATAAATTGTAAATTATACAAGTTATGGGCAATAACAGCCTGTGTATTTTTGAATAAATAAATAAATAAATTATTTATTATGTGTAAAAGAAATTTTTTAATTAAATGTCATATTTATTTTAATAATCCTTTCTAAAAAAAGACATGGGATAAAAGAATCGAATGCACTCGAAAGTGTAACTCGAAAAGTATCGAAAAGATTAAGCATCGGTAATATGAATAGAAGGGCGAACTCATGTTTCCAAATGAAATTGTAGTACATTAAAAATTCACATATACTTAAGAGATGGAGCTGCATCTGAAATTATTCTTTTACTACTAAATATATAA
Organism: Leptopilina syphax; assembly: GCA_032872505.1. Lineage (NCBI taxonomy): Eukaryota > Metazoa > Arthropoda > Insecta > Hymenoptera > Figitidae > Leptopilina > Leptopilina syphax. Next base: position 53,082,465 of record CM065468.1, read on the forward strand.
TAAAATAAATAATAAATAACATATAATTTGTAATTAAAAATATAATTAAATTAATAGAAAATTTTACACTTAAGCAAAAAAATATTTTAAGTAAAATAGAATTTAATTGAAAAAATTAACATTAAAACTTTTAAAAATTGAACAAAAATGAACATGGAATAGAAGCAACGAAGACGGCCGAAGGCCGTCTGAGGCGCTAGTATATACTAAAAAAGCCTTCTGTTTGCCTGTTTTGAATTGGAATGTCTCCTTTACATATCGAATTGACATTTAATAATTATCGGTTATTATCTTAGGTCAAAAATTGCAAAATTAAAAAAAAACTGCACCTTTTTAGGTGTAATAAAAAAGGTAATAAATAACAACAATTTATTGTTTAAACAATGTTAATTAATAACTATAGCAAATTTAATTTTATGTTTTATTTAATTCATTAATTTAGCATTAATTAATACCGATATCAGCTGCCAAATTTTTAGAACTTTGCTTTTCTCTATTTTGTTTTTGGAATTGTTATAAAGTAACAATAATAATTTGTTTAAACAAATGAAAATTTAATTGTAATATTAGTAAAATACATTATTTATCCTTAGTAAACAATAATAGTAAAGTTAATTAATGATTCCAACTGTTTTTAAATTATACAAAGAACAATACTCGTAGTGTGTTTTATATTCATGGTACATGTGTTGACAATAATTAAAAATAAAAAATAAGAATTGCAAAAAAAAAAATTTTTATTCTTTATTGATTTGTTACCGTATTCAGTGCAGCTATTAAAAATTACAGGTAATTCATCAATTTAAATTCGAATTATGGAGAAATGAATATTTTACAGGGTAAATTTTACCCTACCTAACGCTCACCGGGTTAATGTCAGTTTACCATTTTTATGGAAATAAATTGCCAATGAATTAGTTTGAAACTATGTTTTATGTTCTTTATTAATTTTTTTGTAATATTGATGTGATATGTGCCAAAGTTATTAAAAATGGTTTCACTTGTAAAAATTGCGACACATACATGGTCTGAAGCTGCATAAGGGTCAAATTTTCTCAAAAAAATCAAAGTTGGTCATGGGTCTTTCAATTTTTTTAAAACTTGGTATAAAAGTAGTGTTCTATGACAAAATATTTTAAGAAAAAAAGATTTTAAAAAATTTTCAAAATTGTAGATTTTACCGGGCATTAAACATTAAAGCACATTTTTAAAAAAAACGAATAACTTTTATCCATTTAGTTAGATTTTGTTTATATTTTAGGTAATAATAGTTGATAATCTAACAATTTAAAGTGCAATATTAAAGAAAAAAAATCCAAAATTTGCCCGAAAAAAAATCAAAAAAATTTTTAATTTCATTTTTTTGGGCATAAGAACCCCTTCGATTTTTTTGTAACTATCATATTTGGATTCGCTATCTTCTCCAAAATTTATTGCAAAAAAAATATCCCTGGAGACTTTAAAACTAACCAAAATGTCGAATTTTTTGTCTCGAGGTGCACAGATATCGATCTGGCGTAAACACGCCTGATATGTGCACCACGCGTTCTCAAGGCCAGGTTACTCTGAAAAACGTGATTTTTTCAATACATTTTATTTATAATACAAAAAATGTTAAGTTATAAATTTTTTTACATATGATAGTACATACATAAAATTACTTAAAAAACTTTTTTTTTCAAAATGGCGGTCTTGAAAATGGCTGCTGAAAGTTATCTACTTCGTAGATGGATGACACTCTCATTTCAAAACTATTGCACTTATCGATATGAACCAAACGGCATTTTACTCTTTAGATGTCTGGCTATGGCCTCAAGCAGAATTAAAAATTTTCAATGAAAGAGAACAAAATGGCTGACTTTTGAATTTTTTCAACCTTTTTTTCACTTTTAATTGTTTATAACTTTTTTAAATAATAATGAATATTTCTGGTTCTGCTTAAGGCCATAGCCAGACATCTGAAGAGTAAAATGCCGTTTGGTTCATATCGATAAGTGCAATAGTTTTTAAATGAGAGTGTCATCCATCTACGAAGAAGATAACTTTCAGCAGCCATTTTCAAGACCGCCATTTTGAAAAAAAAATTTTTTAAGTAATTTCATGTATGTACTATTATATGTAAAAAAATTTATTACTTAACATTTTTTGTATTATAAATAAAATGTATTGAAAAAAATCACGTTTTTCAGAGTAACCTGGCCTTAAGCGTAATTTTTCGAATTTAATATTTTTTTGTTAATTTTTAGTAAAAAAGGAAGGTTTGAAAATCAAGTTCTGCAATTATAAATTTATTTTTAAACAATTTTGAATTTCAAAATGTGTATGTACAGTAGAGTGCAAAGATGCCTTACTAGTTTGAACGTGTCACACTCATATGTTTCAATGGAAACATATCAGTGCGACACGTTCAAACTAAGAAGGCACTAGAACCAAAAGGGCGCGCGTTGCGCGCCTACTTCTGGTCCTTTCCCACAACAAAAACCTTAATATAACCTTAAATTAAATCTTAATTAAATAAAAACATATGTTTATATTTTAAAAATTATTTCTCTGTTAATAAGATTGTTTAAAAGTTTTTTAATTTTTTAAATGTAAGTTTGACAAATTGAATTTTCTAAAAAAAATTACACGTTAATACCTATAAAAAATTCTCATTCTGGAGAAAATCACCTTTAAAATAAGCATAACATCATTAAAAAGCATTCAGTATTTTAGAAGTTATTAAAATTTTTGTAAAACATTGAAAATTATCATTTTTTAAAAATGTCTAAATAAAATATTGATCAAATGACTTCTAAAAGATCTTGATCTATCCAAAATTTAAACATCTTTTAAAACTTAAAATATACAAAAATTTTAGGTTCCGTACATGATACGTTTTAAAATGTTTTTCATTCTCCTGAAAATGGGTATGGTCTCTAAATTTTAACTAGTAGTGTATATTATATTTTTATTAGAGTTTTTCTTATATTTAATATTGAAATAATATTTATATAATATATATATATATTACAAAACTAATTGTGTTCATAATATGGAAATTACAAAGTAAAAACGCTACAGATATTTTCCATCAGTTTATTATATTTTTACTTATATTAGGGACAAAATAAATGAAACCGGCCACTTGAAAAATTATAGCAAAACTCCAAGGATTAAGTTAAAGAAAGAAAAATCAGTAAACTTCTATATTATAGAAATTGTGTAGATTTTTCTGCCAAAATACAGGCGAAAATTTTTTTAAATTAATACTTGGAGTTTTGCACATCAATACATGGTAATTTAATTTTTCCAAAATATTAAAAACATTCTTGAATTTGCAATTGTTTATAAGAATTGTTGATAACAATTTTAAATTTTAATTTTTTAATAATCTTTTTATTTTATCATTAAAGTATAGACATTAAGCTATAATTAAAAGAAATTACTTTATTATCATTATTTGTTTTAAAGTAATAATAACATGAAAATAAAATGATCCAGAACTTCAACACCAAATTACTTTAATAATAAAATTTTTTTGAAATTGTTTTACTTATTTGGACCCATTATATTAAAACATCAAAGATTTTTTTGTTGGGAATAAATTATTCTCTGATAAATGATTTATTACGATTTATTAAATCAATTTTAATTAATTGTACACTATCTGCGAAAATTGTGTAAATACTACATGTTAGTGCTATAAATAATTTTTTTATTTTGCAAAATGTAGGTATTAATTAACATTTTTCCCGTCTAAGGCACTAAAACTCAATATAATTATTCAAAAATTAATCTTAAAAGTAAAATTTAACTATCTTTCTAAAATCATTAAAAAGATACTTGAGTTTGTCTTGTTTTAATAAAATTAATATAATTTTAGAAATACTTTACACGTGTTTATGTTCTTTGGATAAAGCTGAAATATGCATTCAGTTTATTTTAATACAATTAATGTTTTTTAAAGATAGTATTTAACATTAAAATTTATAAGTAAATATGTAAATAAAAAAGCCGAACAAGTTAGAAACCTAACTTCTATGCTTGGCCATTTCTGGTTAAAAAAATATCAAGCTAAAACAAAAATTGTGCCTTTTTTAAAACATTTACAATATAAAATTTTTTTAATTTCTTATTTGAACTCATAGTAATCATAGTAATACAACACTATCCTACCTAATTTTTTTACACAAAAAACATTTTTATAATAAAGTTCAAAAATTTAGAAATTAAAAAATTACATTATTTTATTATTATTTTATTATTATATTATTTATATTAATTTATTTTTATATTTATAAGAAAATACAAAATTTTTATAAATTAAAAGAAATTTAAATTTCAGTCAGTTAAGTAATTTTTAGTTTTATTTAAGTATTTCAACATTAAATACTATTATAAAAATACTTTAAAATGAACAGTACAGATGGTCACTTTAAGCTTTAATTTTTTACTAATTTTTAAGAATTTAAAGTTAAAAATCAGTAATCAAAATTACTTCTAAAATAAGTCAAAAACATGATTCTTATACTGGCACCTTATTATTATGGCACCTGTTTATTACCTTAAAGACTCTAATTTTGAACTGAAATAAAAAATATTCTTTTTTTAAGACAACATAAATTTTTTTATAATAAAAAACTGGGTACTTGTTTGAGATTTATTAAAAAAATATTAAACCATGTAAAGTATTATTCTGAAATTATATTAAGTTTTTAATAAAACAAGGCAAACTCAAGGATGAGCTCAAGGATTTTTTAACTGATTCTAGAAAGTTATTTAAATTTCTTTACAAGTTTAATTGTTGAAAAAGTAGATAATGTTTGTGACTTAGACGGGAAAGATGTTAATTTATTAATTGCAATTCTTAATTACAAATAAGAAAAATTATTTTATATAATTAAAAAGCATTATTTTACACAATTTTTTAAAACTGATCTCCTTATCCTTATTTTTAATCACAAAATTTTTTTTGTCTTATTTTTTTTTAATTTGGAAGAGAGAAAAAAACGTGTTCTTAACTTTGCACTTTTATTTTTCTGTATTATATACTGTAAAAATCTGTTAATAAACTGTAACTACTGTAAACTGTAACTACTGTTGAAGCTCTTATAAACAAAGAAAATACACCAATAGCAAGCGTCTCCGCTAGGATTTCTGACCAATAGCGACCGTCATCATAGGTTTTCAGCCAATAGCCACCGTCATCATCGTCTTTCAACCAATTGCGACCGTCACCATGATATTTTTAACCAACAGCGACCAACATCATAAAATTTTAGCCAATAGCGACCGTCATCATCGGATTTTAACCAATCACGACCGTCATCACCGTATTTCAACCACTCGCGACCGTCATCATGTCATTTTCACAACCAATCACGACCGTCACTCTCAAACTCCAGCCAAAAAAAATAGCTGTTTTTCTATTAAGGATCTTTGCACCCTACCGTATTATATAAGGGGCAAATTTTCTCAAGTGTACCAATGTCAAAATTGCAAGTTATTAGATCGGGCTAATATTTTCACAGTATTTAGAACTATGAATGAGTACTTAAAACCACAAAGCAATTATAAAATGTTATAAAAAATTGTAGGGGGGAGGGGTTGAAGATTTTAGATAGGTATAAACAGTAAGTTTTATAAAAAATCGTAGCTTTTATAATAAAAAAAAATTGTGACCTATTGTATGTTTTTGGTAGGTTTTTTTCTGCTATTTCAAATGGTAAGAATTTTTTTTATAAAATTTAAAATTTAACCCTTTTTTGAAATTTTTTTTTTTAAACTAAATTTTCCGGTTTAATATTTTTTGACATTTTCTAAAGTACATTGTCTTAATTTTTACATTTTTGATGTAAGAAGAGATAATATTTTTTTTTATCTGAATAATTTTTTGTTATTTTATTATTAATATCAAGCGTGATACACGCATAAGGTGTTGAAAGATTTTATTTAAACAATCGTTGAAAATAACTGGAATAAATTATAAACAAATAAATAAATAAACATTTGTTTAAAAAAACTAACACTTTATCTTTATTTTTATAAATATTTATTTGTAAAACGTCAATTTAATCAAAATACTTCATATTGTAAAATATTTCAATTTTTATTTATTTAACATTGGTCCCGCAGTCCCAATGGACTATACATGAGTAACTAGATTAAAGAATATAAAATACAATATAAGGGGCCGTTCAAAAATACGTAACGCTTTAGGGGGGAGGGGGGTTAAGCTGTTTGTTACGGTCAGCAGAAAAAATGGCGCTAATGTATACAACATTGCGTTACATGGGGGGAGGGGGGGTCCAAATTTCCGAAAAATAGCGTTACGTATTTTTTGAACGGCCCCTAAATTACAAAAACAAAATTGTATAGCAATTTCAATGGAAGAATAATGGGTTTGGAGTTAACAGTTTTTTGAATTTTCGGCTCATTAAATTAAATTGTCAGTATATAAATATTTTGTAAAAAATGGCAGAATTATTACACGTTGGAAAAAAAACTTTTTTACATGCTGATGGCTTTCTATATTACAAACACTCCAATGGAAAACCCTCCGTCAAATATTGGAGATGTCAGAATACATCCGAATGTGACGCTCGTGCTGTAACAGTTACTATTGGGGAAGCTGTAACGATACGGAAAGGGTGTAAACCTGAGGATCACACTCATGCTCCAAATCGCGAAAAAGTTAATGCTTTAAAGGTTATTGCCGATGTCAAAAATGATGCCAGTGAACATCCGGAAATACCACCGGCTCAAATTTTGCGTTCTTGTGTACATGAGGTGCCTTCAGCAGTTTTGGCAGAACTGCCAGATCGCCAAAATATAAGAAAATGCATACAGCGTGAACGGTCAAGAGACATGCCGTCCAACCCTCAAGATATGGAAGATTTGCGCGAAATTCCGGATAAATATAGAAAAACGGTTGCCGGAGACACTTTTTTACAATATGATTTTTATGAAGATGAGGATTACAATTTAAGCTGTGGCCGAATTCTAATATTTTGTACTCAGGAAAATTTAAAAACTTTAGCAAAATCTCAAATTTGGTATGTAGACGGTACTTTTAAAACATCTCCGGTAATCTTTTTTCAATTATTTGCCATTATGGGATCAGTGATTCAAGTAAACAAAGGTATTCAAGAAACTGTTGCTCTTCCCTTTGTATATGCGCTTCTTGAAAGCAAAGAGCAGGCAGCTTACTCAAAAGTTTTCCAAGTTACGCAAGAATTAATTCAAAAATTTAAAATTCATTTCATTCTGCCGCAAATTATAATGTCAGATTTCGAAATTGCCATTGTTAATGCTGCTGAAGACATTTTCGGAAAAATTGTTCGTTGTTGTTTCTTTCACTTGTGCCAAAGCATCTTCCGAAGAGTACAGAATAAAGGATTACAACAAAAATACAATGATGAAAATGATCGAAGTATCAAGCAAGCAATGCAGATGATGTGTGCTGTGGCATTCGTTCCGCCAAATAGAGTTCCTGAATTCTTTGATAATCTCATAGATGATGTCCCAGAAGATTTTGTCCATGTAGCTGATTATTTTGAGGTAAAAAGTATTAAAAAATAAACAAAAATATTAAAAATAGAATTTTAATTATTTAAGACTTTGTCATAATTGCATTTTAAAGGTTACATATGTTCGCGGCAGAGCAGCTCGAGGGAGAAGAAAGGCAGTAAGTGTACGCTACCCTCCAAAATCTTGGAATCAATATGATGCCGTTCTGCAAAATATGTCACGAACGAATAATGCCTCAGAAGGTTGGCATAATCGATTTCGAATAGTAACAGGGCGTGATCATCCGAGTTTGTACGCATTTTGTTCTGAACTGCAGAAGGAACAAGGAGACACCGACTCAATGTTAAGACAGCTTTCGATTGGACAAAAAATTAAAAAATCCCGGGATAAAAAAAGACAGATGATGGAAGACCGAATTTTCAATATTGTCAACTCTTATGAAACTCATCTTCAAGATAATAACATTTTAGGATACTTGAAAGCCATCGGCTACCATATACATTTTTAATCACAATCTTTTATGTTCTATTTAGTTATATTTTACCACTCTTTTAAAAACTTTAGTATTTTGGAAATTTTTTTAATTTTTAGAAATTCTTTCCTTTGGAAGTTTATTTTTGGAAAAAATATACTTTGGGAATTTTGTATTTTGGAAAAAATATACTTTGGAAATTTTGTATTTTGGAAAAAATATACTTTGGAACTTTCAAATTTTGGATATTTTTCTTGGCCATTTTGGATTAGCAATTTTTTTTTGACATTTTTGTACCCCAATCGAATAATGTCATGTTGCCGCATTTAACAAATATCGTTCAAGCATGTGTCGATATAGTGCTCAATGGTAGAAGTAAATTTGTTTAAAAAAGAAAAAAATAAGAAATAAAAAATAAATAGGTTCAGAATATGATATGAAGATAGATGGTGTAGACAAATAAAAGGGTTCGTTATTTCGCGAGTTAAATCTCGGCACGCGAAAGTTGATTTTAGATAATATGGGAGGAATGTAAATTTGAGAATTGAGCACTTTGAACAAAAAGATTGTTGCGCTTAAAATACGTTTTTCAGCAATAGTTCTAAAGTTAAACCTCTTACACAAACGCTTATAGTCTGAACCCTGTTGAGGATAAACGCCGTCGGACTTGAACGCAAGATTTTTTAAGAATCGTTTTTGAATTTTTTCGAGTTCGTCGTTATATTTATCAAAAAATTAATCAATTAATTAATTAATTAATTAATCATTCAAAAACAAAGAAACGTCATTTTTTTCGTTTTACATATTAAAAGTACACATCATAAGCTTTCTTTTGGCACAAGAAAAAAAGAAAGCTTTTTTTGGAAAAAAATCAAAAATTTTTTTAATTTTCAAAAAAAGGGTTAAATTTTGAATTAAAAAAAAATTCTCACTGTTTGAAAGAGCAGAAAAAACATACCAAAAACATATAGGTCACAATTTTTTTTCTTTATTATATAAAAGCTACGATTCTTTATAAAACTCACTGTTTATACTTATCCAAAATCTTCAACCCCCTCCCCCCTACAATTTTTTATAAAATTTTATAATTACTTGGTGGTTTTAAGTACTCATTCATAGTTCTAATTACTGTGAAAATATTAGCCCGATCTAACAACTTGCAATTTTGACATTGGTACACTTGAGAAAATTTGCCCCTTATATAGCACAGGTTTACAAATTAAAAACTTTTTTTTGCCAATCGAACAAAACATTTTTTTTTCGAATAGTAGGTGTTTTTTGAGTAAGAAAATCATAGTTTTAATTTTTTTCCCTCGTGCAGTTTTTCTGTAGCTTCAAATTTTGCATTTTCGAGGTGCGACGCCACTTAAACTTACCTGTAGGAAAATTAGCTTGTCAAAATATAATAAATGAGGTATCATTGGAAAGGTTATTAAATTACCTTTCGATCCATAGGTCACAGAATAAAATTCAACAAAAATTGAGAAAGTTACAGTCGATTAAAGATGAAATTTCATGACAATTTTGATGATTTTTAGACATTTGAGTAACTTCTACTATTTTTTTCTACATCAAACAGGAAAGAATGTTCAGGTTTTAATTTTTTTATTGATAGACTATATCATTACACAAATTTTGAGCTCTTGTGGACCTCGATTGGATTAAAAATGACAATTCTACACTAAATTTAGTGAACAAAGCTACATTCTTCATTTTTAGTATTCCTTAAACATTTGCAGCAAAAATTGAAGTAATAAAATTTAATTAGGCTCTAAAATTACTAAAATCACTAATCAAGGATTTCTGAAATCGTAGATTTCGAATCCAATGTTAGTTTTCTAAATTTCAAAATGGCGGATTCAATATGGCGGACAAGTTTTTAAAAATCGATTAAATTCGTCTTAAATTCGTTACTCGGGGGTTTTCAGGGTCGCTGATTACGAATCTGATGTCAGATTTCAAAAATTAAAAATGGCGGATCCAATAGGTGCGAATTCGATGGATTTTAAAAAACTCATTCACCATTATGAATCCATCATTTTCAATTTTCGAAATCCGACATCGGATTCGTAATCAGCGACCCCGAAAACCCCCGAGTAACGAATTTAAGACGAATTTAATCGATTTTTAAAAACTTTTCCGCCATATTGGATCCGCCATTTGGAAATTTAGAAAACTAACATTGGATTCGAAATCTACGATTTCAGAAATCCTTGATTAGTGATTTTAGTAATTTTAGAGCCTAATTAAATTTTATTACTTGAATTTTTGCTGCAAATGTTTAAGGGATACTAAAAATGAAGAATGTAGCTTTGTTCACTAAATTTAGTGTAGAATTGTCATTTTTAATCCAATCGAGGTCCACAAGGGCTCAAAATTTGTGTAATGATATAGTCTATCAATAAAAAAATTAAAACCTGAACATTCTTTCCTGTTTGATGTAGAAAAAAATAGTAGAAGTTACTCAAATGTCTAAAAATCATCAAAATTGTCATGAAATTTCATCTTTAATCGACTGTAACTTTCTCAATTTTTGTTGAATTTTATTCTGTAACCTATGGATCGAAAGGTAATTTAATAAGCTTTCCAATGATACCTTATTTATTATATTTTGACAAGCTAATTTTCCTACAGGTAAGTTTAAGTAGCGTCGCACCTCGAAAATGCAAAATTTGAAGCTACAGAAAAACTGCACGAGGGAAAAAAATTAAAACTATGATTTTCTTACTCAAAAAACACCTACTATTCGAAAAAAAAATGTTTTGTTCGATTGACAATTTTACTGTAAACCAGTGTAGTACATACACATTTTGAGATTCAAAATTGTTTAAAAACAAATTTATAATTGCAGAAGTTGATTTTTGAACCTTCCTTTTTTACTAAAAATTAACAAAAAAATATTAAAATGCGAAAATTTACGCTTAAGAACGCTTGGTGCACATATCAGGCGTGTTTACGCCAGATGATTCCCTACCAATTGTCCTAATCTAAAATTCCTAATTTTAGAAATTCCTAAAAGTCTTTTTCCTAAAGTTAAAATTCCTAGTCAAATTTTCCTAATCTGTTTTTCCTAATTCTATTAATTTTCCTAATTTACCAAAAAAAATTGTGCATTCAAAAATTTTACATTTTATTTTTAAAAAATTTAAAGGACTATGGTGTGCGCAATGGCTTCAAGGTATTTGAAAATTCTTTCTTCTTCCTTGTATGTAACGTATTCTTTAACAATACGACGTATTCTTCTTTGATTATCTAATCACTTCTTTTTCGGACCTGCCGCAATAGTCTTTCCTAATTGTAACTCCCTGCTCATTGTTTCGACATCAGCTTGCTCTGCTTGAAAATGCGTTATTGCAGAATATAAATCAGGATGATTTTTCCCTGAGAGAAGGTGGAATCTATTATGCCAACCCTCACTGCAATTGTTTGTTCTTTGAGCACCGGTTACAGTCGCATGATATTGATTCCACATAGGAATGGAAAAACGAGCCGCGGTAGCCTTTCGTCTACCTCTTGCACGGCGTCCGCGAATATAATTATCTTCGAAGTAGTCTACAACTGGAATCAAGTCTTCCACAATTTCTTCACTGAGAATGTCGAAAACCTTGTTTACGTCTTCTGGTGGTATGAATGCAAGGGATAGTATCATATGCGTATGTAACTTCAGTGTACGATTTTCCGCGTCGTTATACGACTGTTGCAAACCATCATTCTGGATTTTACGGTACATAGTTTGCCCTAGATGAAAAAAGCAAGCAGATAAAGGAACTGCAGGGAAAACTACTTCACATGCATTTAAAATAGATTTTTCGAAATCCGTCATAAGCTTCTGTGGAATGCAAGATCGAATTTCAAAGTCTTTGGCAACATCAATGACAGTGCGAAGAATGACTTCGTATTGGATTTGTTCCTTTGATGAAAGTAATGCATACACGAGTGGTACCGCAATTACACGGGGTTCATCTCCAGGGAGTTGCACTCCTTTTTCTATTCTACCCAAAATTGTAAACACCTGAGTGAATAGTCGCGGACATACCTATGAGAAAAAAAATAATAAATAATAAATCATACGAATATATAGTAAAGAAATAAATATAAGATATTAACCTTAAATGTACCGTCCAGAAACCAAGTTCCACACGTAGATAAAATTTCCAAATTTCTCCTCGTACAGAAAATTAGTATACGACCGTTTGTAATATCTTCGTGGTTTTGAGAATCGTAAACAAGAAATTTTTCTCCGGTTTGGCTATTTTGAAATTTCAAAGACAGTTCATCGAGATCTTCTAAATTTGTAGGATTTGTGGGAAATTGTTTTCGCCGTCTCGTCCTCATACTTTTTTTTAAATTTTCACGACTCGGCAACTGGCTTAAAATACCATCTGGAATGTCAGCGAGTTCACGGCGAAGAATCTGAGCCGGAGGTAATTCAGGATTCTCTTCGGCAATTCTCTTGACTGATTCTCTAACTTCCTCAGCATCAGCTTCCTCACGACAAGGAGGATGAGAGTGAGGTGATTTATCATAGCCTAAAGTTGAAACGTTAAGGTTATATAAGAATGTTACCTTCAATGCACATTTAAAACCGAACCTTTAATCACGACGACATCATCACCATCCAATTTTATTTTTTTGCAAAAAATTTTGGAGAAGATAACGAATCCAAATATTATAGTTACAAAAAAATCAACGGGGTGCTTATGCCAAAAAATATTAAATAAAAAGTTTTTTTGATTTTTTTTTCTGTCAAATTTTGGATTTTTTTCTTTAATATTGCACTTTAAATTGTTAAATAATCAACTATTATTACCTAAAATATAAACAAAATCTAACTAAATAAATAAAAGTTATTCGTTTTTTTTTAAAAAATGTGCTTTAAGGGGGGAAACCACATTAGACGTCTGAAAAAATCGATTTTTTCTTTTTTGCATAAATTGTTAGTTAAGGTATTTAAAAATAGGCTAAAAAAATTTAAGAGCGAAATTCGACGTCCTCGCTGTACTGGTGATGAACGGAGCGCGCTCCAGGTTACCGTAGATTAGTAGAATAGGCGTAGCACTTTTGAGACTAAGGAGAGCAAAAAGGCTCAAAAAGAGAAATTTTTAGACTTACATGCTACTTATGAAGCAGATGAAGGGATATGTTGTAACGAAGTTTTACTTTTTCTTGGTGGAAAATTTCCACCAACCTCGTTGCAAAAATGGCGATAATTGAGATCTCGGTGTAAATCCGTAATCGCGAATTCCACACTTTGAATTCACGATTTAAACCATCGGTGATCCGTTTTAGGGAACTTCCCCGGCGCCAGGTATTTAAATTACCCGGATCCCGATGATGGGTCTGAAACAAAAGGTCTTCCCGGACTAGCTCGACTTTACCCGAACCTTGTTAATTTCAAAGCTTCAAAATGACTCGACACTCAGGACGTTGGTCACCGTACACAGAAGAGAGAGAGGAATAAACAATATGACAAGAAAATAATTTAACACCCAATTTCACTTCTTAAATTTTTCCACTTTTGCCAACTATTTATTAAGAACTTGCGAAGAGAGAAGAGGAGAGAATTTCCACTCGCCGGTTCACAACACGCGCCGACCGGCAACCGAAAATGGCGGCGTCCTGTAGACTTGCTATACAGCCGGCGTCCAGACTCGTCTCCAGAATCGGTTGGCGTCTTTAATTCCGGGTGAATGACGATGCTAATGTCAAGTTGTGACCACTAACCTCGCATCTTTTCCAGAAGTTCCTGGTACATCTTTTATTCTTAATTTCTGCACTCGAAACACAGCTAGACGATGGTGACACCGAATAAGCAATTTGGCGGCCAAGCACGAACTGTTGAAAATGTGTCACTCGGCTTCTTGCTACGGTCCCGAATATGGGTCATGCGCGTAATGGTTCGCCCCTGCAGCATGATTATAGTCCCAGCGTCGGTGTAAAACGATATCCTCCGATTTACGGGATAATCGCTTTCTTGATGGCGATTGGAAACCTCTGGATCGATATATTTTCGGCCGGTCGACCGATAATTTATTTATAATAAATAGATAAATAACATTTTCACCTATTTAACCAAAACGTGTGGAATTCTCTCCGTTGACAAATGATTTTCTTTCTTTTACAACTCAGCATTAATTGAGACACGATACAATCCAACAATCAATTAAATGTTGAGTTCGTGTCTGGCCATTTTTGAATCTCGGTTATTAAACGAAAATTAATCTCCCGATGTATATTTATTTAAATCAATAAATGGGTTTCGGCGAAACCGTTATCGGGCTCTAATAACGTTATTTTCTAAAATCAACGCTACAACTCCCCCCGATCTAGCCGAAACACATCGTCAAAAAAAAATTTGAGTTTGCGGTCAGAACAAGCATTACTCGTCAACTACAATTATCAATTTATTTTTACTGAATTTTTACCCTGGGAGTTTTCATAATTTAATCAATCTGACAGGTCAGTAGATGCTTTGAAAATAAAAATAAAATTTACCTTAATACCTGCAAGGTCCGATCTACCTACCTGATGTTTTTGACTTTTAGTGTCTATCGAATGTCTGATCCGTTCCCAACTTGGGTAATTTAAATTTTTCTTCTCGAAGTTCTCGTAGTCGGTGTGAAGGAGTAAACAAAAGAGAATTAAGTGACAAGTAGCAATAAAATTCAAAAAAAAAAGATTCTGTTTCAGAATAAATTCTCTTTATTTATGTATAAGTTTTCGGGGGTTTCCCTTTGTTTAAGTGAGGGTGAACCCGGTTTGCATTTTAATGGAGGCAACCCAAAAACAAAAGTAAGTTATAACGATAATAATAATAATAAAAAAAAGTACATAAATCTCGCTTTCAGCGTTAGTTGTTACCGAATATTCAAAACAAAATGAAAATTTCTTTCTTTGGGAACAAAAACAAATTAAACTCAACCTAAACTTGGTTCTCGGTATATAAAGAACTGTTCCTACTTTCTTGTGTGGGTTTACCCTTCTTGTATTATTCCTTATTCGGCTGGAATCAGTTAGTAATATCCTACTTATTGGGTTATTCCCAACTTACTATTCTTTATTTCTAGTCTATAATTACTTCTATTTATAATTAATCCTAACATGCAGTTTCTCTTTCTGGGAGGTTAACGTCTATTATATTTTCATCCCCCCTATTTCTAGGTTCCCTATATGGAATTAAGAGTTTAACTGGGTACTTTCCCAAAGACCTGCCCTCTTCTGTTGCTATTTCATAAACCGAAGGTCCTAAAATTTGTACTATTGTGAAAGGTCCCTGATTTTTCCCACCGAACGCTCGTGTGATTTTTTTGCTAGCGGATGAGGTTATTAGCTTTTTACACATGACTTTATCTCCTATGACAAATGTAGCGTGTCTGCGTCTTTTGTCATATTGTACTTTTTGTCTGTTGAACGCGTTGTCCATTTGTAAGGAGACTAAATCCTGTAATTCTTTTAACTTTTCTATCCGCTCTGACCATTCGTTTTCGTTCTCGGGTGTAAGGTCTACTTCGGTCTCTTCCGTTCGGTCGCGAAGGTTGTTGTACGGTTTGGGTTCTCTACCCAGGTTCAGGTATGCCGGACTGACGCCTGTACTTCCATGCACTGCCGTGTTGTATGCGAATCTTAGGTCTTTAAGATAGACGTCCCATTTTCTGTGGTCTTTAGAAACGTATGCCGATATCATTGTTTTCACCACTCGGTTCACTCGTTCCACAGGGTCCGCCTGTGGGTGGTATACCGGGGTAAATGAATGTTTTATCCCATACGCTTCCGTTAACCCTTCAAATGCCTGATTAACATACTCGGTTCCGTTGTCCGATACCAAAACTTGGGGTGCCCCCCCATCGGTTTAAAATTAGGTCTTCGAACGCTTTGATTATTGTTTCGGCGTTAGCTTTGCGCATTGGAGCTAATTCTATCCATCGTGTGTACAAATCTTCGAAGATTACAAGGTATTGGTAGCCTAATGTGCTTTTGGGCCAGGGGCCCATCACATCAGTGGCTACGACTGACCATGGCTTCTGGATAATTCTTCTACCCATTAAACCTGCCGCGGGTCGTTGGTCGGGTTTGATCTTTTGACAAGTATCGCACGTGCTGACCCAGGTTTTAATGTCGCGGTACATTCCTGGGGGTTTCATTAACTTCCCTCACACGTTGGCAATACCATGGATCTTCAAACGGTGTCAAGGCAGCTATTGGCAGCGCCATCTCCTCTTCGTACATTCTTGAGAGCGCATCTGGGACAAGGTGTTCAGATCCTTTCCGATGCACTACCTCAAAATCGTATTCAAGGAGATCCAGCGCCCACCGAGCCAGCCGACCCGTTGGATTATGCAAATTGTGCAGCCAACGTAGTGAACTGTGGTCAGTGATGACAGTAAAATGAAACCCTTCGAGGTAATGGCGGAATTTCTTTACTGCCCAAATTACCGCAAGGCATTCTCTCTCGGTGACGGAGTATTTCCGTTCTGCTCCCGTGAGCGTTCGGCTCGCGTAGGCGATGGCCCGGTTTTCTCCGTTTTGACGCTGAGTAAGAACTGCACCTATACCGAAATCACTCGCGTCGGTGTGCAGCTCGAACGGTAACGTAAAATCAGGATATGTTAGGGTTGGCGCGGTCGCGATCAGTTCTTTGAGTTCTTCGAACGCGTTTTGTTGGGTTTTGCCCCATTCCCACGGGATGTTGGTGCGTAACAGTTTGTTAAGTGGTTCGGCTAAAGTTGAAAGCTGGGGGATAAAGTATCGGTACCACGACGCCATTCCGAGAAAACGTCGAAGTTGTTTGATCGTTTTTGGCTCGGGGTACTTTGTGATCGGTTCTACTTTTTCCGGGTCAGCTTGTAAGCCTTCGTGATTTACGATAAATCCTAAATATCGGGCGGATGTTACTCCGAATTTACTCTTTTCCGGATTAATCGTAAGGTTCGCTTCTTGTAATCAGTTAATCACGATTTTTAACCACTTTTTATGGTCTTCGAGTGTTTCGGTGACAATCACGATGTCGTCTAAATACGCGTAGACAAACAGTTCTATTTCCGGCCCTATGAGGGAGTCTATTAGTCTCTGGAATGTCGCTGGAGCTCCTGAGAGTCCAAACGGCATACGTTTAAATTGAAATAGACCCATACCGGGGACGGTAAATGCAGTGAGTTCTCTACTTTTCTGTGATAGGGGAATTTGGTGATACCCCCATTTTAGATCTAGGGTCGTGATATATTTCGCAGCTCGAAGTTTCTCCAAAATCATATCCATTTTCGGCAATGGATACGCGTCGGTTTTCGCTACACGGTTTAATTTCCGAAAGTCTATGCATAGGCGGTAGGTACCGTCTGCTTTTTTGACCATTACTATAGGGCTGGACCAACCGCTTTTTGAGGGTTCTATAATACCTTCCGCTAACATTCTCAATATTTCTGCGTGCATAGCTTCTAAAACTTTCGGGGAAACCCTATAATAGCGCTGTTTTATTGCCGAATGATCCCCGACATCGATAACGTGTTCGGTTCGATCTGTTGCCGGTAGATCGTCTGGAATAATTCTAAGAAGGCCTGAAACGAAATGTTTTAAGTCTTCACGTTCTTCGTCGGTAATTATTACTAACCCGCATACTTTTTCTGAATCGGGCACGACGTTCTCGTCCTGTACCGTGATTGCTTCTACCCCCTCTTCGGTATACCAGTGTATGGAATCTGGATAGTCAGCCATATACCATTTTCGTTGGCTGCCATCGTGTATCACGCCGAAAGTGTGAATAAAATCTACCCCCAGGAAAACTTGTTCACCCATTCCTGGAACTATTAACACTTTCATCATGCGAGATACCCGATCTACTTCTATTGGGAGGTAACAAACGGCTTTTACCGGACGCACCGTGCCGTCGGCCGTCATGACCGCTTTTTCGGTTGCTGGTTGTAAATCTGCTTTATATCTTTCGGCGATTGCTATTCCGATATCGCCTAACACTGTGCGTGATGCACCATTATCTATTAAGGCTTGAACGTTGGGGGTATTACCTATTCTTATATTCGTGAATACCCGCAAACTGAAGCCTTTGTCTTCCGCTGGCGGTTCCCTAATTTCTAAGCGCAACGGTTTTTGTTAACGCCCTCCGTGGATTTCTGACCATTTTCTATTACTGCGGGTTTGGATTGTTCCACGGTTGTTTCGATTACTTTTGTTGAGGTCTCTACGTTTTCTGAGGAGGAGGAGTTGACCTTTACTTCTCCTCCTTTTTCGCGTTTCCCGGACACCCTTCGCAGGTTTTGGTGGTAACACCGTCTTTACCACACCGTCTACAATAGTCACTACGACGTGACGAAGCGCAACCTGTTTGAAAGTGACCGGTTCCTTTACAATTCCAACAAACAATATCTTTCGGGTCTTTTTTCGTTTCGTTGTCCGATTGAGAGTTGGAATTTTTCGCGGCGTTGTCTTTTGACGTCGAATTACTCGCGTTTTTGTTCGATTGGGAATTCTTTTCCTTATTCCATCTGGAATTTCCCGAGTGTTTGGAAGATTGTTGGTTGTCTGGTGAGGAAAACCTTTTACTGCCCACCAGAGCTGCCACCAATGCGTCCATTGTTTTTGGCCAAAACTCGCATAGTTTTTCCGCATTCGATTGCGGGTCATCCGCATTCACTGGTCTCGGTATTTGCTCCGTTTCCGATTTGAGCGCCGCAATGTTTGACGGTTTCTGACTTGTCCCAACCTGCCCTCGAAACGCGTACTCTGGAATAAGCGATTTCTCAGGTGGCGGTGGGGGTGTGTCGTCATCCGTAATTGCGGTTACTCGTTCGTATTCGGTAGCTAAATCCGCCAGACCGTTAAAATCGTAAAACTCGTGTCTACGGATTGCTCTACGGTATTCTGCCCTAAGGTTTGCATGTATCCGGTCCATCTGTGTTGTCATGTCAATTGGTCTAGTCGACAGTTCGTATAGTCCGTACATACATGTCAGGTAATCTATTGCCGGTTCTCCGGGTCCCTGTCTTCTAGAGAGAATCTGCTCTTCTAAACGGTCTTGGTATCGGGAGTCTCCAAACCGAATTTGGAATTGCCTTTTACACTTCTCCCACGTATTCCATCTTTGCCTATTTTGGCGATACCAATGTGGCCCCACGTTGGGCGCCACTGTTGTAACGAAGTTTTACTTTTTCTTGGTGGAAAATTTCCACCAACCTCGTTGCAAAAATGGCGATAATTGAGATCTCGGTGTAAATCCGTAATCGCGAATTCCACACTTTGAATTCACGATTTAAACCATCGGTGATCCGTTTTAGGGAACTTCCCCGGCGCCAGGTAATTAAATTACCCGGATCCCGATGATGGGTCTGAAACAAAAGGTCTTCCCGGACTAGCTCGACTTTACCCGAACCTTGTTAATTTCAAAGCTTCAAAATGACTCGACACTCAGGACGTTGGTCACCGTCCACAGAGGAGAGAGAGGAATAAACAATATGACAAGAAAATAATTTAACACCCAATTTCACTTCTTAAATTTTTCCACTTTTGCCAACTATTTATTAAAAACTTGCGGAGAGAGAAGAGGAGAGAATTTCCACTCGCCGGTTCACAACACGCGCCGACCGGCAACCGAAAATGGTGGCGTCCTGTAGACTTGCTATACAGCCGGCGTCCAGACTCGTCTCCAGAATCGGTTGGCGTCTTTAATTCCGGGTGAATGACGATGCTAATGTCAAGTTGTGACCACTAACCTCGCATCTTTTCCAGAAGTTCCTGGTACATCTTTTATTCTTAATTTCTGCACTCGAAACACAACTAGACGATGGTGACACCGAATAAGCAATTTGGCGGCCAAGCACGAACTGTTGAAAATGTGTCACTCGGCTTCTTGCTACGGTCCCGAATATGGGTCATGCGCGTAATGGTTCGCCCCTGCAGCATGATTATAGTCCCAGCGTCGGTGTAAAACGATATCCTCCGATTTACGGGATAATCGCTTTCTTGATGGCGATTGGAAACCTCTGGATCGATATATTTTCGGCCGGTCGACCGATAATTTATTTATAATAAATAGATAAATAACATTTTCACCTATTTAACCAAAACGTGTGGAATTCTCTCCGTTGACAAATGATTTTCTTTCTTTTACAACTCAGCATTAATTGAGACACGATACAATCCAACAATCAATTAAATGTTGAGTTCGTGTCTGGCCATTTTTGAATCTCGGTTATTAAACGAAAATTAATCTCCCGATATATATTTATTTAAATCAATAAATGGGTTTCGGCGAAACCGTTATCGGGCTCTAATAACGTTATTTTCTAAAATCAACGTTACAATGTATAGTGCTGGAATAGCCGATTAAAGTGTAAGCACTTTAAAAAATTTTTTTTGTATAAATATCAATTTTTTGATACTTTTTTAAATGTGTTTTTCTCAAAACAGGATTTTTGAAATTGCCGTGCAGTGTAGCTCAAAAAGTTATTGACCGATTTTAAAATGAAAAATTGGAAATTGTTCGTTATTAAATTTATTATTAAGTGAACCAAACTTGAAAAGAAAAAAAAAATTTTAGTATGTTTTTTTAAATAAAAAAGTTGCAAAAAAATAGGCAAAAAATCTAATATTTTTTTCAAAGTAGTGTTAATTTTTCAATATTTTCACATAAAAAATGGTTTACTTAATAATAAAATATTTATAAAATGTGAATAAACTTGATTTTTTGCTTTTGGACGAAATTTGTGGGCTCAGGACTGCACGGCAGTCATAAACTCCGGCGGAGCATCTCTATATGTAATAGCTCCCAATTTGAAAGATTTTTTACACTACCGGCAGAAATTGTCGGAACGGACGACGGGCGAGCTACGAAAAGTTGCTACCGAAATTAAATTAACATATTTTATTATTGAAAAATGATAGAAACTTGGTTCTTGGATCGTTTGAAAGCCAATTAAATTCTGCGTCGTTTGATATATAAATGAAAATTATTTGATATTTTTGAGAGATTTTATCACCTAAAAGATTTTGAAAAAAATGATTAATTTTTATATTTTTGTGCACCATGTTTGTGTGGCTGCACATTCTAGAAATATTTAAAGCAAAATTTTAAACTCTAGCAACATAATGTTTAAAGTCTCAGCTTTTATTTGAGCCTTGAAAATTGAAAATCCGTTCAGTAGTTTTTGAAATATCTAAAAAAATGTCCAAGCATGTTGTTTTATAATTTAGGCGGTGATACACACTTATTGCACTCTCGCTGCTCACCTGGTTCGTTGCAGCAGGGCCGAATAAGCGGCATATTAAGTGGGGGTCATATTTGGAGCCCTTTTTAAGTTTTTTGTAATTTTAGATTTAATATTTATTAAAAATTTAATAATTGTTAAAGTTAATTATTATATATATAAATAAGTTATCATTTTACAAACTTTCATGATCAAATAGTCGCTTATTTCTACGTACAAATTTTCACTTTTCTAACTTTTTTTCTTAAATTAAACGACTATTTGATCATCAAAGTTTGTAAAATGATAACTTATTTATATATATATATAATAATTAACTTCAACAATTATTAAATTTTTAATGAATATTAAATCTAAAATTACAAAAAACTTAAAAAGGGCTCCAAATATGACTCCCACTCTATATGCCGCTTATTCGGCCCTGCCGCAACGAACCGGGTGAGCAGCGAGAATGCAATAAGTGTGTATCACCGTCTAAATTATAAAACAACATGCTTGGACATTTTTTAGATATTTCAAAAACTACTGAACGGATTTTCAATTTTCAAGGCTCAAATAAAAGCTGAGACTTTAAAGATTATGTTGCTAGAGTTTAAAATTTTTCTCTAAATTTTTCTAGAATGTGCAGCCACACAAACATGGTGCACAAAAATAGAAAAATTAATCAATTTTTTTTAAAATCTTTTAGGTGATAAAATCTCTCAAAAATATCAAATAATTTTCATTTATATATCAAACGACGCAGAATTTAATTGGCTTTTAAACGATCCAAGAACCAAGTTTTTATCATTTTTCAATAATAAAATATGTTAATTTAATTTCGGCAGCAACTTTTCGTAGCTCGCCCATCGTTCGTATTGACAATTTCTGCCGGTAGTGTATATAAACGCTTAATAAAAATATGAGTTACAGTTGAATATATGTGAAACATGGTGGAAATGTTTTATTTCATTCAAGAAAATTCTTACCTTAAAAAAAATTCGTGAAAAACGGCTAAAAAACAGCGTTCTAATGTGGTTTCCCCCCTTAATGTTTAAGGGGTTACACCACTGTAGACATTAAAAAAAATTTTTATTTTTTTATTAGCTTAAAAAAATTTTTAAACCTTCTAGAATAAGGAAAAAAGGATTTATACATGTCTGAAATTGATTTCATTGAAATTTCAAGCTTTTTTACCGGAGAAGAATTTTAACTTACATAAAACATACATAAATAAAATGGCTCCAGTGCGGACATTTTGGAATATTTATTAATTAAAATTTGTAATTTTGATGTTGAATATATAAGTTAATAACTACTTAAAATATTGTTACTGTATTTCCTTTCCTTACACTAAAAAAAATTATTGAACAAATGCTTCTTACAGCCCGCTGTAGTAGTGTTGCTCTTTTTACGCGTTTTTCTCAAAACACAGTTTTTGAAATCTGCAAGCAGTATAACTCAAACAATTTTCAATATTTTCAATCGGGTTTTTTTATTACATTTTTAAAATTAAATTTTGAACAGAAATACGTAGGGGTTTTTTGATAAGTTAATTTACACAATTGTTATAAACAATTAAGTGTCGTTTTTTTGGTCGAAATATGAGTTTTTTCTTCAAATGCTTGTTAATTACACAAAAATCAATATTTTTAAAATCCCCTACGTATTTCTGTAGCTATTCTCATGTAGATTAAGAAAAAAAATTTATTTGTTTCTAGACTGAAATTTACATTACTCATACTGCTTGCCGTAGAGCTCCTGGGAAAAAATATGCATTACTAAAATGGTTCCTGTGCCGCCATTTTGGAATATTTATTAATAAAAATTTGTAATTTTTTACTTGAATATACAGTCAATAACTTTCTAAAACATTATAACATATGTCATTTCCTTCCATTAAAAAAAAATTCCTGAAAAAACGTTGTTTTTGAGGCATTTACAGTGGTGTAACCCCTTAATGCCCGGTAAAATCCACAATTTTGAAAATTTTTAAAAATCTTTTTTTTCTAAAATCTTTTGTCATAAAACAGTACCTTTATACCAAGTTTCTCAAAAATTGAAGGACCCAAGACCAACTTTGATTTTTTTGAGAAAATGTGACCCATAAGCATAAATTTTGTTTCAATATATCAGAAATATTAAATACATTACAGAATTTAGAATAACTTTTACAATTTTTTAGGAGTGGTCCACTGAAGGTTACACTTTTTTCATTCCTTAAAAATTAGCTTTTTTTAAAAAGTCAATTGTTTTTTCTAAATAAAAAAAATCAAAGATTTTATGGTATAAACACTTATCTAGGGATCTAAACTAAAGCTTGAAATAAAAACCTCTGATTAATTTACTTTTATAAAGAATTTTTTAGAAAAAAGGCTTAGGCGGTCCAGTCAAGGTGACATTACCCTAGAGATAAAATTTTAACACCTTGTATTTTACCAGTACCGTTAAAAGTTGGTGGTCTGTTACCATTAATTCCAATTTTTGCTGAACTAAGTGCGCTTAACCTATTAAGTCCCATGAAGAAACCAGCCATTGTATTAAAAAATTAACAATTGGATTCATAGGCAAATGGAAAAAAAAGATATACCTGTCTTTTCGTTTTCACTTTCCCATTGTTTAACAACAATTGTTTAAACAAATTAATAAAAATTTTAACCCCTTGACTGCCGATGGCAAAGACCTTTGCCATTTCGGACTTTGCTCTGACTGCCGGAAAACTGACAATCTTTGCCATGATAAAAATTGATGTAAAAAAGTCAAAAATGGATGAAAATTAAAAATAGAATGATTTCTAAAAAGTTAACGCTATGCAAAATGCGACGCACGTTTCTGATTTTAAATTCAGTGAATTATAAAAATGTTATAAATTTTTGAAAACAACACTTTTAGCAAATTTTTCAAAATTTTTGCCATGGACAATACAATGCATTTTTATTTTAAAATGTCTAAAATCGCCTGAAATCTATTACTTGGGGGTTTTCGGGGTCGCTGATTACGAATATGATGTCAGTTTTTCAAAATTCAAAATGGCGGACGACTTTTTAAAAAATTGATCCAAATTACCTGAAATTTGTTACTCGAGGGTTTTCGAGGTCGCTGATTACGAATATGATAATGGTTTTTCAAAATTCAAAATGGCGGATCCAATATGGCGGATGACTTTTTTAAAAATTGATCCAATTTACCTGAAATTTGTTACTCGAGGGTTGTCGGTGTCGCTAATTACGAATATGATGATGATCTTTCAAAATCCAAAATGGCGGATCCAATATGGCAGACATTTTTTTAAAAAAATTTTGGATTCGCTTGAAAATTATCATTCGGGGGTTTTCGGGGTCGCTGATGACGAATCCGATGTCAGTTTTTTAAAATTCAAAATTGCGGATCCAATATGGCATACCGTGGAGATCCATTTCACCCATGAACTTATTGGAAAGGTAAAATGCGTTAGGACATTTCAATGGAATTTTAATTTTTGCACTTTCTTTATAGCTGTTCTATGAAACCGGCATTTGTAAAATTTGTTCTGCTTTTATGATAAAAACAAAATTTTTTTAAAAAAATGTCCAACAAAATGGATCCTCCATTTTGAATTTTGAAAAACTGACATAGAAATCGTCATCAACGACCCCAAAAATCTCCGAGTGATAATTTTCAAGAAAATACAAAATTAAAAAAAATATATCCTTATCCTTATTTAAATATCCTTAAAAAATATCATTGTATATATAATGGATCCTCCATTTTGAATTTTGAAAAACTGACATAGAAATAGTCAGTGATAATTTTCAAGAAAATACAAAATTAAAAAAAATATCCTTATCCTTATTTAAATATCCTTAAAAAAAATATCATTATATATATAATGGATCCTCCATTTTGAATTTTGAAAAACTGACATAGAAATAGTCATCAGCGACCCCAAAAATCTCCGAGTGACAAGTTTTAAGCGAATCCAAAATTAAAAAAAAAACGTATACCATATTGGATCCGCAATTTTTAATTTTTAAAAACTGACATCGGATTCATCATCAGCGACCCCGAAAACCTCCTAATGATAATTTTCAAGCGAATACAAAATTTAAAAAAAAAATGTCCGCCATATTGGATCCGCCATTTTAAATTTTGAAAAACCAACATCATGTTCGTAGTCAGGGACCCCGAAACTCCCCGAGTAACAAAATTCAGGTAATTTTGATCTATTTTTAAAAATCCGTCTGCCATATTGGATCCGCCATTTTAAATTTTGAAAAACCGACATCAGATTCGTAATCAGCGACCCCAAAAACCCCCGAGTAACAAATTTCAGGTAATTTGGATTAATTTTTAAAAAGCCTTCCGCCATATTATATCCGCCATTTTGAATTTTCAAATACCGACATCAGATTCGTAACCAGTGACCCCGAAAACCCCTGAGTAACAAGTTTCAGACAAATTGGACGATTTTTTATTTTTGGCATTCTAGGCACATTTAGTGTTTTTCAGCCGGCAGTTAAGGGGTTAAAATATTTGAAAATTGTTAACGCTAATCGATTCTACGAGGAGAAATAATAATGATTTGTTTGGGTCATTTTTTACTCCAAGTCGTATTTTGTTTATAAAATTGTTATAAACAAATTAAGCTGGATAATGAGTGTTTCATCCCAAGCAACAGTTTTCAAAAGTTTTAAATTTTTATTAATTTGTTTAAACACTTGGAAATTAAATACATTTAATATGAATACCTTTTTTTCCATTTGCCTATTAATCCAATTGTTAGTTTTACTTAAAATCCATTTGTTTATGCTTGGGATGAAACACCCTTTACCCAGCTTAATTTGTTTATAACAATTTTGTAAACAAAATACGACTTAAAGAAAAAATGACCTATACAAAACATTATTATTTTTTCACGTAGAATCGATTGGCGTTAACAGTTTTCAAAAAATTAAAAATTTTTATTAATTTGTTTAAACAATTGTTGTTAAACAATTAGAAATTAAAACCAAAAAACAGGTATATCTTTTTTTCCATTTGCCTATGAATCCAATTGTTAGTTTTTTAATACAATGGCTGGTTTCTTCATGGGACTTAATGGGTTAAAGCACTTACTAGGAGAGCCGCTGGTGTAGCAAAGGCAGTTAAAGAAGAAAGTGCAGCAAAAGAAGCACAACGTCACAATAGAACGATAGAAGCAGTTGCACTTAATAAAGGTCAGCATTTGAAACCCTACCGACAAGTTTTAGGACTTCATTTGAAACTATATATTAAAGGTAATGGTATTAAAAGAAAGTGTTGTAGAAAAAAAAGATTGTGAGACTACCACAACGAGCATTAACTGATGTTGATTTGTTAATTCCTTATGTTCTTAAGTGCCCACACAGCACATGATATTTCCTAAATATTTCCTGAATATTTCACTGAAAGATTGAAATATTTCAGTGCAAGGTTCTTGAAATATTTCTGCAAACAGGAAAATGTCTGCCTATGTGAAAACATTGACGCGAAAGTTTTAAAAATATTCCATTGAAATATTTCTGCAATATTACACATAACGATTCTGCAATATTGTAAAAATATTTCACAAAATTAAAAAATTTGTTAAACACCTGAAACCAATAGGAATTTTCTAAAATATTTTAAAACCCATAGGATATAGTAAGCCAAAAACTCCACATAGGCGGACATTTTCCTGTTTGCAGAAATATTTCAAGGACCTTGCACTGAAATATTTCAATCTTTCAGTGAAAGATTAAGGAAATATTTAGGAAATATCATGTGCTGTGTGGGTGTTCTGTTTATTTGTTGCTGTTGCAATAAAAATGGACGAGACTTTGAATATTTTAAGTCAAGTTAAATATGATGATTCATTAGCACATTATGAGATTCATTCTCATCAACCTTAGTGATGAAATTTTAATTGTTGTTCAACATCAAGATTTATACATTCTTCCTAGCAAAAGTACATTACATGTGGGTAAAAATTCCTGAAGTGTACCAGCTAAAAAATTTTGTCACCCAATTATTTTGTAACTTCGTCAAATTAAAGTATAAGTTGACCTTTGTAAAATCTGTGAAGTATGTAAGACTTTTATGCCGGGTCTTCAAGATACAGGGGTTTCAAAATTCCACTTTTTTCCGTGCGCGTCAAAATACAAATTTTCATAACTTTTACTGAAATTAATCAATTTATTTCCAAAGGAGTGCTTTAAAAAGTATTTTTCGTCAGCTTTTCAAAAAAAATAATGATTTAAAAAAATAAAAATATTTAGCCTAAAATTTTTGAATTTTAAGGTTACTTTTTAATTTTTTTCCCATTGCGGCATTTTTGATTTTTTTTCGACATCATAAATCAAAAGCTTGACTTTTTTCCTAAAAAAATATATAAGGCCAAAAATGGGATCGAAATAATTGATAGTCATTCAAAATATTTTCTGCATTTGGACACAGCGCGGCGCGTCAAATAGCTGCAGCGGTGTATTGTGTATTGTACGACTATCAATTATTTCGATCCCATTTTTGGTCTTATATATTTTTGTAGGAAAAAAGTCAAGCTTTTGATTTATTATGTCGAAAAAAAATTAAAAAATGCCGCAATGGGAGGAAAATTAAAAAATAAACTTAAAATTCAAAAATTTTAGACTACACTGGGGTCAAAAAGTTTCGGTACATTTGCACTGATTACTTTTAAATGCTCGCTTCACTTCAAATTCAAATATTTCTGTAAAAATAGATGTAAGAGCTATCAAAGTAGGATCATTTAAAAGTTCAATGAATTAAGAGTCAAATAGGATAAGATATAACCAATTTAATAGTGTAAATATTAAAAATATAATTCTTTAAAGTTAGAGATGTTTTGTGAAAATTGCGATTTTGAAATCTGGAATTCCAATTAATGTATTTTTAAATACCCTACAAGATATTTTTAATAGTTTAATAGTTAAACAAAAATTTTCAAGCAAAAAAGTTGAGAAAATGGCATTTTCCACAATTTTTGGTTTTTAAAATACCCATATTTTCGAAAATTATTATTGAATTAGATTCAAAAATAGGTCAGTCGAAGCGTTTTTTAATGCTATACAAGTTGGTAACGATAATTTTAAAGTTACGTCTACATTTTTCAACAAAATCTTCAAAAAGTCTTATTTTCCAAAATTTTTTATTTTTAAAAGTTTAATATCTTCGGACAATGTGGACGAAAAATGTTCAAGTAGGGCTCAACAGATGCGTCTAAAAAAACTCTACAAAATTATGAAAAAATATTTATAGGTGTCTTAACATTTTTTTAAAGTTATAGGCAAAAAACGTTTTTTTGAAAAATTAAAAATCCAAAAAAGTTAGTTAAACATTATTAATCTATCACAAAGTACTCTCTCATCTTATGTCCGCAGGTGAGATCTACAAATAAAAAAAATTTAACCTAAAAGCTCTTTATGATTTCGAGATATTTATGACAATGTGATGTTTACACACACACATACGGAATAACATTTTTTAAAAATGACATTTTTGAACTCCTGAGGTCGAATAACATAAAGATATGTCAAAAAATCCAAATCGAAAAATTTTGGTATTACAATACTTCCTCTATGAAAAAGTATTGTAATAGAGGAAGTATTGTAATACCAAAATTTTTCGAGGCGGATTTTTTGACATATCTTTATGTTATTCGACCTCAGGAGTTCAAAAATGACATTTTTAAAAAATGTTATTCCGTATGTGTGTGTGTAAACATCACATTGTCATAAATATCTCGAAATCATAAAGAGCTTTTAGGTTAAATTTTTTTTAATTGTAGATCTCACCTGCGGACATAAGATGAGAGTACTTTGTTATAGATTAATAATGTTTAACTAACTTTTTTGGATTTTTAATTTTTCAAAAAAACGTTTTTTGCCTATAACTTTAAAAATATGTTAGGACATCTATAAATATTTTTTCATAATTTTGTAGAGTTTTTTTAGACGCATCTGTTGAGCCCTAATTGAACATTTTTCGTCGACATTGACCGAAGATATTAAACTTTTAAAAATCAAAAATTTTGGAAAATAAGACTTTTTTGAAGATTTTGCTGAAAAATGTAGAAGTAACTTTAAAATTATCGTTACTAACTTGTAGAGCATTAAAAAACGCTTCGACTGACCTATTTTTGTACTTAATTCAATAATAATTTTCGAAATTATTGGTATTTTAAAAACCAAAAATTAATTTATTCAAATTTATTAAAAAAGATCCGCTTATAAGTATGAGTTTCAGATCTTAGGACATGTATAAATATCCACTAATACCAGAAACTCAAAAACATGTTTGGACTGTAAAGACTTCTACACAAGTTAAAAAACCTCGTTATGTTATTCTTGGTTTCCAAACTAATCGAAAAGATAATCAAACAAGATATTCCAACTTTTTAGATAACTGTAATCTTATAAATGTTAAACTATTTTTAAATTCACAATACTATCCTTATGGCAATTTCAATTTAAATCAGAACAAATTTTCTATTCTCTATGACATGTATTGTAATTTTCAATCATCATACTATGGAAAAAATTATGAACCCTTACTTTCCAGAAATAACTTTAAAGATTATGCACCATTGGCTGTTATAGATTGCTCAAAGCAAAATAAATTTCTTAAACAAGCTTCTGTAGATGTGCGACTAGAATTTGAATCTAGTAATAATTTCCCCGCCAATACAGCAGCATATTGCTTGATTATTCACAATCGTATTATACAGTATAAGCCAATCATCAGTCTTGTTAAAAAAGTAACTTAAGAAGTGGGGGTAATCTCGGTATAAAAAGGCAGAATTTTAGATTAAAATCCTCAGTTTCTGCAACCATGGACTTTATCGTGGATATCCAAGGCTTTAAAGGACCATACAACGATTTCATCTTCAAGGAGCTGGACATTCTACCTCTCGAGGAAGATGCACAACCAATGGTATACCTGTTTGAGCCACCCTGCAGCTGGAGTTCTCTACCTGGGCGATAGAAGAGTGAAAATTTATGGTTAATGCACAACTACCATGGCCTTAAATGGACTGCTGGTGACGTACCTTACGATGAAATACGATCAATTCTCCAGGAGGTACTAGCAGGTACACGTAAAATCTATGTTAAGGAGTTGAAAAAACAAAGGTGGCTTGAAAAATATGGAGTAAATATACAAAACCTTGAAGATTTTAATTGTCCTTTAATTAAAAAGCTTAAGTTTAAGACGTCATCGCATATATGTTTAATAATATGTTTAATAATTATTAAATTTACTAATTTTTAAATATTTAAAAAATAAATAATTTAAATATTAATTTTTTTGTGCAACACCTGTAAGGAAAGTAATACTTTGCATGCCTGTAAAGTAGGCGCAAAACAGTACTTTGCTGCACTAGTGCGGCAAAGTTTTTAAACTTTTGGGTTTTTTGGTGATATACATAGGTATTTGTTTTCTATTTGTAGAATACCTGTTTTTTACAGTAATATACGCGTAGAAAACCACGTATATTACGTGCGGTAACATATGTTCCAAACCCTGCTAAACAGTACGTATGTCCAAACAGCTTTTTTATCAAAACCAAAAGGTGTTGCACAAAGTACTGTGTGCAACACGTACGAAAGAAGATTTTCTGGCTTCGTGCAAATACTATTTCATAGCTAGTAATAAACGATAAATTTTATTTAAAAAAATAATTTTAAATAATCTTTAATTTCAAATAAAGGTTTTGGAAGTACTTGACACGTTTCAGAGCGATAGCTAACGCACGCCCAACGTGAACCGTACTATTGCGTTGAGTTGAGTCTCTGCGGGAATTTGTTTTCTCTCTGGCGCTCGACCGCCTGTAGGGAATTCCCACTTTAGAAAAATCTTTAAAATTTAAATTTTTCAATAATTTTTGGAATTACTTTTAAAAAAATCTTATATATTGATTTGTGCAATTATTTGCATCTGCGCAACTGTTTTTAAGTATTTATGGTGGGGATAATTTCACACTTGCGCAACTATTTTTGCGCATTTAGAGTGGGGTGAGGTTGATTTTTTGGCATAAAAGAGGGCCAATTTTAAGGCAAAACCATATACCTTCTCCAAGTTAAACGAAAATCATCTCCGAGGACATCACCAGGTACCTGAAATCAACATGGATCTACAGAGAATTAACGCTGCTGGACGAATGGAGAAATTCCTGCCGACGAAACCGCTGTCTGAGTTGACTCCTGGAGGCACATTCACCGTTAGAAAGTTTCGCAAGACCCAAACAAAGTATGGAGAGAGAATTGTTTCAGAGTTAAACAATAGCTTCAACGTGTTCCTACCTGCCCGTTTCACGAAGACATTCGATGTAGATAGCGTCACCTGGTTGACAATGCAGGAAGCAGCGGTCAACAACAAATTATCCATGAAGTATAATTGGAGGGTCTTATAACAATATGGAATTCAAAAAAATTGAATAAAATTAAATGTTATTGAATATGCTGTCCTTTTATATGCATATATATGTATATTTTAAATCCACTTAAATGTTTATAGTTTAATAAAATTTAATTTCTACATTTCTTAATTTATAAATTGTTTTTAATTTCCGCTGTTTTTTTAATTATAAGCTTATAATTATACCTTAAAATAAAAAAAGACTTTTTTACGTTTTTTACAAAATATACATTTTTTTACATATTATATGTATGAAAGTAATTACATTCTGTTGTACAAATTTGTATTTTATTTATAAGTAAACTTTTTTTTGTTATAAGATTATAAATGTTTGAAAAAAATAGATTTAATAGTGTTGAAAAGATGGAATTCCTTACTCATTTTGATTCATTACACAGGCCCAAAAAAAAATTTCTCATGCACGGCAAAATTCAAGAAGTAATCGAATTTTTGATGTATTTAACAGAGCAGTTTATCTTACAGATCCATTAATTTCTCTTATCTATTTAAAAGAAAGAATAAAGATGCATAAGAAACATAGCGTACCAGAAAAGTTAAAAAAATTCATCAAAGACGGGTAGGTTCGCCAATGTTTCTATTACACATGAAACACATGTAGTTTTTCTTTAATAGTTTCACTTAATTTATAATTTAATTTTTTATTTTATGATAGATGAAACATAATTTTAAGTAAAATTTTTTTAATTTAATGTATAACATACAAGTAAATGTAATCATTTTAAGAATATCTATACGTTTGGCTAAAATTACTTTTCAGACAATTAGATTAAGATGCAATCGTTGTCGAGGATGAAGTAAGTGAAGAGAGCGATTCAGAAACCGATATGATATAAGTGACATTGGTTAAACACAAAAAAAACTTAATTCAGCATTATAAGTTATAAACATATTATGTTAAAAAAAATATTTAATAAAATATAGTTTCATACGTTATCAGCATTTTTAATTTTGAAAAAAATACTTTATATTCGTAATCAATGACCCCAAAAACCCCAGAGTAACGAGTTTCAAATGAATCCGAAGAAATTTTTTAAAAAATGGTAGCCATAATAGATCAGCCATTTTGAATTTGAAAACTGAGATTAGAATCACAATCAGCGACCCCAAAATCCCCCGAGTAACAAATTTCAAGCAAATATACTCAATTTTATAAATTTTTGACATTTTGTCTGCCATGTTGAATCCGCCATTTTGATTTTGCACTGTTTGCTTCAGAATCTGAAGTAAGATGACTGAGTCTTTAAATATACTGCTTAGCACAACTGTTTTGCTTCTTTTTCTCAACAATACAGGCAAAAAATGCCAATTTTCTCAAAAACTGTCAACTTTACGATACTTTTTAAAAGGTTAGAATCGTTTTTTTTACTTTTTGCTTATTGTTTCTGTATTCTGTAAAAAATAAGCTTTCATTTACTCTTTGATTTATTAAAATTTGTTGAATCTATCAAGAGTTCTTTGTTTTTGGCACACTTTTTAACCCCTTGGCAGTCGATGACGTGTATACACGTCATGATGCAGGTGGGCTCAAACTGTCGATGACGTGTATAGACGCAAGCAGAATTTGGCTACAAAAACACAGATTTGTCCACAAATTTATACTCGGGGGTTTTCGGGGACGCTGATTACGAATCCATTTTCAGATATTAAAAATTCAATATGGCGGATCCAATATGGCGGACGACATTCTCAAAAACTAGTCCGATTCATTTAAAACTCGTTACTCGATCCGCCATTTTGAATTTTTAAAATCTGAAATCGGTTTCGTAATTAGCGATCCTGAAAACCCCCGAGTAGAAAGTTTCAAGTGAATCCGATGAATTTTAGAAAATGTTGTCCGCCATATTGAAACCACCATTTTGAATTTTTAAAATCTGATATCGAATTCGTAATCAGCGACCCCGAAAACCCCTGAGTAACAAGTTTCAAATGAATTCAGTCGATTTTTAATTTTCATGTTCGCCATATTGAATCCGCCATTTTGAATTTTCAAAATCTGATATCGGATTCGTAATCAGCGATTTCAAATACAATAGTATGCTCGTTTGCGCAAATTTTAGTTTTCTAAAAATTTGTCGACATTTTGAGCCCACTTATGAGATTTTGGTCTTGACTGCGAAGGGGTTAACAAAATACCCTATAGTGGGCTGGCCTACAACGGTTCGTGAGTTTGCGTGTGTAAGAACACGTATGTTCATGCATTAAGCAAGACTTGAATAATAAACATACGTATTCTGGTGTATGTACGTGTTCAAAGTGGGCGAACTATCGTGCGCCAGGCTTGGGTCGACCTACAATGGTTCGTACACTTGTGTTTGTGTAAGAGCACATACAGTAAGAAAACCTAACTATGCATCAGTCCACGAGTGCGAAGAGGAAACTCTTATGCGGCGTTCAATGTTCGCTCACTCGCACTCATGCTTAGGGGTGATTCATAGTTAGATACTCTTACTGTATATGTTCGTGCGTTAAGCCAGGCTTAACCAACAAACATACGCATTCTGGTTTGTGTACGTGTTCAAAGGGGGCGAAATATCGTGCGCCAGGCTTGGGCCGGCCTACAATGGTTCGTACACTTGTGTTTGTGTAAGAGCACGTATGTTCGTGCGTTAAGCTTGGCACACGTACACACACCAGAATAGTGTGTGTACGTGTTCAAAGTGGTCAAACTATCGTGCGCCTATTTTCTGTCCAGCTCCGGTCTAGTATTGTCTAGCCCCGAAATCACCGGCTTCGACTGTACCTGTCCAGCTCCGGTCTAGTACTGTCTAGCCCCAAACTAACTCCTCCCTACCATGACACAGAAGGCTTTAATTTTTTCCGTCGATACATCGGCGTGACCAGTTCACTACTTTCATTGGGACCAAGCCGGCCGGCTCCGATCTGGTCGACCCCCCCTGACTACCTTACTTTATTTTGCCAAGAGCGAATAATTCTCACAAGGCCTTTCGACCTCAGCAAATCATCTTAACAACTCATCGGGTGCAATAATCCCCCCCCCCCTTACTCTCACTTCTCTAATACTACGTCTGGCACTCACCGGAGAAAGTAACATCCTGTGATTGTTTAAATTGTTCTGTCTGTTGTTTTAAATAATTTTTCGGTTTAGACTTTTTTCCTGTTCTATTTTGTTTTTTTGGTGTCATGGATTGTCGGTTCAGATTTCGGTTCAGACTTTCTTTCCTGTTCTATTTTGTTTTTTTTGTGTCATGGATTGTCCCACCTGTGAATGTTTAAATTGTTCTGTCTGT
The DNA here is from genome assembly GCA_032872505.1 of Leptopilina syphax. NCBI lineage: Eukaryota > Metazoa > Arthropoda > Insecta > Hymenoptera > Figitidae > Leptopilina > Leptopilina syphax. The sequence goes on from CM065468.1 coordinate 53,117,315, forward strand.
TGTTTTGCTCGTATATTTGTGTTATTTTCTGTGTGTTTGATTTTTCGCTTACAATTATTTAACTTCTCTTTGGTGTCAGATGCTGAGCTAGTACTATTTTCAATTTTTCTCCTTCCTGTCTCAACTTTTCATTTATTGTGTTGAGTAAATCTTTTCCACGTTGGATTGCTTCAAGCTCCACTTAATATTTTCGAATTTCATCTCTCAATTTTTTTTACGGATCTGTAAAATAAAAAGCATAAAATAATAAATGGAAAAATTATTTGTAAGGTTTTTGTAATATGCACGTATGTTGTAAGAAAAGAAATCATGTGATACTGATATGAATAATCTTTAATTTGTTTCCTGAAATAGATCTACCACTAAATGCATGAACTAAACCTAGAAATTTTCTATGTACATGGTCCCTATTTATAACATATAACATAATTGTTTTTTAATGGTAAAATATTAAATTTTTATATCTTAACTCATCATCTCTTCTGCGAAATTCTTCTTCTCTTAATGCATCTATCCAGGAAAATCCAAATTTTGGGAGTGGTAAATCCATGATTTTTTTTCTGGAATCTATTAGTTTTAAATTATACATTGGTTATATTTCCTTTTGTCACAAAATTACCATCTTCTTTGGTAATAGTTTTGTTCTCCTCTATGATTTAAAATTATTTTTTTTCTAAAAAGAAAGGACTTACTTTTTCAAAACAAAGGTTTTGTTTAAAATGCTTAGAGATAAACTGTTTTCTAAGCTTGAACAGTTATAAGTCACATTCACAGTAACTTTGACTATGTTATTTCGCCCTAAGAGTAAAGGTTTGATTACAACTTAGTTGTAATGGTTATTGGACAAGAGTAAAGGTGCGGTCCCATGTGAGTTGTGTACGTAATAGTCAACAGAAATATATTTTTATCCATTTCTATTTCATACATCTCGTTCGCGAACGACTTTTGCGAAACAGTTGTGCTCGTTTCCATGACAACCAAAAGTAAAATATTAGAAAAATTGCAACTCTCTGATGCTAACTCTTGATCGTTTGATCGATATACGTAGCAGAACGTCTGGAATGTGATAAGGTCAATGCATATTGAAAATCGTAAGACGGAAATTGTAAAATGGAAGAGAATGGGACAGAGATATCTACTAACCTTTTCTATCTTACGTAAAGTTTACAATTTACGTCTTACGATCTTTATTGTGCGTTAGCCACTGTAAAGATAACGAAAAATTGATGCAAAAAAGAGAGAATAAAATAAAATATCAACTGACACAGCGTCAACGCGGAGACGTAGTACTTCACAGCAGTAAGAGAGAGAACGATATAGTGACACAACTTAAGGTACTGCCACAGCTCGTTGATACCTGTGCAGGCAGCTGAAATACAATGAGAGTGAGAGAGAACAAAATAGAAACAACCAAAACAGCGCCACCGCGGAGATGAAGTGCAACTCAACAGAGAGAGAGAGAGATCCAGCAAAAACGTTAAACGGTACTAATGGACCGCAGTGCCACCGCGGAGACATATCCTCGGACATATCACAACGCAATAGTGGAGTGAGAGAGTAGACAATATAGAGACTTAAATACACAGCGCCACAGTGTCAATAAGATGAAAGAACAGCTGGAGAACGAGAGACGACCATCTTATGAAACTAACACATACCTTAGTGCATCGCAGTTGATTTGTAGTCATTTGTTTACAGCGATAACAAAATAGCACGGCGAAGAAAAAAAAATGTAACAACAGTATTAAAAAGAGAACGAAAAAGCAACTAAACATTAACAGCACCACAGCAGATAAGAAGTGAACCTCTCGCAGTGAAGCATGGTGTGAATCTTGTTTACTATTTCTTTAGTGATCAAAACTAATGACGTTAATAGTGTTGTTTATTATTATTTTAAAACTCATTTTATATAAAAACACAGTGATAATAATGATTATTGATTTAGGATCAGAAGTATCCAAAATTTTGTTCAATTATTATCATTCTAAAGTAAGTTTTACTATTTATTGAAATTAACAAATAAATCAACATTATGAAAATTAGTGAAATTAGTTTTTTATTACAATAAAATTTAGATTAAACAAATCTTTAATAATATTCTACAGATTTAATTTCGTTTTAATGGATGTTGATGGCTACGATGATAACGACTCAGGTAAAAAGAGAAATTAATAAGGTATTGAGAATGAATGTGAAAACAACAACGCAACAGAGTGAGAACGATAAGGAGAAAAAGCAGACAAGCTTAAGAGAGTATATATTAAACAACAGCGCCACTATGGAGACGAAGTGAATCACGGTCGTGTGATGGAGGCAATCTTAGTTCCGAGATCATAGACTGAGCAGAAGTACATCGTGACAGAGTTTATTACTTTTTTCTCTTCTTTATAAGAGATTTTTCAACTAAATATAATTTGATATGACTATTGCGATATATTTCTTTATAAATTCAATGTATTTAAGATTTCTTTTTTACAAATTGTTTCTTTTGTTATTGAAAAATATTCATACATAATGCTTTTAACTTGAAAAATTAAAATGTATAATTTTTTTAGCGTAATGAACTTTAAGGTAATGTCTTGCTACGTTCGATGATATAAGTGATTATAATCATAATAATTATAATAATTATAATAATAATTATAATTAATAACACAGGCCGACAAAATTTTGTTGACTAAAATATGACAACCGTTTCTTATAGGATTTTTGCCGTAGAATCCGAATCTGACCTTGAAAATATCAGATTGGCTCTAGTTTTTGAGCAACATGAGGTTTAATGTCCCAAAAATACCGTTTTTGGCACTTTGTGAACAGCTATAAAAGAAAAAAGCGATGAAATAAAATGGTCTACATAGGATTAAAAGAAAGCTTAAACATTACTCTTTAATATCCAAAATCAAAAAAGTAGTCATAGGATAATTTAAACAACTGGGAGCAATTTTTGTGACCGCGCGCGCAAGAATTTTGCACAATGATTTGTATGATTGTAAGTTAAGTTAAGTTTTCCGGTTTTCTTTTTTTATACTTTCTTGTCATAGTTGACTTGCAAAGAATTGATAAACCTAACTTTTATGTAAATATTTATTAATTTTACACTCACATTTTACCTAATCTAATTTCCAATTAAATATTAAGTCTTTGTTTTAAAATAACATTGTTATCGCAAATAAAGCAAATTTAACTGCATAAAAGAAAAAAATGTATAAAAATAAAATAAAAATAAAATAAAAAAAATAAATAAAAAAAATAAATAAAAAAATAAAAAAAAACTAAAATAAATAAAATAATGTATAAAATTTATGTTGTCGTTTTATCGACTTACATCAAAATTAAAAAATAAGCTTCATGAAAATAACTTTTAAAATAAAATGAAAATATAATAACAAATGAGGATCACGGTAACCTAATTTTCTTGACATGTCATTAAGAAGTAAATAAAAACAAAGTTAGTTTTTGACGCTATAAAGTGATCATTTATTGCGTTCTACCGAATAAATATAAGTTTGAGGCAGAAAAGCTGTCGTTATCATCCAGATGTATTTTGCTATATTTGTGGTGAATATACTGTTGCAAACCAAAGACAAAATATTTCCGAATTTGTAAAAAAAAGCATATCTTGATTACTTCGGCTTTGCGATAGACAAACAAGATAAATCTTGGGCACCTCATAAGGTTTGTCGAACATGTGTCGAATCTTTGCGACATTAAGATAAAGGAGACAGAACAGGCTTGAAATTTGGTGTGCCAATGGTGTGGATGGAACAACAAGATAACTTAAACGATTGTTATTTTTGCGTTGTAAATATTCAAGGATTTAATAGTTATAAAAGAAAATCATGGGATTACCCAAACTTGAACTCGGCAAAACGGCATTTACAACATAGCCAAGACATTCCCATACCGATTTGTAAAAAATTTCAAGAGGATTCAAATATTAACGACCAAATACCTATGAACATTGACTATATTCCACACTCTAGCAGTGAAAGTGAAGATAAGAAAAGGATATCTATTCCACAGTTTTCTCAAGCTGAGTTAAATGATTTAGTGCGAGATCTTTATCTATCAAAAAAATCATCTGAAGTTTTGGCATCTCGATTAAAAGAAAAATGTTGTTTTATGCCAGAAGTACGAATTACAACACTTAGGAAAAGAGAGCACGATATTCTTCCGTATATCAGTGAAAGTGAGAACCTTGTTTATTGCAATGATATCCCTGGACTTCTTTTAAAAATGGGTAAATTTCTTGCTTGGTCAGCAGAGTGGGTACACTAAATACCCTTGCTTTATTTGTATGTTTATTTGTATGTGGGATAGTAGAGCAAAACATCAGCATTGGACAAAAAAGACATGGCCATTGCGAGAAAACTTAACTATCGGTAAGGCAAATATCATAAATAAACCTTTGGTCAGCCGGGATAAAATCATTTCTCCTCCGCTGCATTGTAAATTGGGTTACATGAAGCAATATGTAAAAGCATTAGAGAAAAAAGGCAAATGCTTCTAATACATTTGTAAATCGTTCCCTCAAATTAGTATGGAAAAATTAAAAGCAGGAATTTTTGATGGCCGACAGATTCGCCAGCTGGTAAAGGATCCAAATTTCATAGGTAGCATGAAGGATATCGAAGCATCTGCTTGGTTAAGCTTTGTTGCAGTCATGCAGGGTTTTTTAGGAAACTACAAAGCAGAGAACTATCAAAAACTTGTTCAAACAGATGCAGATTTTGGATATTAAAGAGTAATGTTTAAGCTTTCTTTTAATCCTATATAGACCATTTTATTTCATCGCTTTTTTCTTTTATAGCTGTTCAAAAAGTGCCAAAAACGGTATTTCTGGCACATTAAACCTCATGTTGCTCAAAAACTAGAGCCAATCTGATATTTTCAAGGTCAGATTCGGATTCTACGGCAAAAATCCTATAAGAATCGGTTGTCATATAATAATTATTATGATGACGTCTAATTCTCCTAGGACGATGTTGACAGCAGTATCTAAGCCTTTGACATCTACGTCACTCTTCTTCCTCATCATCATCGTTGTCGTCAGAGGAAACTGATGTTTCCGGAGTCACAGGTTGCTTTGTAGTTGGTAAACGTGTTGTTAACAAAAATTATGAAACATTTAGAAATTGATGTGAGTGAATTTAAAAATTATTCTATGATAATAACTTTACTAAAAAGAAATTTTTTCAATAATGAAATCTTAAATTGATTCTAGTTCTATCAATTAAATTTTAATTACAGACTACAATTATCAATTGTCTAAATGAAATAATATAAAATAAAATCACATTTAAATCATCAAATGAAGAAAATTCTTCCCAGGTTATTCTAAGAAAATCCAGAAGCTCCTGGATTTCTTGTTCAGTTACTTTAACGTCAAGAAAGTCTAAATACTAATCTCTTTAAACATCTTCTGGATTTTTAGAAAAGAAAACGTCCTCTGTTTGAGTTTCTGCATTTCGCGTATAATGAACAGCTTCCAAAAAGCAATTCATATTAAAAAATTTTTTACCCCTATTTTTTTATACAAACCCCTTATTATTTAGGGGTTAATATGCTGCAAAACCCATCATTTATAAATGATGCGGCTTTTTTATTGCAATAATTTATAGAAATTCTCTCGCAAGCGGTAACTATTTTTTTCAAACAAGAAACAAAAACCTAACGGAAAAATAGAATTAGAAACGAACGAGCGACGCTATTGGTGATTATAAAAAGCAAATTTCTAACGCATAAATATCGTAAGAAATAAACGGGTTATAGGAATTGGTGGCTGTAGGAGAAAAGAAATACCTAATACAAAACCTAATTCAAAAACAAGTGACAAGCTATCATTGACAATCAAACAAGAAACAAAAGCCTAACGGAAAAATAAAATTAGAAACGAACGAGTGGCGCTATTGGCGACTACAGAAAGAAACTAATTGCTAACGCTAAAATATCGTCAGAAACAAAAAAATACCTTGTGCGAAATCTTGTTCAGAAACAAGTGACAAGCTAATATTGACATTCAAAAACTGAAAGAAAAGACACAAAACTTTCCGAGTAGAAAGCAAAAAACAGTGCGAACACCATGTTTTATAAACATCTAACATCTTTTTTTAATAGGCCGCCATATTAAATCCGACATTTTGAATTTCAAAAAACTAACATTAAATTTGTAGTCAGTGACCTCAAGAACACCAAGTGGTAGTTTCCATAAGCCTAGCCTAATTTTCAAATTTTTCCGTGTGCCATTTTGAATTTTAAAAAACGAATATCAGATTCAAAATCAGCGACCCCAAATACCCCCAATGGTAATTTTCATGAGTCTAGCTCAATTTTCAAATATTTTCGTCCGCCATATTGGTTCCGCTATTTTGAGTTTTAAAAAAACAACATCAGATTCGTAATCAGCGACCCCGAAAACCCCTGAGTAATCATTTTCATGAGCCTCGTTCAATTTTTAAATTTTTTTCGTCCGCCATATTGGCTCCGCCATTTTGAATTTTGAAAAAAAAACATCAGATTCGTAATCAGCGACTCCGAAAACCTCCGAGTAGTCATTTTTATAAGCCTCGTTCAATTTGCAAATTTTTTCGTCCGCCATATTGGATCCGCCATTTTGAATTTTGAAAAACTAACATCAGATGCGTAATCAGCGACCCCATAAATTCCCGAGTAGTCATTTTCATGAGCCTTGTTCAATTTTCAAATTTTTTCGTCCGCCATATTGGATCCGCCATTTTTAATTTTGAAAAACTAACATCAGATTCGTAATCAGCGACCTCATAAACCCCCGAGTTTATGCCGCTGGGCCTTAAAGGGTTAATTAAATTTCATAAAAAATATAAAACATTTTCATTTTAGTATTACATACTAAATTAAGTTAGATCATAATTTGTAAAAACAAAAAACATCTAATTCAAAAGTAATCAGTAGCTTAAATAAAAAATAATTAGATCGGTATCAATATTTTCATTTTTTATAAGTAAAAATATTTGAAAATTTAAATTTTAGATTTAAAATTCCAAATTTTTTCTATTTTTATGATAAAATTGAAATTAGAATTACCAAAAAAACAAATTGATTATTAATTACATTACATAAGTGTAATGTAATTGAGTCTACTATTTTCATCATGCTTGATGCTGTAAGCACCCCTAGGAGATTTTGCATTGACTGTGTTACTTTCGTTTACTGTAAACTGTACCAGTTGCGATCTAACCAATATTTTTGAGATGAACCATCAAATCTGGATTGCAAAAGAAGTTGTCAAAGTAGACATGATAATTATGCAACTTCTTAGGAGTAGTTGACTGGAGTAGGCTTTGTAGCATTTTTCAGTACTACACGACTTCCCAAAGCACATTTACTCAATATGTTATCATTCTTAGCATCTTTTCCGCAATAAATATCACACTAAAATAGAAATCCATCAGCTCCACACAAGTCACAAACCCTACATTTTGATTCCAAATCTGATCGGCTTGTTCCTCATAAATTTCATAACCTTTAAACATCCATAGAATTTAATCATCATTCTTGATCTAACAATAGGACATTCAAGTAAGGGACTGTTTGACGAGTAATCTTTTTCTGATGTTCTTTTATTGAAAGTTGTCAGAATAATTATTTTTATGAATGCATTTAACTCACGAATTGTCATCTGCAAACCTTTTTGAGAAGATGCTTCGATAATATAATTCTTCATATCACTGAAAAAAACCTTTCAAAAAGTTCTGTTGGCGAACTGTCGCTGATCCTTCTTTTCTGAATATCTGTTAGGAAGTACTGGTTTTCAAGAATTAGAGAACAATTTTTCCCGGAAACCAAATTATATTATGATCTGGTTTTAACTTAGTCTGGGCTTTCAAATAGTTTTGAACAACTGTTCTATAAGATAATGTGACATGATCTCTTGCAGATAATTCACCATCATCATTATCGTCACTGACTACACTGAAACCTCAATCGAGTCCTCTGCTCGGGAGTGGTGTCTACTCGATCGAACAAGGTCACCTTGCTCGAAAACGAAAACAGACAGGGCCGTTGATACTTAATAAATACCAACGTTTAGATATTGTGTAATATTTCCTATTTGTCAATAAGTTTGGAAATTTTAAGAAATAAAAAAATTAGAAAAATAAGAATTAGAGAACATTAATAATGATAAAATAAAAATGAACAAGTATAAAATATCAAAAATATACCTATAGCATTATATTAAAAACAAGAACGTATCTCCCTCAATAGGTCCGTTACTTACAGACACGCACGCCACTCACAGTCTTCCCTCTTACGTCTCTTCCCTGCCGCGTCACCGAAAAAAATAGAGACGTCACTCGATCGAATCTCCCTCGATGGAGGTTTCAGTGTACTTCAGATTCTGCATCTGAATTCACCAAAATCGGCAGAATTACTAAATCAATTCGAGTATCAGTCTCAAAAAGTTCACTCGATTCAGCTTGTACAATCCTTGAAATCTTTGTTCTAGTTGAGTATTTTCTTTTAGGTGCCATTGTCAAACATTCCTAATTATTGAGAAAAAAACTCAAAAAAATAATAAAATTACAATTTATTCAATTTACACAATAAGAAATAACACGACGTTCTTAGCAACGAAATGTGAATTCGTCATATTTGTTAAAACAAAAGACAACTAGTTTTCATAACAACAAATGATAAATAAAACGGTCTAGTTTTATTTGTTTTTGTCAAGAGACTAGTTATCTGTTGTTTTACTGACTCCTTCATAACAAGAACAAGCTATCGCTTGGAAAACAAGTAGAAAAAAAATGTCATTTTATTGTCATCAAGATTTTTTATAAAAAATGCATATATCTGACAATATCATCAAAAAATCAAAGTTTTATACAGCCCAATTGAGAATTGAGGTTTTTTAATACTCATAGAGCCTTTGCTTTTGCAAAAATCCTGAAACGATTTTTGCTGGGATACTTTAAAAGGACGAATAAACAGAACGTCCAATGGTTGCAAAATATGTGTTGCATTTGGGAAAAGTCTAACAAGCACAATCTTGTTCTTGTTGCAGAATAGGCTTAATGAAAGAATCATGTGGGATGAATGTCCATCAATAAAAAAATGGCAACCAATCATTCGTCGATAGTTGTGATTAAAACTGTTACGTTTTCTTTTTCATTGTTATCAACAATATTGTATACATTTTTGGAACCTTTTGGAGTATGCACTGCAGGTGGTTTCGGGTTTAGAGGAACACCTGTTTCGTCAGCATTAAATACTCTGCTTGGGTGAATTGATAATAATCCTTTTGTGGTAAGTTATTTGTCAATTTCTGTCAACCACGACAAGAAGCTATATTGGGACACTTGAGCTCGATTCAATGATACATTTTGAGTTCTTCTCTGCGGAAACTCAGGGTGGCGTTTAAAAAAACCATTATAGAAACTGCGTCCCGGATTATTTTTATTGATAAAAGGTGTTTTCCTTTTATCGTAATTGCACAAATGCTTAACAGTGTCTAATAATAGATGTTTAACTATCAGAAAACCTCTTTTGTGGAAAAGGGAAATCCATTTGACTACGTTATCTTCTTCCTCTAAACTGAGAATAGTGACTGGGCCTCGATTTTTAACAGCAGCATACATTTGGTTTTTTGCCTCTTAATGTTGAATCAGGAATATTATACTTTCTTGTTGTTTCTGCAATGGAAGCACCCTTAAGAACTTCCGCGACGGCAGATTTTACATCTGCTTGTTTGTATAGGGGAGACTGGGGTAAACCCGCTCACTTTTTTTCAGATCGGCTTAAATCTAGGAAATTATTCTCTAAATCCAAGTTAATTTATATCATTTGAAAGCTTATGATTTCTACTAAAAAAATTAAAAACAGTTTTTGAATTATATTTTTTAGTTTTACTTAGAGAAACTTTCTAATAAACATAGACCAAATTTCGAAATCACAATTTTCCAGGGTAAACCCGCTCACCTTATCTTTTCAAGACGGAAGAGTTTTATTTTTTAAATATTAAAGTTCGTCTTATTCCCGTCTTAAGTATGAATTATTATTGATAATTTATGAGTTTTATAAACAATTCTATAAACAACAAATTGGTTTAATAAATAATGAACATAGGTTTCATGAATTACAACTATGGATTTAAATAGTGTTATATTTTATTAAGAGAAAGTGAAATGTAGTTACAATTTTAGTTTTAATAAGTCATAAATTGTGTTATTGTTGAAATATAATACGTGAAATTATTTTATTCTAAATTTTAAATTTAAAACTAAGTGAGCGGCTTTACCCCGACTTCACGTGAGCGACTTTACCCCGAGTGTATTCCTCACATTTCAGAATAAATTTAATTAAATCTTTTTAAAATAAGACAAAACTATATATGTACTTCGAAGAAGGACATCCAATAGCAACAAGAAAAATTTGCCAGATAAAATAAGACTCAAAAATAATGATCGAAAAACTTAAAAATCCAAAATACGGTTTTTTTTTCTGACACCTCTAAAAACATTTGATCGTCTCTGATTCTATGTTGAGTTTATGAAACTAAACGAAAGTTCGTTAATATAAGTTGAATGACAAGTACTATTCACAGTACCAATATCTTCATCTTAAGTTTAGTTCATGGCGTAAAATCGCTAGTGAGCGGGTTTACCCTGTGAGCGGGTTTACCCCAGTCTCCCCTACGGATTTTTTTAGATTTAGAATTTAATACAATTCCATGGTAAGTGAGCATGGAAATTCCCTTCTAGTATGGGATTTAGATGAAACTGTGCTTTATTGTTCTCTTGAATATAACTAAAGAAATAGTGCAACTTTTTTGGAAAAATATTCAGAAACATAGGAGATATACAACTGTGAAATTTTTAAGAATTTTTTTTAAAACCGCATAAATTTTTACTGATAAAAGATATTAAGCTCAATTTTTTTACAATTGTCCATAAAAAGACCTACTTTTAACTAAAAAAATTTTGAAAGAAGATTTATTCAATACTTTGTTGATAAAAAAAGATTTTATTTTAGAATTAAAAAACACATATTTTTGTTAATTACATTCTCATCATATAAAAAAGTATTAGTTTTGTGCAAATTTTGACTTTTGCTAATTTTATAAAATTTTCACGTTTTGGGGTCCCCTGAACCCAAAAAACATGGTTTGGCAATAAATAATTTGTTTAAACAACTACTTAACTAAATGTTTATTTATCTAATGATAATTGAATACTATTTCCTATCTCAGTGTATTTTTGTAATACAATTTATAATTAATTTAGTAATTTTTTTTTATTTTTTTATTATTTATAGGTATTTGTTTAAAACTATTGTTGACGACAATTGGAATAATATTTTTAATTATGAGTTTTGTGTCTTTGGACATATATGTTATTATTAAGATACTTAAATAGTTAATTTAATATTTTTTTCAAAAATATTCAACAAATATTGCAATTGTAGGTTAAATTTTTCACTTAATGGTTTAAATAAATTATATTGCAAGAAGAAATTCAAAATTCCGGCTCAATGGCGATCTGGGGAAATTATAGCTGAAGATTTAGAAAAAAAGAAAGTCAAATTTCATCAAAAATTGTAGACTGTAGGTGATTATGAACACTAAATTGTAATTCTGAACTACTGTGCGGCGGTTCACCTGCCACGCGGTGCACGCGGTAGAGAGACGTACCGCTTAGTAGAAAAAATCCACTTCTCCTAGCACTTTAAAGAAATCAAAGACATTTGGCAGTGGACATGCTTCTCCCAGCACATCAAAGACATCCATGATGTTCGGTAGTGAACAACCATCGGCGGGGTTGAGAACATGGTTTATTTTACAATTAATTTTCCAATAACAAATAGTAATTTTCAACAAAAATTTTTTTTATCTGTTTAATTAAAAATGCAGTATTTACAAAAATTAAAGCTTCATTAAAATCCGTTTATTATATTCCAAGATATGCATTTTTTAATTGAGCACTGTAAAAAACTTTAATTGTTTATAACTCAGAAAAATTTAAATTTTATTTAAAAATCCTTTGAACAGTTCAATGTCTAAACGGTGAAAAAAGCATGTTTTTAACAATTTTTTTTGCGATACGCAGAAAGTTAAGTTATTTTGTCGCTTCGCATATAATATTGCAACATTTGAACAATATTTCTCTAACTTTTAATTAAAAAATATAAAGAATTGAGCAAGAAAATGAGATTTTCCTCAGGCGCCTAAAAAAATTTATTTGCGGTGTACACTCTAACTCGCAACATAATCACCCAAATCAAAAAAATCAAAGTGCATTTGTCAAAGCAGATAATTTTGGAGGTAACGCTGGAAGGAATTTTTTTTTATTTTTTGATTTTGTAGCACTTGAAAGCCAAAAAGTCGATTTTCGCTAAAAAGAATCGACTAATTTGTTATTGTAAAATTTGTAATTTAAAAAAAATTTCCTCCCAGCGTTACCTCAAAAAACATCTCCTTTGACAAATGCACTTTGATTTATTTGATTTGGATGATTCTGTTTCAGGTTAGAGTGTAGACCGCAAATTTTTGGAGGCGCCTGAAGAAAATCTTATTATCTCGCTCAATTCTCAATATTTTTTAATTCAAATTTAGAGAAATATTGTTCAAATGTTACAATATTATATGCAAAGCGATAAAATAAATTAACTTTTTGCGTATCGCCAAAAAAAATTCTTAAAAACATGACTTTTTTCACCGTTAAAACCTTATCCCCCTAATTAACTCATTATGACGTTTACATTTTACATGTTGTCAATTGAATACAGTAAATATGAAATTTTACTGTTACACTTCAGGAAGCCTTACCCTAGTCTTAAGGGGTCTACCCACTTTAAAAAAAAGAAAAAATTGATTTTTTATTAGGGGAGAGGGCCCCAAGATGGACATTTCCTATAAAATTTTTGTTTAAAGTGACAGCATCTTCTCAATTTTTTTATTTTTGTTGTTTGTATAGACGAAGATTTTTTTGCATATTTGAAAAATAAAACCAGTTTTTTTTCTACTGCGCATATCGCCTGAATTTTTTGTCAAAAAAAGTTTTATTTCCGATTTGTCTCAAGTCGATAAAGTTATTTAAATTTTTGATTTTAGATAGGTATTTATCGTTATAATATTATTTATTTATCGTATAATAATATTCTAAAATGATTTTATTAATATTTTGTTTGTATACAATTTTTTTCTGGGTTTCAAAAAATGGTATCATTTACCGTAAGATGGACACTTTCAAGACCCTAAGATGGACACTACATTTCAACGTATTTATTTTCATGCTTTCGATTACACATTTTTTAAATAATTTTGTAAGCCTCGTAATTAAGATTTTTTATTTTTACCACCATGGAATGTAGAGCTATCGATAGAGAATTCGATATATCGATATATCTTAACTTGTTAAATTAAAATTAAATATGTTATTTTTTTTTATTCTCAAGTTATAAAATTAAGATTTTTAATAATGTTATTCCTAGTAAATAGAATAAAATGATTAAACATTAGTTTAAAAATTAATACAGGATGTTTATTTTTAATTTACCACACTTTAAAGTGATTTTTAAGAAGGTGTTCATCTTGGGGCCACTTTTTTTTGTCAAAAATTTTAACAATTAGAAAAAATGCTATAAAAAATGTTTAAGTTCAAAATAAAATTTTATCTCAGTGGCCATATGTTACCTAATAAATTGTACTTTCATTTAGTATAAAACATTTTAACATATCTTATTCGGTTTGAATTTTAGAGCCATCAATCGAAGAGGTGTCCATCTTGGGGCCCTCTCCCCTACATTTTTTGACAGTATATATATCCAAAAGTATCATACTTAAATATTATAAAGATTTGAGCAGTCTAACTGCACTTTTGTGCAACTTTTATTTTGTTATTTCAGCACGCTAATCCGTTACCGTCAAGTAGCGTATCTTTTTCAATCTTTTCACGTTCAGTTCCTTCGGATTTACATGTAACTCGTTACTCGAAAGTTTTTTGGGTCGCTGATCACGAGACAGATATTAGTTTTTATAAATTCAAAATGGCGAATCCAATATGGCAAACATTTTTAAAACTTCATTAAAACTCGTTACTCATGGATTTTCGGGGTCGCTGATTACAAATATGATATCAGTTTTTCAAAATTTAAAATAGCTATTTAGGATTCGCTATTTTGAATTTGCAAAAACAGACACTAGATTTGTAATCAGCGACCTCAAAAACGTTTTTTCGAAAGTATATATTTCTAGAAGTATTATACTAAAATTTTATAAAAATCGGAGCAGTCTAACTGCACTTTTGTGCGACCTTTTTTTAATACTTCAGCGCGCTAATTTGCTACCGTCAATTTTATTTTTTCTAGACACGTAAAATTTTAAGTATTCGGTGTTAGTTTTTTGGTTACCCCACTTGACGGTAGTGATTTTTCCATAATGGAAAGAAAGTGCATGGAGACGTTCATGTACAAAATCGAAAAATCGAAAATTTCAGGGAGTGCTTCCTCAAGCTTCTAAGTCAAATGAAAGCTGTAGTAGTGCATCTGCAAAAAGCTAAAAGAATCGAAACATACAAGTTTCGATGTACCCATTAATGAAACTTCAAGGTATAGTATATTCAGTTTCTTCTGGTTTTCTCAACGTTGCAGCAGTATGTGAAATGTAAAGTGGGTGATAAAGATGTTTTATTCTCAAAATCTGGACAGCGAGGACTCTGTTTTAAACTTTGCGTTACATGTGATTGCGGAGAAAAGTATATTAATTCGTGTCCACTAATTTCGACTGGATATGAGATCAACCGTCGTATAGTGTTTGTTATGCGTTTGATTGACGTTGGACTGACTGGCATCCACATGTTTTGCGGTCTCATGGAACTTGGAAAAGGAATAAATTCTTCTTTTTATTGTAAAATTATCGATACGATCTCTATCGCTGTAAAAAGTGTATTTGATCTAGTCACGCTCAAGGCTGTTAGAGAAGAAAAACTTTTGAATGCTCAACACTGAGAACCCGAAGATGTTTTAAACCGTTTCAGGTGATGGTTCCTGGCAAAAAAGAGGATTTTCTTCTCTTATTGGAATAGTCTCTTTAATCTATATGCGCTGTAAAAAAATTGCAAACGTCGTTATCAAATCAAGATACTGCAAAGCTTGTGAGAAGAGAAAAGAAACAGAACAGACGGTTGAATGTGAACTTTGGTATGAAGAGCATAAAAAAGACTGTAGTGCTAACCACTCAGGTAGTGCTGGAAAAATGGAGGTTAACGGTATATGTAAAATGTTTTGGCAATCTCCCGAAAAATTTGCTGTGCGTTATAGTTTTTATATTGGAGACGGCGATTCCAAGACATTTAAATTGTTGCTTAGTACAGCACCGTATGGTGAAAACTTTTTTGTCAAAAATTTAGAGTGCGTCTTACACGTTGCAAAAAGAATGTTTAAACGTGCTATTGAAGCTAAAAAGATTCTTACGCAGGCAAGAAAAGAAGCGAAAAAGGACGAGATAAAACCTTCACCAAAGAAAAAAGGTGCAGCCAAAAAAGTTAAAGTGAAGAAGAAAACGGCTGCCGTAAAAAAAGCTCCTGTTGTCAAAACTCAAGATTTAACGATGAAACTAATGAAAGAACTGTCAACAAACTATGGTTTGGCAATTCAAAGACACCTTCATTCTGTAAGCGAAATGCGGAAAGAGATCTGGGCGGGGTATTATCACAAAATTTTAACTGATCAAAATGCGCAGCATTCATACTGTTCCGAATCTTGGTGTAAATATAAAAAAGCCGTGAGAGATAATACAGTTGAAAAATTCAAACATCCTCCTGCTCTCGCTAAAGATGTTCAAAAGATTCTAAAACCGATTTACGAAGACTTGACTAAGAAAGAATTACTTGAAAGATGTGTCGGTGAAAACACACAGAATAACAACGAATCTTTTAACAATTGCGTTTAATCGATGGCTCCTAAACACATTTTTAGCTGTAAAAAAATTGTGGAGATTGCTTGTCAAACAGCTGCGTGTATATTTAACGAAGGTTTTCAACCAGTTCTGAAGATTTTGGAAGTAATGGGAGTTAAAATCGGTCCGACCGCCGTAGAGTTCGTCGCCAAACGTGACAGCGAACGTATAAAAAATCGCTAACCGCCGCAGCACCGATACCTCCAAAGAAGCCAGAACGAAACGAAGAAATGCTATTTTGAACAAAAACGAACTTTATGAAGAAACGGAAGGTATAATGTACGGTGCAGGCATCGCTGATTAAGCACAGGTAAGTCTTTTACAAATTTTCATTTACTATCATTTTCATTTACTATCATATTCGTAATCAGCGACCTAAAAAAACCCCAGATACAAAGTTTCATAAAAATCCAACATTTTTTAAAATTTAGTCCGTCATATTGAATCCGGCATTTAAAATTTTTTAAAACTGATGTTAGAATCGTAATCAGTGACCCAAAACACCCCTAGATACCAAATTTCGTAAAATTCTAACATTTTTTAAAAAAAGTCATCCGCCATATTAGATCCGCCATTTTGAATTTTTGAAAACTGATATCAGATTTGCAATCAGCGACCCAAAATACCCCTGGATACCAAATTTCATAAAATTCCAACATTTTTTTAAAAAATTCAACCGCCATATTGGATCCGACATTTTGAATTTTGAAAACCTGACATCGAATTCGGAATCAGCGACCCCGCAAACCATATATACAAATGATAATGTATTTTTAAAATCAATTTAAAAATAAAAAAACGATAATTCTCTTCTTGAAAACAATCGGGCGTTAAAAGTATAGCAAAAACTTTAAACGCGTTTTTCTCAAAACAACGTTTTTCGACCGCTTGTTGATGATATCTCCGAACCTACTGAACCGATCCTTACCAAATTAATACCACATATTCTTTGGGACCATAGCTCTTGCGCATATCGAGGGATTTTCAAAATTTTGATTTTAAATATTTTTTGGGGCCCAAAACGGTCAAAAAACAACGTTTTTTACATTTTTTCGAAAAATGTCCGCCATTTTGTCAATTTTGAAAAAAAATTGTATGATATGCGCAAGAGCCATTAACATGCAGAATCTAATACAGTTTGCATTTTTCGTTTCACATTATCCACGCCAAAAATTTAATTAACAGCGCACACCCCTTTCTTTTTTAAACATAATTTTTAACAATTATTTTTAAATAAAAAAACAAATTGAAAAAATCAAAATATTTTTTTTTGCACTTTAAGAGTGTATTTAAGATGTGTAATACCTCACATAAAAATATTTATAATATAAACCTATTAAAAAATTAATGAAAATAGCCTTTTTTTAGCGCGTCTAAAGTGGGTAGACCCCTTAACATAACATGAAAATTTTATCATATAATATCGTACTTGGGAATCATAAAAAAATGGATTTTTGCAAGAAAAAATTCGAAAAAACCATATTATGATATTAGTGAAAATGTGAGATTTTTAGTTAATTTTTCTATTTTATTTATTCAATAGTTAAAATGTGATTTTGAAATGTTGTAGTAAATAATTTCGTTAATGAAAATGAATGCAAGATTGAGCCTGCCATGTGCCTGTTCCTCGTATAAATCATAAGATACTTATTTCGTAAAAATAATCTTTTTTCTGCATATTTATATAATGAAATAATATTTGTACTTACGAGAATCTTCCCTGCTTTCACTTTTATCACTCATCTTTCATGAAGAAAAATATTATTTGCTTTTATTAACAATTAAAACATTACAGCGCATCAAATTTCTCTACACGTGGAAGACGTGAAAAATTCTTATGGAAGAATAAAATAATAGGAATAAGTTTTTTAATTTTTTGGTTAACAAAAATATCCAAAAAATCAATTATTTTCGAAAAATTTAATAAAATCCTTCCCAAGAATTCAATTGAGGGCTTGGATCAAAGAACCGACGCTTGTAAACGCACATATCATTGCGAAGCGTCGGTTCTTCGATCCGAGCCCTCAATTATCTTCATAAACAAAAAAATAATTCAAAGGAATTTAATTATTTACAAAAAATTTTAGTAACAAAAACTTTTTCTTCTCAACAATCCAATTATTTTAAAAAATTTTAGTGAAATTCTTCCAAAGAGTTCAATTCTCTTTATAAAAAATTCAACTATTTTCAGAAATAACAAAATTCTTCACAACAAACCAGGAATTTAATTATTATCAAAAAAATTTTAAAAACATTCTTGACAAGAATTCAATTATCCCCATAAATAACAAAATTTTTAAAAGCAATTAATTTTTTATACAAAAAAAATCGATTGGTTGGAAATAATTTAAAATTTTTTTATCATAAGGGTTGAACTATCACATTCCTTGTAATCGGATTTAAAAGTTTGTATAGCTTCGTCTCACAGTGTTAAATCTTTCCTAATTAATTATTTAAAGATTTACATGCAAACTTCGTAGTATTATTTATGACAATTAATAAAGCACAAAATAATTTATTTAAATTGTTATAAAGAATATTGATTAACAAATAGATAACTTTGATTCTTCTTCACTAACAAATGTTATTTTTCCACATTTTCTTTTTAATTTACGCTCATTTCAAGAATATTTGTCCTGTTTGTTTAAAAAGTACCTTATTTAAATTGTTATAAACAATATTAATTAACAAATAGTTAACTTTCATTCCTCTTAACTAAATGTTTTTTTACGCTTACTTTTTTATTTAAGATCACTTAAAGAATATATTATGTCCATCTTGTTTAAAAAATCTTATTTAAATTGTTATAAACATTATTAATTAAAGACTATATTTGTTTATCATTTTTTTTTTATACCATGAGTCGATCAGATATTTTAAGTTATTTTATATTTTTGTAAATGGATTATTTTTAAGTTTCATATAAGTATTATTATCATTTAGCAGATCAATAACTTTATTATTATAATCGTTTGCCTCTAAAATTACAGATTTGTTACTATTGTATGCAGTTGTTATTATTAAATTAGGATTGTTTTTTAAAAATTGTTTTGTTTCTTTAATTTTTTTATGCATTTGTAATTGTTTAAAAGTTAGTAATGGTTGTTTGAAGTACCAATTCTGAATCCAGTACAAGACACCATTTCTTATTGAGTTTTTTACTTTCGTAGGTGTAGTATAAATAGAATTTTTAATGTTAGTTATTATTTTTAGAATTGAATAATTTATTTTAGTATAGGGTATAGCAAATTTTCCATAATTTTTTTTAATTATGTTGTTAAATTTATTAATTAATTTTCTTTTAATTTTATCTTTAAATTTCTTAAGAACAATTATTTGGTTTTCTTTTAAATTGTTAAAAAAAATTCAGAGGTATCGTTTATAATAATCTTTTTAAAGTTTTCAATTTGATTTATAATATAATTTATGTGAATATTAACATCTGAAATCTCAGCATCTCTTATTTTATATCTGTATATAGATAAACTTAGTTGTGTTTTTTGAAACTTTTTATTTGCAAAGAAATTGATTTTAGTTTTAGTATTTTTATAATATGATGTGGTAATAAAGCGTTGCTTTTTAACCTAAAAAGAAATCTTCTTTGGTTAACTGATTTGCGTAATTTTATACTTACCTTTTTCCAAGTTTTAATGTTGTAAACAACTTGTTTGTTGTATTTTTGTGAAATATAATAGAATCCAGTGTCGTTTAAATTTATTGTTGTCTGTTGAAAAAATTGTTGATGAAATGTTGAAATTTGATTTGAAGTTGATGTTCCTAGATCCATGTTGAGTTGATTGGATAGGTTATGTGTCCTACCACGTGTTTCGAAGTGATCCGAAAGTATTTAAGGCCAATAACTTTAATTCTGATATTAATGTGGAATACGTATTATTAATAAAATAAGATTTTAAGCCATTTTTCCTCAAGGTTTGTTTATTTGTTTATAGCAACGTATCGGTAGCTGCCGCTACCCTCATAAAGTTTATAAATATTATACACTGCCTCCGCCGCTTGTTGTCCACTGCCGAACATCATTAAAGTCTTAGATATGCTGGGAGAAGTGGGTCCACTGCCAAACATCATTGATTACTTTGATGTGCTGAGAGAAATAGTCCCTCTGCCAGGCACGACTGGCATCATGGGTATGTTCGGTAGACCTTGCTGTGGTAGCGGGGCTTTTCACTAAAGGGCAACCAAACAGCAAGAAAGAATGGATTTACAAAATTCAAAGAAAGTACCCCATGTGAGCAGGCCGGAAACAGGAAATCTCACCATCGGTTCCAAGACTGATGCTCAAGTGCGCGCGGATTATGGGGGCGTACAATTTCTTGCAGTGCCACGGGTGATCGTGGAAAGATTGGATCCACAGAATATCGTAGAAGGAGAAAGACTAAGAAAGGGAAGCGCGTCGAGCCTTCTGAGTGTGTCAAGCTGCAGTAGCGGAAAGACCGTACATAGCGCTATCCACTCAGAAGTAGACGACGAGGCGATAGAAGAGACTCGCGAGATATGCTCGCGGCTCAGAAAGGAGGAGGCGACTTGCCTCGACAAAATGGAGTTGGAGGTCGCAAAGATAATAAAATCTTGCGACATTCAAAAGAACGTCAACAGGACGGTAAAAGATAGACTCAGACCAATCGAAGTCCTGTTGAAAGAGGCAAAAGTAAAGCATGTCGCGGCCGATGAGTCGGACTTCTATTTGGCATGCGTTCTCAGCGGTGCGGAGTGTAACCGCAAGGACCGTAGGGAGAGAAGAGAGCGTTCCTATAGACGTAATCTCAAAAGCGTCCTAAGAGATGCTCAAAAACGGAAGCGAGAGGGTGACGTTCAGGGGAGACTCGAACCCAAACCGATAAGAGGAAAAAAGAGGAAGCTCCTCTAATGAAAACGAAAGTACCAGATCCAAAGATTCCTCAAATGGAAAGAATGGGGTCAAAAAGATCCGCAGTTCTAATCCGAGTCGGTCAAGAATTAACGTATGCTGACGTTCTGGGTAAACTTCGCAAAGAGGTCAACCCGGACTACTGCCATACGAGAATAGTAGCAGCAAAAGCTACAAAGAAGGGAGACCTTATGATTAAGATCAGAGGAGGCTCCGACAAGGGCGCTTTCACCGCTGAGGTCACTAAAGCGGTTGGAAGCATGGCTAAGGTGCAGTCGTTGGATCGAAGAGTCACACTCGAGATCAGTGATTTGGATTGCCTTACCCAAGAAGCCGAGGTGCAATAAGTGTTGTCGGATGCGATAGGAAAGCCAGGATGCAGAAAAATGACGGTCTTAGGACCCAACCGCCGATAGATGAAGCTCGCGGTTATAGTCACCAACCCGGAAGAGGCGAACAGTCAGGATAAATTGGGAAACGTAAAAATTGGTTTTATGTGTTGCCCAATTAAAAAAAGAGTAATGGTCGTCCGGTGTCATCGATGCTTGGGATACGGTCATATTGGAGCAAAATGCCAGAAGGTGGACAGATCGGCTGCGTGCTTTAAGTGCGGTGAAGCCGGTCACAGGTTCTTCAACTGTAAGAAGAGCCCAAGTTGCTTTTTATGCAAGGAAAAGTTTGGCAATAAGGTGTCAACCACCCATATTGCAGGCAGCGGAGGATGCGGAGTCTTCAGGACGGCCCTTCAGGAGGCGAAGAAGACTCTCGCAAGAACTAAAAGCAAATAAGAAGTATTAAAAGGAGCAAGTCAAGAACTTCGTAACCTGGGTTATGTCAAGGAAGGATCTCGACGGCAGCCAAAAGGCGTGATTTAAACAGCTTTTAATTTGTTTGTTTGTTTTTTATTAATTTATTTTGTGATTTATTTGTGCTTATACATTCTTTAATTTGTTTTGTGTTTTTTATTCGTCTTTATACAGTTTTATCTTTTCAACATTATATACGTGTTTACTTTTTTTTCTTTTCTTTTTTATATCCGTTTACAATTTTTGACTTTTTACACTTCTTTGAAAATTTGTTTTTTATTATTGTTTTGCTGTGAATTCCGCTTGGAATTTGTAATAGTTTTAATTATTTTTTTTAACTACGGACGCAGGAGGACCGCAGAGAAAGGGAAAAGGTCGCATTAGCGACAGAGTTGGAGCGCCACCCTCAAAGGCTAAAGTATTACGACAGTTCCGCGGAAGGGGAAAGGGCTCCAGAAGAAGGGTTACAGGTTTTAGTGGGTCGCGTCGGGCTGGTAGTAGGTCGCCAGTTTATTAAATTTATTATAACATTTATTTATTTATCTTTTTTTTCGTACACCGTAGGTGTACTAACGGAACCCTTATAAAATCACTCGTGTGTCCGTCCCAGTCACGCAAAATGGGCTGTCCCCCCTTAACTTCTACAAATCTCAACCTGGTGAGCTGAAATTCGGTAGGGATCTTCAGTTTTCAGTGCAGATTACAGGGAAAATATAGTGAACCCAATTGACGGACATATTTTCGAACTAGAAGGGAAAGAAATTGATCTTTTTTGAAAAAATAGCAAAAATGACCCTGTCCCCACTTAACTTTTACAAATCTCAACCTGGTGAGCTGAAATTCGGTAGGGATCTTCAGTTTTAAGCGCAGATTACAGAAAAAATATAGCGAACCCAATTAACGGACATATTTTCGAACTAGAAGGAAAAAAAATTTAATTTTTACGAAAAAATTTCAAAAAATGATCCTGTCCCCCCCTTAACTTTTACAAATCTCAACCTGGTGTTCTGAAATTCGGTAGGGATCTTCAGTTTTAAGTGCAGATTGTAGGAAAAATATAGTGAACATAATTGACGGACATATTTGCGAACTAGGAGGAAAAGAAATTAAATTTTTACGAAAAAATTGCAGAAAATAACCCTGTCTCCCCTAACTTTTACAAATCTCAACCTGGTGTTCTGAACATGGAGAATAGACTACAGAAGACCAATCTAGTGTATATTAAAATGAGTAAATTCTTGTCGTAATCTCTTACTTATAAAACATGCTGTGCGCGGCGCAGCAATCGCATACATACTTAAAGTTTTAAAGTAAACATGTGTTTCTTGATTAACTTTTTGTTTTGCTTTGAATTTTCAAAATATTTCTTATTTATAATCAAGTATAATAATTTATTTTGAGAATTTTTTTTAAAATAATTGATATACAAATTATTGAATTAAGAAAAACCTTTGAAAATAATTGAAATTTTGCCATGATTTTTATTAAAATTTTTAAAAATATTTTAATTTTTGTGATGAATACTATTATTTACGAAAATAATTGAATTTTGCAATGAATTTTAGTAAAATTCCTCAAAATAATTGAACTTTGTTGAAGATTATTGTTATTTATTTCTAAAGATAATTGAATTGTTGACCACAATTTTTAAAATTTTTTGAAAATAATTGAATATCTGCAAAAATTTAATTTATTTTTAAAATAACTGAATTCATGTGCGGTGAATATTGTTATTTGTGAAAATAATTGTAATTTCGGCGAAGAATTTTTATATTTATAAAGATAATTGAAATATTGAAGAGAATTTAACTTTAAACGTCAAGAAAGTAAATCTCATTTTAAAGAATTTTAATTTTTCAAGGTTTTGTTATAAAATTCAAGATTATTATACATGGTTCCTTTCTTAACTGTTTTCATTGACATGGATCTCATGTTAATGAGATGATGATGTTATGTACATAATTTTTAATTACAAGGAATACACTTAACTCCAAGTTATGTAGTTATGTAATTCAAATCCCTGTTCATGTGTTCAAATATTATCACTTTACTAAATTATTATCATTATTTAAATCAACATTAAATAATGTTATGATCATTTTTAACTTAAAAAGATTAAAATTACAGTTAGACTTAGGTTATGTTTCTCTACGTTCATAGAAAATAATTGACATAAACTGCTAGGGGTATGTATGCGATTCTTTCGCCACCTATAGGGATGTTTAGTGTACTAGCGATGAACTTCCGACAAATCGCAGCGCACCTTTTGTGAAGTACATGCATGGGAGATTGGTCTCCTGTAGTCTATTCTCCATGGTTCTAAAATTCGGTTAGGATCTTCAGTTCTAAGTGCAGATTACAGAAAAAATATAGCGAACCCAATTAACGGACATATTTTCGAACTAGGAGGAAAAGAAATTAAATTTTTCGAAAAAATAGCAAAAATGACCCTGTCCCCCCCTGAACTTTTACAAATCTTTACCTGGTGAGCTGAAATTCGGTAGGGATTTTCAGTTTTAAGTGCAGATTACAGGAAAAATATAGTGAACCTGATTGGTGGAGATATTTGCGAACTAGGAGGGAAAGAAATTTGATTTTTTTGAAAAAATTGCAAAAAATGACCCTGTCCCCCCCTTAACTTTTACAAATCTCAACCTGGTGAGCTGAAATTCGTTAGGGATCTTCAGTTTTAAGTGCAGATTACAGAAAAAATATAGTGAACCTAATTGACGGACATATTTGCGAACTAGGAGGAAAAAAAATTAAATTTTTACGAAAAAATTGTAAAAAATGACCCTGTTAACCCCCCTTAACTTTTACAAATCTCAACCTGGTGTTCTGAAATTCGGTAAGGATCTTTAGTTTTAAGTGCAGATTACAGGAAAAATATAGCGAACCTAATTTATAGACATATTTGCGATCTAGGAGGGAAAAAAATTTAATTTAAAAAAAAGCCAAAAATGACCCTGTCCCCCCTTAACTTTTACAAATCTCAACCTAGTGAGTTGACATTCGGTAAGGATCTTTATATATATATATTTATATATTTTTTTATTATTATATAATAATATATATATATATATTTTCTGTTATTTGTAAATAAAACATAAGAATCCAATATGGATTTTTGTAGTTTTTTCTTGAAATCTACATGTAAAAATATACATATGTATACCGAATTTCAGCTCAATAGGTTTATATATATATATGTTAATTTTAATCAATCATATTTCTTCTATATGTATATTTTTATAAAAAATGAGTTTTGTTTTGGTGTACGGAACCCTCGATCTTAGTGCGAGTGCAACTCGCACTTGTCTTATTTTTTTAATATTTCCTTTTGTTTCATTGTACCAACCCCACATAACCTTGGAGTGCGGAATCCAAGGTATCTGTAGGCAGATTTCCCAAAAGTCCCTAAGCAAAAAAAAATATTAAACACTGCAAATAATACTTTTAAAATTAATTATAAATATAAAATGTAAAATTTGTTTTGTTTAATATCACAACCTGGAAAAAGTCGTACTTACGTTATAAAAAAACTTTATTATTTTATTTTTTAGTTAAATTTAAATTTGGTGTAAACTTTAAAATGTTAATTTTCACCATCTTTTTTTTAAGTTTTGTTTTTTAATTATTACTAGCTGTCGTACCCGTCTTCGACCGGTTTTAGTTTCTAATAATGCATTTAACAGTGTATCTACCAACCTAGAAAACCGGAAAATAGCGGGGAATTTGATTTGACAGGGAAAAATAATAATTAGTTACCATTGACTACTTCATTAGGAAAATAATACCATTTGAAACAGTGACCGACTTTTTATTATCAAATTTGTTATTTTTAACTAATTTAAATGCAGAAAACAATATTTCTTAATTTGTAGTACTTTAATTAATATAATGTATTAAAATAAATCCAAAATTTCCTCCAGTTTTTTAAACTATAGTACAGTCTAAATCGAACTAATTGCATAGCAAGTAGATCCAGTTTTTCTCGGTTACATTAAATTCCCTGATATTTTCCGTCTTTCCTGGTTGGTAGACACCCTGTTAAATGTATTAGTAAAAAAAACCAGTCGAATAAACCAGCAAAAAATTTGGACAAAGCTGGAAATTGTTTTAAACCAAAATACACACCGTGTTCAACTTTTGTCTTTACATTGCTCAAAATATCTCTAAAACGTAAATCAGAGAGCCCACAAATACTACTGAATTAAGCTTTATAGCAATTGGTATCAATTATAATTTTTTCGATTTTTTTATATTCAAAACATTTTTATACTTACATCTTCGTTAAAAGATAGTATTTTTAAAAAATTATGCTAAAATGTGACTAAATAACATGTAATATTCAATTAAAAAAGGTTTAAAAGCTATCCATTAAAAAATGTGAAATTTAGAAATTTTCGATTTTTTGAAAATATTTTTAAATTTCTATCTTAGTTATAAAGTAGTATTTTTTGCAAAATTATGCTAAAATGTTAATAAATAACATGTAATACTCAACTATAGAAAGTTTAGATGCAATCCATGAAAAAATGTAAAATTTAGAAATTTTCAATTTTTTGATGAAATTGAATATCTCCCGTTCTAATTAATCTTTTTTAAATCTGTAAATTTATAAACCTTCCTTGGATGAATACTTAAGGTTCGGCAAAAATTTTATTCTCATCAGTCTAGGCCGTTTTGTGTGGTCGGTGCACAAAGCTTTTGTGACATATATTCATACATACTTCTTTACATTTCTTGATGTTTAAAACAACTGTTTTTATTAAAATTTTCATATTTTAATCAATGTACATGCAGAAGTGCAATTTTATATATAAGGATTATATTGTTATTTATACCAAATATAATCTACTAAGGTCAAACAAATGGAATAATTTGATCTAATAAATATTGCTTTAAATCAATTATAAAAATTGCTTGATTCATTAATTCCCGGTCTTTTAATTCAAATGAGCGGATTTATTTGCAACAATGAAATATTTTTTTTGAAATAACTACATATATATTTGTATCAAATTTTTAATTATTTATTATAATTAATTATTTTAATTGAGACTAATATCCCTTTAAGGGGGAGTGACACCTTTGACCCGAAAAAAATAGAATTTATTTTTTTTACTTAAACGATATTTTATAATGTGTAGAATAGAAATTATATCATTAGATATGCTTTCGAAGTTATTTTATGTGAAAAAAATCAAAATCTGCAAAAGGTGTCCAAGAGCGCTTTAAGTACTTTCAAAACTTTAAACTCGTTTTTCTCGAAATGACGTTTTTCAAAACGGTGGGCAGTCTAGCTAGAACAGTTTTGATCAGAATGACTTCGGAAAAAGTTTTTTTTAATCGTCATTTACTGATGCTTTTAAGTACGTAGCGGATTTTTTTTGGTTTCTTTGTTCTTTTTTGGCAACAGATTTTTTGACAAATTTTCGCCCTAAAAATCGAGTTTTGACTTCAAACAACTGCCAAATACACCAAAATTAATATTTTTAAAATATCCTACGTACTCGAAAGCTAAATCTATCTTAGATTCAGAAAAGCTTTGAATTTTTTATTTAGATTTGTTTTGCAGAGAAAGGAGACCAACTTCGGCGCCCTCTATAGGCAACAAATTTAAACTTTTTTACGTATAAATGTATTTTTGTAAACTTAAAAAGTTAACAAATAAATCCCTTAAACCCAAATTTTGTTTACTTTATTCCCGTGCCTTAAAAATTTTCATGAAAAACAGGTTCAAAAGAGGCCTCAAAGGTGTCACTCCCCCTTAATTGCAATAAATAATTAATTATTGGAGTAATTCAGGTACTTCTGGATAGTTTATTACTATTGATGCATTTATTAATTTTTCACAACGTTTCAACACTAACGTTGGTATTTGAAATTATTTATTTTAATAATATAAATGTAAAAACATTTATATTATTGGAATAAATAATTTTAAATACACTGAAACCTTGGTTATACGAACAACTTGGGTGTGTCCGTATAATCCAAATAGGTCACCTTGACGAAAAAGTATAAATATGCAGGACAGTACGAAGGTTCTTCTTGCCCTCGGTTGAAATAGAGTCGCCTGCTAATTTTTTATATCTTTAGAATTTATTAATATATTGTAAAATTGATAATTTGAATTTATTAAATTACATTTGTAGACAAATAAATAAATTAATTAATATTTTCCGATAGCTCACTAACAATTTTGAGGTTAGGTTATATCAAGGGAAAAAAGGATCCAGTAATAGGTACGCTACTGGCATCATCGAGTCAAGCACGACCCTTCCCTTCACCCCTCATCCCGTTTCAGCGCCATCACATTCCGTATAACCAAGGTTTCAGTGTACCAATCAATTAGTAACCAATTAGTCTAGAGTTAAAACTGTGGAGTAACTGGACTAATTATAGTCAAATTTAATAAAATAATTAATTATTTAGCCTAAATACTTCGTAGGACTCATATGCTTGAAAATATGAACATTAAATTCTTACAATTAAATTAAAATTTGAAACCTACAGGGATCAAAACTCAGTCACACTTATCTAGCCTAAGACCTATAACCGAAGACCCCTTACTCTGCCGTACTAACGAAATAGGAAAAACAAACTACATCGTCAACGGAACTGACTTATTTTATCTTTTTTTTTATTTGTTTTTATTAACTACCTTATTTGCATTAAATAAATTATTATACTTGAAACATAGAATGAATTGTGTCAAACAATTTTTATTTATACCGAATATTCAATTAATTGGTTGCAATAAATAAATTCTTTTTTTAAATAAGTAATTTACTTAAAATAATTTTTAATTATGTCAAATATCCAATTAACTGAGTGAAATGAAAAATTTGTTTTAAAATAACTCATTATTTGTGTTAAATAAATTCATTTATTAAAGTCAAGTAATTATTTAATTAATCCAATTAAGATTTATTTGATTCAACTAATTAAATATATTTAAAGGAAATAAATTCTTATTAGATAGAAATAAAAACTTTTTAAATAAGATATTATTTTTCAAATAGTTATAATTACTTAAATCATATAACTTTTTTTTAGTGTAACCATAGTAAAGTAAAAGTTATTAATGTGCTATATTCAAAAAAATTTAAAAATTCAAAATTAATGTTTTGAAATAATTATTGTCATCAATTTTACTCAAATTTAATACAGTCTTAATTTTAGTGTTTTTTATTACAATTTAGTCATCAGACTAAAATTTGAGTTTTTTATTTTTTTCTCAATAATTAATATAATAAAATAGCAATTTTGAATTCTGTGCAATATACTGACAAAAGTCTCATATTAATTATATGGATATTGTTAATATTCTGACCTAATAAAATTCTTTTAAGAAAGTAAACTTATGATTTTAACAACAAATTTTTATTGTTGACCTAAGAAATACAACTGTATAAAAATTAATTACAAAAAAATTTCAATTTTTAAACTTCTAATTTTTTAATCTTTTAATATTTAAATTTAACATTTTTTATTTGTTATTCAAAATTTTATTATTCTGACGATTAAATCTTAATAAGAAACATTAAAATTAACCCTGTTCCAAGTTTAAGTACAATTTACTAAAGTATATTAAAAAATTAAAAATTTCGATTTTTTGAAAAAATGGCATAACTTCCGTCCATATTAATATTTTTAAATCTACTATCGCTAGGATATTAAGTTAGGCTAATGTCTAAAAGACATTAGCGGGCATACATACACACATAATTTTCTTAATAGTATTTTCGCATTCCTTAGAGTGTAAAAAGAAGGAATATATTAGAAATTTTGAATTCTATGCAATGTATAGACAAAAGTCTAATTTTATTATTAAGGATTACAAAATTGTCAGTAGTCTTAAAAATTAAAGTTAAAAAATTATTATTATTGTCAAAAAATTAAAATTGTAAATAAATAAAAAACATGATGATGGTTTTATCAATTCATATGTTACAGCTGTAACTATACTAAGAGAACAGATACTAATTCTATAGTGATGATGAGATGTTGGTAATATATCCTTCTAGAAAAAATTAATTGACCACAATTTGAAACGATTCAGGGACGACAATTGATTAATTGTTTTGAATTGTTTTTAATCGAGGTTAACATTTTTTTAATCGGTTTCTATTGTTTCTAATCGTGTGAATAATTTTAAGTTTTTCTCAATCGTTCTTAAATGACACACGCATTATTAATTAATTAATTAATTAATTAATAAATAAATAAATTATTAATTCATTAATTATTAATTCATTAATTAATTAATTAATTAATTCATTCATTCATTCATTCATTCATTCATTATTAATTAATTAATTAATTAAGTTAAATCATATTTATACCATTGACAATAATTAGAGTGTAATTGAAAAATAATTTATAATAGTTAAATAGTTAATAAAACAGTTTTTAATAATAAATTTTAATAGTTTCCAAATGTTTGAATTTTTAAAATTGTTTCGAATTGATTAAATGTAAAAAAATTAACTGGTAAGTAAATAATTTTTAAATTTAATACCTTATAAAAATTATATATAATGACTTTATAATTATAAAACACACTTGATTTTACAAATTCAATCAAGATTAAAAATTAAGAAATTATATAAAATAAAACAAAATGATAATACATTTTTAAAAATAAATTATTATATTTGTTCTTAGCTTTTGCTTTTACAAAAAATGTGATTTATATGTTTATACGGCTATTTGTAAAATTTTTAAATAATAATTAGTGTTACGTCCGTAACTTCTTAATATACTTAAATTATCTATAATATTTAGGTGTGTATTTCTTTTAAACATACCGTCAACCGGGGCTATTTTGTGCACCAAATAGCTTTTTTTTATTCAAAGATTTATTTAAATTCAGAATTAAGAGAATAAAGAAAATCAACTTTTGATATATGTGTGGACATCCTTCTGAAGGTTTCCTTTAAATTTTGTAAAGAAAAAATTTTTTTTGTCTTAGTTATAGTCATTGAAAGTCGTGAACACAATAACTCCCGGGATGGGGCTATTTTGTGCATCGAACTTTGTTTTTCTATAATGTTGCGTAAACAATTTTTTTAATCGTTTCTGCTTCATGAAATCTTTTGTGTATATATTTGAGAGTAAATTAAAAAAAGAATGACCTAGTAAAATTTTTTTTGTAGATATATTATACAAAAAATGTAAAATAAAGCACTAAAATTTTGCTAAAATCTGGATTTACTAAAAATTAACAATCTTTCTTTAAATTGTACATTACGCAGAAAGTAAATAAAATTTTTTTCTTTTTTAATATATATTTTATAATAATATACTAATATAATTATAAAATGATCGTTTAAACAATTATAAATAACTTTAAAACATCATTTCAATAGGAGCTTTTTTAATGGTTTTGAATGATATTTTTAAAAAACTTGAAATAAATATTTTTAAGGTTAAATAGATAACAATTTAATATCTAATATGATTTTCAAGTTATTTTAAGAGAAACGAGAAAATAGTTTTAAAACTAATTTGAAAAACTAATAAATATTAATTAAAGTTCATTTTTTGAGGTTACGTTGTGCACCGGTAGAGCTTTTAATCGTTTTAATGATTTTAATTAACGTATTTACAGTTTTTTGACAGAAAAGTAAGACAAAAATGTATAAAAATGATAAACAGAATCTTCTTTACTAACTTAATAAAATATTTATGAAAAATATTTGATTTTTTTAAGTGCACAAAATAGCCCCATGAAATCCTGGTTTTTCAGTTTTTTCCACTTTTCTCTTAAAATAATGAATAAAAAGTTAGCGCATTACGTATGTATCATCACAACACAATTGAAAACAAATATCTAACACAGTTTATGAGACACATTAAAACTCTAGAAGATCTCTGGTATAATTTTTCCGAACTTTCAAAATTTTTTAAACAAATTTTCCGTTTTTAGGAATTTTTTTCTCTTACTTGCCAAAGAATTAAATAATAACATTTAGTGCTCTCTATCGTCATGTAATCAAACTTTCATTTTACAAAATAGCAGATTAAAATAATACATTTTAATAATTTTTTCATTAAAAAACTCGCGTGCACAAAATAGCCCCAGTTGACGGTATTGAATTATACATATATATTATACTAACGTATTTGAAATACGTATTCATACAATCTCTTCATATTATTGCATTATATTCAATATATTTTATAAAAAGGTAATTGTTATTACAAATTTTATATGTATTTAAACAAACTTATAAATTATAACAAATCCAAGAAAGATGGGTTATACTTTTCATGTAAAAAAATAACGATAATCCACCAAGCAGATTACTATAATCCCATAATCATTAGAGTGCATAAAACAAGCAGGCAGGTGTCTAATCCCTGCAAACTGAACTGAGAGGTACAACGGTCGCCCCTCAACCCCCCTTAAACTATCGCTCTGGATTGCAACCTAGCAGCCACAAAAGAGAGAAACAACAGTCGCCTAGCAGTCACAACTGAGAGAGAAAATAATCACTCCTCACTCCTCTTAGACAGTCATCCCGGCATTGCAGTATAGCAGTCACAATGAGAGAGGCAACAGTCGCGCCAACCCCTTTTAAAATCCAAGCAACATCGACACGTGTATGATTCCAAAGAATTGATGAGGACAGTTTTACATAAAAGGGATATGAGTTCTGCTCAGATCAGAGAGTAGTTTTTTAGAAATCAACTTGAACACATCGCTTAGTACAAGAGAGTAATTTTTTAGGAATCAACCAGTTCATATCGTTCAGTCAACAAGTAAACATCACATAGTTTACAAGTGAAATCAAAGTAAATTTTTGAAAGTGAACAGTATATCTCCAAGTATTCTTTTCAAAGTGCATTGTTCGAAAGTGAACAATATATATATATATATATATAAATCAACAAAGAAATTTTTCTCAAGAACCAAGAACTAACAATACTACAAACTTTGCGAATAGAAATCAAAGTATAACGTGTAATTATTGCAAAAAATTAGGACACATTTCCACCAATTGTAGGAAAAAGATGTGGGATGATAACAATAGACAACAAACAAATTCACAAACACAAAATCAGGGAAACTCAAAAATTCCTCTTCAGTAGGGTGCTCTAAGGAAGAATTAAGAAGAAATTACTATGCATCCAGAAACATTAATTTAGCAAAAACTAATGCAATTTCATACATTCGAATTGATACTGAAGAGTTAAAAGTTCCAATAACAATGATGATTGACACAGGAGCAGGACCAAATTTATTAAAAATTCGCGCATTAATTCCTGATTTAAAAATTGATGAAATTAATGTCTTAAATTAACAGGAATTAACGATCACGCAGTTTATACTTTAGGACAAGTAGAAATTAATATTTTCGGGATTCCAACAATTTTTAATTTATTACCTAATGAAGTTCCAATCGAACATGACGGTATTTTAGAAACAGAATTTTTTGTCCAGAATAAAGTAAAAATTAATTATGAAGAAGGACATCTAGAAATCAATAAACAAAAATTTAATTTTGATTAAAAAAATTATTTTACAATACCACCAAGGTCCATTTGTAACATTCATGTAAATATCTTAAATAAAAATAAAAGAGAGGGTTTTATTCCAAGATTAGAAGTAAAAGATGGTGTTTACTTAGGTGATGCAGTAGTTTCAAACATAAAAGGCATAGCTTATTTAAAGGCAATCAACACACTGAATAAATCAATTGACATTCCAATTTTTGAAATAAATTTAAAAGATTTTGATGAAATAAAACAAGAAACTCTAGTAAACAAATCTGATATTAAAAATGAAGACTCATCAATTAAACAAATAATTTATGTATTTTCAAAAAATATTAAATCAGAAAATGTTTTCAACATTACAGGCAACGATAGAGTTAAAGAAATTAAAAAATTACTTCGTCTTGAAAACTTTAACAAAGAAGAATTAGAACACATCATGAACTTAGTATAAAATTATTCATACAGATTTCATATACCTGGGGAATATTTAGAAGAAACAGATCTCATAAATCATAGAATCATAACGACAGATGATACACCAATAATAACCAAACAATACAGATTTCCGCCTGTTCACAAAGAAGAAATGACACACCAAGTAAACGAACTATTAAAACAAAAAATTATTAAAGATTCGGACTCACCGTACAATACACCAATATGGATTGTACCAAAAAAAATGACTCACAAGTGAATAAAAAATGGAGATTAGTTTTAGATTTCAGGAAACTTAATGAACGACCGGTAGGTCAATTTTACTCACTACCTAATTTTACGGACCTACTTGACCAACTTGGAAATGCCCAATATTTTTCAGTTTTCGACTTGGCGTCAGGTTTTCACCAAATCAAGATGGATCCTAGAGATTCTTATAAGACAGCTTTTTCAACTCCATTTGGACACTATGAATTCGACAAAATCCCTTTTGGATTGAAAAATT
This sequence comes from Leptopilina syphax, assembly GCA_032872505.1. Classification (NCBI taxonomy): domain Eukaryota; kingdom Metazoa; phylum Arthropoda; class Insecta; order Hymenoptera; family Figitidae; genus Leptopilina; species Leptopilina syphax. The sequence continues at coordinate 53,151,391 of CM065468.1, forward strand.
CGCCAAGTACATTTCAAAAACTTATTGATCAAGTATTATTAGGTCTACAAGGATCAGAACTATTTGTTTATTTAGACGACATTGTAATTTATGCAGACACCTTGGAGGAACACAAAGAAAAATTCTCTAAACTTATGGAACGATTACGTTTTGCTAATTTAAAATTGCAGCCAGACAAATGTGAATTTTTGAGATTAGAGGTAGGATACTTAGGACACATAATCCATAAAAACGGGGTAAGACCCGACCCGAAAAAAGTAGAAGCGGTAAAGAAATTTCCAAAATCAAAAAATGTAAAAAATATAAAACAGTTTTTAGGATTAGCAGGTTACTATCGAAAATTTATAGACGGATTTTCGAAAATCGCTAATCCTTTAAATCAACTTTTAAGAAAAGATATTCCTTTCCTTTGGACTGATAAACAACAGACAGCTTTTTATACGTTGAAAAGTAAACTATGTGAAGAACCACTTCTGAGAAGACCCGACTTTTTGCAACCATTTATACTGACAACAGACGCTTCAAGTTTCGCAATAGGAGGGATTTTATCGCAAGAAGTGATTAGAAAAGACCAACCAGTTGCCTACACGCCAAGAACTTTAAATGAATGCGAAAGAAAATATGACACGTACGAAAAAGAAGCCTTGGCCATCATATATAGTGTGCAACATTTTCGACCATACCTTTGTGGTAGAAAATTTACATTAGTAACGGATCACAAACCATTAGTTTGGTTTCAAAATTCAAAAGATCCTTGCTCAAGAGTAACAAGATGGAAGCTGAAACTTGCAGAATACGATTTTAATGTGGTCTAAAAAGCAGGCAAAACAAACGTCAATGCTAATGCCTTATCCAGAAATCCAGTTGAAGATATTATTGAAGAAAAAGTACAAGGAATAAAAGAAGAAAAAATAGAAGAAACTCAGGAAATACAAGAAAATATAATGAAATGTGTGCAAGAAAAAATTAAAAAATATATATACATTGTGTAGCAAATAAAACTAAATACTACTTGAATTCGGAGATAATAAGAAATCTCCATGAAATGGAAAAAATATTTAAGGACAATGAATCCTATGAAAACTCGGAAATATTAAGAATTCTTCGATCTATTAAAAAATTATTTGAGGACAATAAATCGTACATGAATTTGGAGATAAGGAAAAGTCTCCAATCTATTGAAAGAATATTTAAGGACAATGAATCCTATTTGAATTTGGAGATAAGAAAAAGTCTCCCACATATTGAAAAAATAATTAATGAATGCTACACGAATTTGGAGATAAGAAAAAGTCTCCCATTTATTAAAAAAATATTAAAGGACAATGAATCCTACATGAATTCGGAGATAAGGAAAAATCTCCCATCTATTGAAAGAAATTATTGTACAAGTAAAGAAACTTGTAATGTCATAACAAGAAATCAAAGGAAAATACAAGAAAATGATAATCAAAAAAAGAATATACAAGAAAAGAAAAATGAAGAAATCGAAGAAATTGAAAATAAAGAAATAAAAGCACACAAAACAAAGAAACGAAGAAGACCAAAGAAACATAGCACACGTTTGAATACCTCCTTTTCCAAGAAGAGAAGGGGAAGACCGAAAAAGGTATGCAATACAAATAATAAGAGAAAAGGAAAATTCTATAATAAAGTTATTCCTGACGAAATTGAGTCAGATCCTGAGTATATTAAAGAAAAATCAAAATTGAAGAAACACGAAGAAATTGACCAAGGCTACAAAAAATCGAATTCTGAAGAATCATCTGATGAAGAAGATAACCTAGTGGAAAATGAAAACTGTAAAAATTTAAATAATAATCAAGAAAAATATATTATCGACTGTAGAGACTAATTACCAATGCGAAGAGACAATCTAACCTATTTTCTTTTAGTTGAGGGAGATCCTCGAGATAATGGCTCCAGATCATTAGCCAAACGCGAAAAATTGCCAAATTTTGGTAAACTTCAATTAGGTTTAGCAGAAAAAAATAAGAGAGGTATATATTACCATATCGCTCTCCCTATAGAAAGTAAAATGAAAGAAAATTTATCTGATACAATAAAAAGAATTAAATCTGCAATTATTTCAATGAAAAACTTATGTGAAGAATTAAAATTGAAAAGTATCAGTATTGCAAAAACAGCCCAAATAAACAATGTAACTTGGGACGAAATCCTATCAATGATAAAATTAATTTTTGAAAATTCATTTGTAATAGTTGTTGTATGTAATGGATATACAAAATATCATACTAAAGAAGAATATATGCAGTTAATCGAAGAAGCTCATTCAAGCTCAGTTGGAGGACATAAAGGTGTAACAAAAACATATGGAAGAATACGTCAAAATTATTATTGGGAAAACATGAAAAATAATATTCAAAAATATATTCAAAGTTGTCTCCAATGCCAACTAAAGAAATTAGTTAGAGTTAAAACAAAAGATCCAATGATTATAACAGACACACCAGGTACAGCATTTGAAAAAATTGCAATGGACATTGTTGGCCCATTACCAAAAACTAAAAACGGAAGTGAATATATACTAACAATACAAGATAATCTTACTAAATATTCTTTAGCAATCGCACTTCCAAATCATCAAGCTAGTACAATGGCTGATGCATTTATTAAAAAATTTATTTGTATTTTTGGATCACCTAAAGGAGTGTTAACAGATCAGGGAACAGACTTTTTAAGCAATTTAATGAAAAGGTTAACAAAAAGATTTAGAATACGTCAATTTAAAACAACTGCTTTTCATCTCTAGTCAAACGGATCAATCGAAAGATCTCACCATGTTTTAGGAGAATATTTAAAACAATTTATTAATAAAAACGAAGAATGGGATGATTGGTTAGAATTAGCCATGTTTTCACATAATCAAGCATTCATGAAGGTACAAAGTGTACTCCGTACGAGTTAATTTTTGGAAAATTGGCACGATTACCATCAAGCGATCCGCCACTTGAACACGAAAAATTAGAAACATATGATCAATATTTAACAAATTCAATAACAAGACTTCATGAAATAAGAAACATCGCTAGAGAAAATTTAATTTTAGTAAAAGAAAAGTCAAAAATTTATTATGACAAAAATTGTAATCCACAAAATCTTAAACTTGGAGACGAAGTATTTTTATTACATGGAGGAAAAATTCATAAATTTGCTAATCAATACAAAGGTCCACACAAAATACTAGAAATCCTTCACAAAGGAAACGTTAAAATACAAGTTAAAAATAAACAAAAAATAGTACATACAAACAGACTGAAACTATCGCGAATTAAACAAAAGTAATAAAACATTTTATTAATACCTATATAGTTTTATGTTTCAGGAAGGGACTTCAAAAGAAAAAGAAATTAATTTGTTTTTAATAAATTAAACTTTTATAAATATTAAGCAAATGTTTAATAACCTTTTAACTATAACAATAATATAATTAAAAAAACATTACTTTTAAATATTTGCAAGTTTAAATTAAATTTTTATAATATTTTTTCAATTTTTGATTTTGTAATGATTTGATCTTAAATCTTAAACACTATTCTACATACTTGTTTTGCACTAAAAGAAATTAAAACTCTTCTTTTTAACACATTAAAATAAACTCTATACCTTATTTAATATAATTTTATTAAAGAAGAATTTAAAATGGTATTGTTCAAATTTATAATAACAAAACAAGGTTACTTCGAAATTTTACCCTATTATTGACTAAAGAGTATTATTAAGAAAAAAGCTATTTAAATAGAAACAAGTATTACAACCACAGTGTTTAACAAACATCTTAAAAACGAAGTTTATCTAAAGGTCAAAAAAAATTTCCTTCCTTTTCAAACATTTAATGATTTATGTATAAATGTAACTTGAGAACGAAAGAGAATCGCATAAATAAAATAAATAAAAGCAACGGAAATTAAGAAATAAACATTTAAAAATTGTCATGTCAAAAAAATAAAATGTGTCATTAAATATTTTCTGTATGTAAAAGTAGAAAATTTTTGCTTATAAAGGTTGAATGATTTAAAAAATATAAAATAAATAATACAATATTTACAAATCTTTAAATCTGCAATCAATTTCAATCATAAACAAATTTTTTATTTTAAAGCAAAAATTTTGACATAGTTTAAAATCATGCAAGACTCAAGTTTCAAAACCAATTTGTAAAAATATTTTTTTTAAATGTAATTTCAAAGCAGACTATAAAAAATTTATAATTTGCATTTTATAAACTTATTTTGTTAATTTCGACACAAAATGTTACGCAAAACCAATCCTTTGTATAGAACAAATTATTTTTCTTTTTGTAGATAAAAATTATAAGCATCAAATTGTATGAAACATAAAATTCATTATATAAAATTAATACATAAAATATTCACATAAAATTCATTATATATTGTTAATTTAGAAGATTGATTCAAAGAACATACATTAATAACAAAAATAATTATTGTATTTCAGATGAAAAATATAGAGAGAAATAAGATACACTCAAATCTCGCTATAACGACCTTCTCTATAACGAGCGCTCTCTATAACGAGGGCTCTGTCTCTCGGTATAGCTAGAAAAATTTCCTCCTGATTACCCCCACTATTTATAAACAAATGCACATTCTGTTGATTTAAATTTGGTTAAAATAAATTTTATTTATATCATAATGAGCATAAAAAGTCACTTCTTTTTTTAAATTATGTCAAGGAGTCGAACATCTTCAAAATTGTAGCTTATATAAATTTTCTGTATGTTGAAGTTCAAATTAAACTAGGTTACGTTTGTAATTTTGACATTACGTAAATTGTAAACACAAAAAAATGAATGAAGAATCTTAAAAGTGGGGATATTTCATTTCTCCTCTTGCGCTCGTAATAGAGGGAGACTTGACTCCCGAACTTCTCGTTATAGCGAGATTCGAGTGTAAGTTTGAATGAAAATAATTTTTTCCAAATATTATGCAAAGAATATAAAGAATGGATAGAATGCATGTATAAACGGTCATAACATTTTCTTTATAATATAAGTTTTTGAATAAGTTTGAGCATGTTTCGTTTCTCTTCATGCTCAATCTGAGAGGGGAGGTGTTACGTCTGTAACTTCTTAATATACTTAAATTATCTATACTAGTCACTATTTTTGCGCCCTACGCACACCCCTTTTCTTTCTGCTATTAAAAATGGAAATGTTTTAACACTGAACAGTTTCTAATATTACTCTAAAGATACACACATAGTTATTAAAAACATTTTATCTTTAAAGTATTAAATTTTATTTTAAATTTTGTGTATCTATTCCCTTTCTTGAATAATATGTATATTTGGGACATTCCACGTCAACACGGACAGAGCTCTAAACAAGAATTGCTTTGATGGATTTAAATGTTCTAGGGCTTAAAAGATTTCTACATTCATGTACTTTTAGATGCCGATAGGCGTTTTATGAAAAATTTCATTTCCGATGCTAATAGAGCTGTCAAAAGTGAAAAGGTCCAAAAATCTCAAAATACTTTTATGAATTAAAAGCAAAAAACGAGGTAAATTATTCTGTAACTCATTCTTTAACAGTTTTTAGGGTCCCCGAATATAAATCTAAAGTTTTTTTTAAATCCAAAATGGCGGATCCAATATGGCAGACAAAATTCAAATTTGATCAGATTCGATTAAAACTTGTTTCTCGGGGGTTTTTAGGGTCGCTGATTACGAATATAAAGTCACTTTTTGAAAATTCAAAATGGCGGATCCAATATGGCGGAACAAAATTTCAAATTTTATCAGATTTCCTTAAAACGTGTTACTCGGGGGCTTTTGGGGTCGCAGATTACGAATATAAAGTGACTTTGTAGAAATTATAAATAGAATCCAATATGGTAGACAAATTTTTTACTTTGATCAAATTTGATTAAAAAGTGTTACTCGAGGGTTTTTAGGGTATCTGATTACGAATCTGAACTCACAATTTAAAAATTAAAAATAGCGGATCCCATCTGACTAAAAAAAATGTCCAAATTTGATACACTTCGCTTAAAGTTTGTAATAATAAGAAATTGTTTACATTATAGAACAGTATAAAGCTAGAATTCCTTAAAAGTGACTTTAAATTCGTTATCAGATTAATTTTTTTATTAAAATCTATATAGGAAAATTGGCATATACCATTTTTAATGTATAATTTATTCCTCTTTCAGATTCTTCTGTTAAAATTTGTTTATACCAAATTGTTAAAAAGTTATAAACAATTTTTTTCGAAAAAACACGATTTTTCGAGAAAAAAATTTCATTTTAGACGTATTTTCACCTGAAAAAAAGTAGGTAAATACTCTCAAAAGCTCAAAATATCGCGTCCATGGACCCTTAGCCACAAAACTTTAAAGCAACCAATTTGTTTTTTAAAAATGGCGGACGCTAATATGGCGGCTAAAACTAAAAAAATGACTCACATATGAAACATAGTGCTTTAACTTTTTCAAGTCACTGAAATCGCCTGAAACTCGTTACTCTGGGATTTTTGGGGTCGCTCATTACGAATATGATGTCAGTTTTCAAAAATTCAAAATGGCAGATCCAATATGGCGGATCAGTTTTGTAAAAATTAATTGGATTTGCTTAAAACTCGCTATTCGGGGGGTTTTAAAGGTGCTGATTACAAATAAGGTGTCAGTTCTTAAAAATTTAACCCTTAAAGCGCACCCTGGGATGCGACACTCATATTCTAGCTTTTTACTCTAATATCTTGTTTAAATTCGTGAAAATTGAACATGTATCGCTATTGGATTGTACATTTTGTACTTACCCGGTAAGAAGAGGTTCATTAAAATAGATTAAAATATTTACACAAAATTTCAAAAATGACATTGGTTTGGCATTAAAGCATATTGAATTTTGACCATATATGCAGTCATTTTAATGCATTTTATTACATTTTTATTAAAATGAATTAAAGAGTCAGCAATATTTAAGTCATAAATGGAATTTTAATAATTACAAATTTTATGGTATTAAACAGAATAAAATTGTTTTCAATTCTAATTACCCAATAAAAAGTAAAATGTATACCGAATTAAATAGAATATAAATGTGTGCAGATGAATTATCTTTAAAGGAATTAAAACATTGAAGTTCAAAAATGACATAAGTTTGGCATTCAAAGAATTCAGAATTTAGCGGTATTTGTATACATTTTAATCTATTTTAATTAACCTCTTCTTACCGGGTAACTTTATGTTCCGTGAGTGACATTTTTCTCCAAAGTCTTTTTCTGTATTTGATAACTTTATGAAGTTGACAGCGAAAAATTTCTATGTGGCTGATGCCCAGTTATCGGTTAAAGGCAATTTCAGTAGTTTAAGAAATTTATTTTTCTAGTTATTAAGATTAAATAAATCATTATAAAACCTATTTTTCTTCAAAATAGATGTACTGAGCTACATAAGATAATTTTTATAAAAGATAATATCCTATTCCAACTTGGAGAACACACAGTAAAGTCCCCGGGTGCCGCACACCCAGTGTGCGGTTTAAGGATGAATTTGTATTTGTGTGCGCTTTAAGTTTTAAAATGACGAATTTGATCCAAACTCGTCACTCGGGGGTTTTTGGGGTCACTGATTTGAAAACTGACATTATATTCGTAATCAGCGACGCAGAAAACCCCGGAGTGACGAGTTTTGAGCAATTTCGAAGAGTTTTTAAATTTGCGCCTGCCATATTAGGTCCACCATTTTATATTTTCGAAAACTGACATCATATTCGTAATCAGCGACCCGAGTAGAGAGTTTCAGGTGAATCCAATTATTTTTACAAAACTCGTCCGCTATATTGGATCCGACATTTTGAATTTTTGAAAACTGACATCATATTCGTAATCAGCGACCCCAAGAACCCCCGAGTAACGAGTTTCAGGCGATTTCAGTGACTTGTAAAAGTTGGAGCACTATGTTTCATATGTGAGTCATTTTTTAGTCTTAGCCGCCATATTAGCGTCCGCCATTTTGAAAAAAAAATGATCACTTCAGGGTTTTGTAGCTGAGGGTCCATGGACGCTATATTTTGAGCTTTTGAGAGTATCTACCTGCTTTTTTCAGGTGAAAATACGTCTAAAATGAAATTTTTTGCTCGAAAAATCGTGTTTTTTTGGAAAAAATTGTTTATAACTTTTTAAAAATTTGGTATACACAAATTTTAACAGCAGTATCTGAAAGAGGAGTAAATTTTACATTAACAATGGTATGTGGCAATTTTTCAATACAGATTTTAATAGAAAACGTCATCCGCAAAGTCAATTGAAATTTTTGGTCCGTCTGGTCCTTAATGGGTTAATATAAAGTTTTATAAATTTAATTATAAATATTATACTTTTCTTTTATCTAATGTTATTAAATTTTGCCTTTTAAAGAAAATAACAATAAATTTACAATTCTCTCCGTATTCAAAACTTTCAAATTTTTCCTTCTATCAAAAGTAATCAATGACCAATTTTGACTTTCGTCCAATTGAACTAAATTCCAATTTTTTCTCTTATCCAATATTTAACCAATTTACAATTTTTCCTTTTCTCTAATTTAACCAACTTCCAGCTTTGTTTTTATCCAGTATAAATAATTTACAATTTTTCCTTTTATCCAATTTAACCAATTTTCAGCTTTGTTTTTATCCAATATAACCAATTACCAATTTTGCCTTTTATCCAATTTAACCATTTTCCAACTTTTTTTGTATCCAATATATCCAATTACCAATTTTTTCTTTTATCCAATTTAACCAATTTCCAGCTTTGTTTTTATCCAATATAACCGATTTCCAATTTTGCCTTTTATCCAATATAACCAATTTCTAATTTTGCCTTTTATCTAAAATAAACAATTTCTAATTTTGCCTTTTATCTAATTTAACCAATTTCCAGCTTTTTTATCAAATTTAAACAATTTTCAGCTTTGTTTTTATCAAATATAACCAATTTCCAATTTTTCCTTTTATCCAATTTAACCAATTTCCAATTTTTCCTTTTATCCAATATAACCTATTTCTAATTTTGCCTTTTATCCAATTTAACCAATTTCCAGCTTTTTTATCCAATTTAAACCATTTCCAGCTTTGTTTTTATCCAATTTAAAAAATTTCCAGCTTTGTTTTTATCCAATATAATAAATTTCCAATTTTTACTTTCATCCAATTTAACCAATTTCCAGCTTTGTTTTTATCCAATAGAACCAATTTCCAATTTTGCCTTTTATCCAATATAACCAAATTCTAATTTTGCCTTTTATCCAATTACAGACGATTTCCAAATTATAACAAAATTTTAAATTTATTAATCAACATCAAAAAAATTATAACAAATTTTTTAACTTTATTAATAACTAACATCAAAAACAAAACACAACTCAATTAATTATTTAATAATTAAAAAAATTTAGAAAACAGTATCTTAATGTAATTCTATTATTATTTACTATTCACTTATTATCACTAATTATATTCACTTATACTTACTATTCACTAAATCACTATTTACTAATTCACGAAGTATTCACCAATAATTTACTTATTTAACTTTATATTTACTTACATATAGTGAGTTAATTCACCAGTGAATTATAAAGATTTTTTCGTTGAAGACACGTAGAACGTGTCCTAAGGAAAATAATCTACGATATAATTTTTAAATTTAAAAAAAATATTCGTTCTTATATTTATGTGGTAGGCCCTAAGCGTGAGTGTCCTTTTCGCACTCGTAGACTGATTCTAAGGCCAATATATGTATATGTATATTAGACCTGTATTAGACCCTACGAAGGATTAGCACAAACAATACGAACCCTTGAACAAAAGCCTTTGTAAATGAGGGACCCAGGTAATAATATTCTCTTTCTTCCTTCATCGCAAGGAAAACTATAGATAAAAGTCAATTTATATATATATATATAAACGTAACGTAACGTCTGGGTAAAGGCGCCAGTAACGCCGGCTCTGGTTTCTCTCTTTCTCTAAAGGCAATATAAATAAGAATGTCTTTCTTTACCTAATTTGCATATCTACTCGTTTCATATTAAGGAATATTTGGGTGTGTATTTCTTTTAAACATATTGAATTATACATATATAGTATACTAACGTATTTGAAATACGTATTCATACAATCTCTTCATATTATTGCATTATATTCAATATTATTTTATAAAAAGGTAATTGTTATTACAAATTTTATATGTATTTAAACAAACTTATAAATTATAACAAATCCAAAAAAGATGGGTAATACTTTTCATGTAAAAAGAATAACGATAATCCATCAAGCAGATTACTATAATCCCATAATCATTGGAGTGCATAAAAGAAGCAGGCAGGTGTCTAATCCCTGTAAACTGAACTGAGAGGTACAACGGTCGCCCCTCAACCCCCTTAAACTATCGCTCTGGATTGCAACCTAGCAGACACAAAAGAGAGAGACAACAGTCGCCTAGCAGTCACAACTGAGAGAGAAAATAATCACACCTCACTCCTCTTAGACAGTCATCCCGGCATTGCAGCCTAGCAGTCACAATCATACACAATCGACACGTGTATGATTCCAAAGAATTGATGAGGACAGTTTTACATAAAAGGGATATGAGTTCTACTCAGATCAGAGAGTAGTTTTTTAGAAATCAACTTGAACACATCGCTTAGTACAAGAGAGTAATTTTTTGGGAATCAACCAGTTCATATCGTTCAGTCAACAAGTGAACATCACATAGTTTACAAGTGAAATCAACGTATATCTTTGAAAGTGAACAGTATATCTCCAAGTATTCTTTTCAAAGTGCATTGTTCGAAAGTAAACAATATATCCCCAAGTGTTAAATTTGAAGTGAACTTTAAATCAACCTTTTAAAATACACCAATTTGCAAAGTATAAATTTAAAACAATTTCCAAAATTATTAAATTGGAAATAACCTCAACAATCATTGAAGATCAAATATTGAAACAACACATTCAAATTTCGAACCATCGAAATTTGCTCAAGAGGCGACAACCGTCTGGAAGAAAGCATATATTTTCACAATACAATACACACTCTCTTTAGTGTAAACAAGAGGATTAATACCCAACCATTAAGGACAACAAGCGGAAGGCCCCTTTTTGTCTAGCGCTTAACACCATTGAGATCAGACAGGAGATTATCATCACACCACCAGTAATCGTTATTCTTTAAGTAAGATTCATAATTTTTGTACTCATTGTAATTTTGTCAACTCTTTTCTTTCTTGTTGGTTTTTAAATAAATTATTCTCTCACATTTAGTAGGCTCATTGACTTATCCTCATCCCAAATTAGATTCATTTATGAAACTAATTTAAAACGAGGAACGCTAGGTATATTTAAAAAGGTTTCTTGTTTTTGTCGTAACATTAGGAAGAAACGAAAGAAAATGTTTTATAATTAAATAAGGTTAAACGATTTTAACAAAAATAATTTTTTTATTAAGCACAAACGCTGAGTACAAAGCATTCCCTTTTATGATTCATATAAATTTATTAACCTTTTGTAGGTATCCTATTTTATTAACAAATTTCGATGAAAATATTTTTTTTTGTTAACTTACTTATTCGCTATAAAAAATTAAATATTTATTTATAAATTATTATTTGCAGTTTCAAAAACTATAGAACATATGTTTGTACAATTTAGACTAGTCAGCACAGATTATTTATTTTTAACATACACAGATTTTTACACTGATAAGTAAAAATACACTTGCAAAGTAATATGCAGTCTCAATCGGAGTATTCGAGATTTTTATTATATACAATAATATACAATATACAATAATATACAAAAATGGTAATTTTAATGTTATTATTTGAAGAAGTTTGGAATCGATTTGTTTAAATGTCTATTGAATTTCAATATTTTCCGGAAGTCGGCAGACATAACTAGCTGTTTTGCAATAAATATAAATTAATTTTTCTGAAACTTCTGTTATTGAGATCAAGCTAGTTTCAATATCCTTTTGTTCAATTTCATGCATGTGATCAACGAGTTCATCGGGAATTATATGCAACTTAACGATTGACAAATAGCATGTTTCACCCGTTTGGATAATATTATTAATTTGAATTACATCACCGGAATGTAATATAAATACGGTGTCGTTGCGTTTAGTAGAAAGTGTATTTTTAGTACTTCTATAAACAACTCCTCTATAAATACATTTAATGAAAGAATATCCTTCCAATACTTCTCTATTTGCTGGATCAACAATTTTTATTTGCGAATTTTTACAAAAAAAAGTTACACCATAATTGCTTCTTGTCACAAATCGTGACAATGGAGCAACAGAGAAGATTTGTTGAGAATATTGTCTTGCCATTTCTGAATGAAAAATATCTGTCGAAGTTTGAAATTTATAGTCTAAGATTTCCAGAGCTTTCGTGGCCATTTGTTGTTCTGGTTTTTAGGGACCTGAGACATGCTGCTTTAAAACGTGTAAATGGCTTTCGAAAGAAAAAGCGGAAGTTACCCAAAGAAGACCTGAATGACGAACAGATTCAACCAAGTGAAGTAATATGTGAACGTTGAAAGTCATTGAATTTTTCCTATACAAACCCTCAAAATCTCCAACAAATTGCACAATGTCCAAATCGCATTTAAGAAGCTCTTGTGGTGTAATTTCTGTTTTTAACAAAGTGAAGGCAGTATTAATGAGAAGCGCGAAATGCTCAAGACAATTGTCTGGTAAAATTCCTCTCAAACAGGGTACGCCAAAAAATAGTAGCCAACATCTCCATTCTGTGGCTTTCCATTTGGACTTGGAAGAAAACTCTCTCATTGCTTTGTGATTTTCGAGAACCGTTTCAATTGAACTTAAAAGTTTATTAATATTTTATATGTCTTCCCCTGACAAATAATGAAGCTTAATCCATAATTCCCACAAATTTTGTACAACTCCAATAAGAATACAATGCATGTATTCCAAAGGAAAGCTCCAGACCATGTCGAAAAATTGAGTAAGATTTAGAATACTAGATCGACCTTTTACTCCATTAAAAAATTTTTCGTAAATCCCTAACACTCCTAATAACTGTTGTTGCTTGCTTATCGAGAACAGCGTCAACACCTTGTCGGTGTAACTCATGGGTCCTTATTTGAAAGTCAGGATCGAAAAGATACCTAACATAATTTATGTAGACTCCTCTTTAATAACACCAACTGCATCCAAAAAATCCATTGTATTGGATTCGAAATTGGAGTATAGGGCGAGCAACGGAATCAGCAACAACAAACAAAATCTTGAATTTAAAATTTAGAGTGATATCACTAATTTTTAGATCAACACCAGTCTCATTTAATAAATTAATTTGTTTTATAAATTCATCTATAAAGGTATTCATTAAATCGGGTTGAGGTTCCTTAGAGACCATCATTAATCCTGACAATATGATAAACTTTATTCGAAGTGCAATAGGTAATTCATTAATTTGCAATAGAGCGGCCCAAAAGTTTTCAGTACCGCTTCGCTTCATGACTGCTCCGTCGAAAAAAACATTAATAGTTAAAATATTATTAGCATTTGTAGGATTAACATTCTTATACAATGTCCCATCTTGAAAATCTCTAATAACATTGTTTTGCGCAATAACTCGATTTTTTCCTCTATGTAAATTTAGTAATGCAGTTTTTACATCGTCAATCTTAAATAACTTTCTAATTTGATATTTTTAATCTACCATTAAAATATATTTTCCCTTCATTGTAGATAAGTTACACCTTGAACCGTATTTATCGCAAAGACCCTCAGGGTTGTTTATTTTCTTAGTGCTAGTTGAAATTAAATTTGTTTTACACTCAGGACAGTAAAAGGAGAAAGTTAATTTTTTTCTTTAGGCTCAAATACGCGAGAAATCAAATAATTCAAAATATTTAAATTATCGAAGTCAGGACCGACGCATAGTTTCAGTAAATTAAATAAAGCTAATCGACCTTCTAATGAAAGGCCAAATCTAAGGCTAAAGCCTCTAGTCATAACTAGCACATCTTTTACGGTCAGATTTGACTGAGGAAACAAGATTAAATTTTCCTAGAGATACCTTGTTTACGGGTTTTCATTGTTTGCATCACCAAAGTGGATGTCATCTTCAATATTCAAATGATCATTTACAGCTTCATTGTTGATATTATTATTAAAATTACCTCCAGGCTCTGGATTATTTTCTTCGTTAATAATTGGTTCGTTTAAAGCAGCTGGTTCGTTTATGTCGTCATTAATACCAGCATCATGCAAATTCTGTTCGCCCCTTGAACCAATTGAAGAAACTTGCCCATCGTCACTTTCAACAGAATCTTCTCTTGATGAAGAAAGTGGAAAAACCTCTTCCTCTTGAGAATCACTGGAGCCTAAATAGTCGACATTTATTGCTTGTGCACCTAAAATAATAGATACATTTCAATTTATTAAAAATCAGAGACCGTTATGAAAGTTAAGTTTCGTTTTAGTTTCTGAGTTGACACAAAACTTAATTACATAACTGAGTATAGTTTCGTGCCGACCCGAAACTAAATAAACAAATTAGATTTAATTTTTGTCAACTCGAAAGTAAACAAAAAAACTAAATTTGAAAATAAATAAATTGAAATTTTTTCAGTGCAGATTGAAAAATTTTTTTTGTGAAACTCAATTATTCAGGTTCAATTAAAAAAGCGCATCAAACAAAAAAATATTTAAAGAAACAATATTATAATTTTAAAACTTTAATAATTAATATAAAGTAGTATGAGGAGGCTTCTATGGAATAATAAAGTAAAAAAGGTAAACTCGATTTTCATGTATATTATATCTTTAAATATTTCGTTTTCTTAGTGATTTTTTGACTGACACTAAATATGTAAGTTATTCGAACTTTAATTCCGAGTCGTCACAAAACTAAATTAATTTGTTTAGTTTAGTTTTGGGTTGACACGATTGGGAAAATGCCAAAGTTTTGGACAATGAACCAAATTTTGTTAAACGACGAATATCTGAAATGATCCATATAAAAACAAATCATTCCACTATTAATAGAAAAGAAGATATTTTCACTCTAAACAGAACTTTTTTTCCTCTTCTCAGACGTTTAGACTCTTGTCTATAATGACACAACAATAACACAACTTGCTCCCTCTATGATAAAACTGTGTTTACATCCAGTTCATTGGCTTTTTCTTTATCTTGATTCTTTTGACTTTCTCGAAATAGCAAATTTTAATTTATTTCAGTTGACACTGAACTAGTGTGCTGAAATGTCTTCCTTTCATATGAATAAACTTTTCATTTTTAATTCACATGTGGAAATTTTTATAAAAAAATATTTTTTCTCAATGAAATCTTTTTTATATTGACGAGTTAGAACGCGATTTTTATGTTTTAACGAATCTGGTAGGATATTCTTTAAACATATTTTAGTATTGTGTATAGTGTTGTTTTAAACCTTTATAAATATTGAAGTGTTTTTCTGTTTAAATAAATTTAGCCTGATGAGGTTGGCAAACCTTAGCCAACGAAACGTCGCAATTTTGACGATACATTGAATTTTTTCAATTCTTCACCTTCCCATAATCATTTATTTTACTACTAACAATTAAACTATGGAAGGATTTAACGCTTATCACTCAATATATGGTTAAACTCTGGTTAATGACTGTTTTGACGAATGTTTTGTGGATAAGTCAAATGACAATTTTAACCTCAAATGAAACGATACGTGAAAAAGTTTATTTTTAACGATTGCAAAAGTTAACCTAAAAAAATTCAACTCAATAGTAATATTTCAATTATTATTAATTTTATTTTCAAATATCTGTTTAATTTTAATTTTTCCCATTTTTAAACTATTTAACGAATGCTATAATAAATATAGTTCATTTACGACTGTTTAAGAATTTAATTACCAGTTAATTATTTATAATAAAATTTTTGAAAAAATATAAAATGTATCGATACATCAATATCTAAACATAAAATATAGTGCACAAATAATTTTGAGATCAAATAATATACATGTATACAAAACGATGTTTTAGTTAGAAAATATTACGACTGTTCGACTGTGTTAAAAATTCTTTTGTATAGAAAAGAATTAAAATGTGACAGAATACACATTTAACGACTATACATTTTAATAAATGTATGTTTCTATATGCTATTAATTTTATTATAACTATATAGTTTATCAAAAAGTACTTTATAAATAAATATTTAAGTATTTATTTAATTTATTATTTGACGTAGTTAAAAATAAAACGCTACAACGAACGAAGGACCAGATTCAAACTAGAGGTTAATTTTTAACGAAAAGTTTTGTTTTCTTCAGAATGACAGTATTTAATGACGATGTGTTATAAAGTCTTTATATTTCATTTATAAAATTTTAAGGCACATGAAACAATTTTCTGGGTTGTTTCTTTTTGGACGGAGTTGTGTTCATTCCCGATAAACTGAAACAACTAGGTTTGTTTTTCGTAACAATCGATAGTAACGAGGGTTGGAAAAATGAATCAGTTTCAAATCATTTTAGCATGTGTTCAGTTTTAATGGTTTAGGAGCAGACAATTTTGAAGCACGAAAAATATTTAATGACAGTTTTTCTAGTTTTTGACAAACAACGAATGTTTATTTTGAAATATAATTAACAATTTGTTTTTAAGGTACCATTCACTTGAACAGCGAATTGGGCATTACAAAACGAATATATAAGTGTGGAAAAAGAGTCAAATTCAGTTGGCGGCGACGTCCAATAGCGTTAGGAATTTAAAACCTAGTGGATTTTACCACAAATAATAAGTCTAAATATGCGAGAAGGTTGACAAAAAATTTATTTTCTGATTCAATCAAGGAAACAAATTGTTTCGATAATTCAAAATGTTATAAATGACTTTATAATTTCTACAGGTGATAAACGATTGGTAAACGAATAGAAAACGTATTGTTTACGACAGTATGCGAATAACGACTGTGTATACGATTTATTAATATTTAACGACTGTACGAGGGGGTTGTCGACAACATAAATTTAAATGACTGTTTTATATAAACTTTTTAATTTGTCTGGTAAATGTGTCACCAGAAGAAAGTAGAGGTCCTAGAAGCAGATACTACGAAACAAAAAATTTTATTAACGAAATGATCGATATTTTGATCTCTCAGAACGAAACTGAGACAATTAGTAACGACTGTTATTCATAGACAACACTGTCAAAGACGGTTATAACAACAAATTATAAAACGACATGTGTTATAACGACACTAGAGACGATTGTTAATTAAGTAATAATAATAAAAATTAATAATTTTTATAAATTAAACAATGTCATATAATAGGAAGACAGTAAATACGAAAGTTAATATGAAGACAGTAAATAATAAAGAAAATTAAAAAACGAATGTTCATAATTTAAATGATATGCAATATAAATTTATAAAAAACGAAAGTATTGTTAATAAAGACGATGGAGATCACGATAAGTTGAAAGACAGTATTGACGATCAATCAGAGACAAAAAAGGCGGAAAATCAGGCAATAACGAAATGATATTTGTTAATTTTTAATCATAAATGACAGTTTGAATATAAACGATAGTGCTGACTCAAATTGACTGAATCTTACCCCTTTTTCATATGACCTTGACGATGCATAACAAAAATAAAACTACAGATTCAGCAACGAATGAACGACGATGAATAGCTTAAGCGACTTAGAATTCTAGATAAATCTATTTGTCCAGTACTCTAAGATAATGACTGTTCCTTTAATTCAGACGAAATTAAAAAAATAAATAAATTTTTAAAAAGTACATAAATAAACGAATTGTTAACGAAAAATTAAAAGACAATTACTAATTATAACTTTAAACCAAATGACTGATCTTTCCATGAATTCGCTTAAGAGAAAACTTAAAATAAATTTTTATTAGCGAATTAGTAACGACAGTATAGTATTAATTATTTAATAATTAATAATGGTTTCAATAAATTAGAATTATTTTATAATTTAATAATTAACTTAATTGTTAACGAATAAATAATTGAACTCTAAATTAATCTACAACCTTTTGTGTATTTTTACGAGTTATTGGCGGATAAATTACAGACGATAGATTTGTTTTCATACTTTAAATACGACAGTTATTTTCTTAAAATTCTTTTTAACAATAAATAAAAAAAACGAACTGAAATTGCAAAAAATTCTCATAAGTGGAATAAGTATCTGTCATTGTTTGATAATTTTCTATACTTGCGATAAAAACGAAACTTTAAGTAAACTAAACAAACGATGCGAAATAAAATATAACGAGTGTAACTGAAACAAATATAATTACCCACATAGCACCATATTTTGCGGGAAGCTAACGGGAAACTAACCATGTTAGCTTCTATAGCTAACATGGTTAGCTTCCCGTTAGCTTCCCTTGGCCTATAAATGTCCTACGCTTTTTAGTTTTCCGTGTTAGCTTGCAGAAAGTTATCTAAGAAACTTTTCTGAAAACAAGTAGAGAAAAGTTCTTTAAAACTATCTCTGGTAAGTATCTGTAAGCATTAGAAGTTAGTTTCAGGTAAGCGTCATAAGGTAAGTAATATAATATAAATTGATATTATACAAGGGTAAGACTCCGTCAGAAAAAAAGCGATTTGCAAGTGGTCTTCCGATTTCTTTGAAAGCTTTGGAAATAGAAGTCTTATATGAGTTAAATTTAACCCTAAAAGGATTTTGAAAAATTTTCAAAATGGCGGCCGCTACGCCATATTGAAAATGAGTGTTGCGATTTTTTCAAAAATTAATAACTTTGAAACTTTTTGATCGATTTTAATAAAATTTACAGTGGGTATAGTTAAAAATACGTAGTTTAATTTTATATTATGACCAAAAAAAAATTTCCAAAATTTGTCAAAAAAAAACTCAAAAAAATTTTTTGAATTAGTTTTTAGTTCAGTTGGCCTAATTTTTGAATTTTTTAATAAGTAGATATCGATTCCTTGTAATTTCACCTTTCATTTCATAAAAAAAAATTTATGGAGACTCTAATAGTTCTCGAGATATTGCGATTTTAGTGGGAGCGCGTACCGCGGAATTAAACTCCGTAGCGAGGCAGAATATAAAGCGAGCGTACAAACGTGCACAATAGGGTATCCGTAACAATGCGACTTTCGAATTTTGTTTACGCCACCCCCCAGTTTCGTTCCAATAAAATAAAAAAAAGTTTCCCAAAATTTGAAGTCGATTGATTAATATTAACACGTGCCAGTGATCGATCGAAATTTTCAATTAAAAATACACAGGAAAACTGCACTTTTAAAAAAAAATTCATAAGTTTTTTAATTCTCATGCAAAAAATTCTCCAGGTCACATTTGCCTTCATTTTTAGCTGCACTATAAGATAGCACTTTGCCAAAAATTCAATTTTCAAAAAATTTTCAAATGGCGGATGTTTAAAGTGGGTCATAAAAATGCACCACAATATATCCAAGGTTTTAACACATAAATGTTGTCAAAAATTCAAAAAATTTCTCACTCGGGGCTATTTACGATCGTTTATCATGAATCTGATATCAGAAATTAATTTTTGAAAATTTTCGATCCAATATGGCGGGTTTAAAATTTTGATTTTCTACATTTTTGAAGTAAATATTCTAAAACAACGTCAAGGGCGATTTTTGGAAGCGCTATCTACGAATCTAATGTTAAAATTTTATTTTCTAAATTACCCGATCTAATATGGCAAGGTGGATTCAAATTTTTTTTAAACTATTCCTTTAATAATCGATTTTAAGAGCAGAGGTATAAAAAGTTAAATTGAGGCCTTGGATCCAATAACTCGCCCGACGCTCGAAGGCACGCGCTAATACCAGTCGGGTAGCAGTGAGTGGCCCAGAGGCGCTCACTGCTCACTGACTGGCAGTTGCGCGTTCCTCCGAGCGTCGGGCGAGTTATTGGATCTAAGGCCTCAATTTCTAAAAAAGAGTTTCTAAAACATCCCAATAATTATTTTTTGTAACTATTAATCTATAAATTAATATTTAGACTATTTACTTCAAAAATGTAGAAAATCATAATTTTGAATCCGACATATTGGATCGGATAATTTAAAAAATAAAATTTTAACATTAGATTCGTAGATAGCGCTTCCAAAAATCGCCCTTGACGTTGTTTAAGAATATTTACTTCAAAAATGTAGAAAATCAAAATTTTAAACCCGCCATATTGGATCGAAAATTTTGAAAAATTAATTTCTGATATCAGATTCATGATAAACGATCGTAAATAGCCCCAAGTGAGAAATTTTTTGAATTTTTGACAACATTTATGTGTTAAAACCTTGGATATATTGTGGTGCATTTTTATGACCCACTTTAAACATCCGCCATTTAAAATTTTTTTGAAAATTAAATTTTTGGCAAAGTGCTATCTTATAGTGCAGCTAAAAATGAAGGCAAATGTGACCTGGAGAATTTTTTGCATGAGAATTAAAAAACTTATGAATTTTTTTTTAAAAGTGCAGTTTTCCTGTGTATTTTTAATTGAAAATTTCGATCGATCACTGGCACGTGTTAATATTAATCAATCGACTTCAAATTTTGGGAAACTTTTTTTTATTTTATTGGAACGAAACTGGGGGGTGGCGTAAACAAAATTCGAAAGTCGCATTGTTACGGATACCCTATTGTGCACGTTTGTACGCTCGCTTCATATTCCGCCTCGCTACGTAGTTTAATTCCGCGGTACGCGCTCCCACTAAAGTCGCAATATCTCGAGAACTATTAGAGTCTCCATAAATTTTTTTTTATGAAATGAAAGGTGAAATTACAAGGAATCGATATCTACTTATTAGAAAATTCAAAAATTAGGCCAACTGAACTAAAAACTAATTCAAAAAATTTTTTTAACTATTTTTTTGACAAATTTTAGAAATTTTTTTTTGGTCATCATATAAAATTAAACTACGTATTTTTAACTATACCGTTTGTAAATTTTATTAAAATTGATCAAAAAGTTTCAGAGTTATTAATTTTTGAAAAAAACGCAACACTCATTTTCAATATGGCGTAGCGGCTGCCATTTTGAAAATTTTTCAAAATCCTTTTAGGGTTAAATTTAACTCATATAAGACTTCTATTTCCCAAGCTTTCAAAGAAATCGGAAGACCACTTGCAAATCGCTTTTTTTCTGACGGAGTCTTACCCACAAATAATCATTTACGGAATTTCCGTAATTATCTATTTAATTTGCACTTAAACTTATTTAATATTTCAGTTTACTTATAGCTAAAAAAATAGTATTTATAAATTTAATAAATAAAATAAAAAATATTTCTCTCTATAATTTATTTATTGCCGCGAACTGATTACTTATTTATTCCTCAATATCAATATTATATTATTGAAGAATAATTTTGAAAATAAATTTGGAGGGACTGGGGATAGAACCCGGGTTTCACAACGCAGAAAGAAACAACCTAACCAACTAACCTAATCAACCATGTGTAGGGAAGAATATTTCGGGTCCTTTTAAGCTTCAAGTGATCTCATTGGTTGGCGTCACTAATGTCGGGATAATTTAAAAAAGGATTCACAAAGATATTTGAATTTTCTCATTACAATAAATAATTTAATTTCTAATATTATTTATTAATTAAATCTTCAAAAAATAAGAATAAATAAATTATTAAAAATGAAAATATTAAATTAGAAAGTTAATAGTTGAGCATTAAACTAAACTTTATTTTTTTCCTTACTTAATTTGACTTCACATCTATTCGCAATTTGAAGTTAGTTGTTTCTGTTTGCATTTTGTTCTCTAGTTTTTTTTATAATTAATTATTCTTTTTAATATTTTAATATTTAAAATTAATGAAAATTCTAATGTATAATAAAATGCTTTCAATATTTGAAAAGCAATTAAACAAAATTTTTGTCAATTAAAAATATTCCTTATGCGTTATTTCTTACTTAATTTTATAATTTTTAACCTGCAATAATTTAATTTTTACAAAAAAATAAATCCAAAATTTTTAAAATAATTAAATTTTTTGCCAAAAATTAAAATAAAATCTTCTAAAAAAGTTTATTCTTACGCAAAATTTAATTAGAATAATATTTAAAATATTTAAATTTTTATAAAGAGTTTTATCAAAATTTCTTATAATAATTTAATTCTTTTGTGAAATGTTATTAATTAATTATGAAACTAATTGAATTTCTGAGAAGAATAATTTTATTAAAATCTTTGAAAATCCTAATTAAATTCATTTTAATTTTTTTTTAAATAATGGAGTTTCTTTAATAATTTCAATCGAAGGTTTTGAAAGTAATTGAAAATTTATAAACATTTTTATTTTGTTATTTGCATAATAATAGTAAATCATTCCGTGCATAACATTTGCTGATTTATTGATAACTTTTGCAAAATAAAATTTGTAAATACGTTAAGAATATTAAAATTTGAAAAAAGAATAGCAATTTTTATTAATGAATTATTTAATAATAGAAATAATTTATTCTTTAAATATATTTACTTTACTATTTTTTTATATCATTTTTATTTTATTTATTCATTTGAAATGTTTTTATTTAAAGAATTGATTTTAAAAAAAATATAATTTAAACAATAAATTATTTCTATTATAGGATCGCCAGAGGCAAGGGAAATCACGGAAAAGTCAGAGATTTTTTTTAAAGTACTGGAAATAATTAAATTTTGGAGAAGTTACAAACGATTGCAGAAATTCAATTATTTTTAAAAGTAATGAAATTCTTCGCAAAAATTCAATTATATTCAAAATTTTAAAAAAATTCTCCTCAAAATTCAATTATCTTTAAAAATAATAAAATTCAATGATTTTCAATATCTAATATTTTAATAAAATTTTTCAAAAGAATTCAAATATTTATAAAAAAATAATCATAAAATTCTAAGCAAACATTAAATTATTTTGATAAATAATAAAAATTTTACAGGAGTTTAACTATTTACAAATTTTTTTATAAATTTCTTCGCAATAATTCAGTTATTTTAATGAATAATAAAACTCATCATAGATTTCAATTTTTTAATACAATTTTAATTGAATTTCTCGAAAAAATTAATTATTCTTGAAAATTTTATTAAAATTCTTAAAAAAATTCAATTTTGTTGATAAAATTCTTTATGATAATTCAATTAAAAAAAAACATTCATTTATTCAATAAATTGTTTATTTTTATATTTAAATAATTGAATTCTTGTAGAATTTTTCAATAAAAATTGATTTAAAAATGAATATCAGTTAAAATTTCAGATATAATTGAATATTAAAAGCATTATGGCATGAATTTTTAAATATAATTTATAACTGAATTCTTTTGAAGAATTTTAATCAAATTTTTGAAAATAATTACATTTTTCGAATAATTTACTTAAAATTGTATAAAAAATAATTGAAATCCTGTGAAGAATTTTATTTATTTAATCAAAGTAATTGAATTCTTGCAATGAATTATTTCAAATTTTTGTTTAAATAATTGAAATCCTGCGAAGAATTTTATTATTTAGGGAAATAATTGAATTCCTGCAATGAATTTTATTACATTTTTTTAATAATTGCATTCTTTTGAGAACTTTTAATAAAAATAGTAGATTTTAAAAATATGTGAATTTCAACGAAGTATTTCATTATATTCGTGAAATGTAATTAAATTCTTGGAACAAAATTTTTGAAGATAATTTCATTTTTCGAGAAATTTATTAAAAATTGTATTAAAAATAATTGAAATCCTGTGAAAAATTTTATTATTTATGAAAATAATTGAATTCGCGCAATGAATTTTATTATACCTAATGTTTGTAAATAATTTAACTTTTTCGAAATATTTTATATTCCGAGTCGAAGACTCGGAGTGATTGATATCTTTATGTTTTATAATAATATTCTGATAAGTTGTTGAATTTTAAAAATGTTTGAATTTGAATGTTTTGAAGAATTTTAATTTCAATGGGAAAATAATAATTAAATGTTTATTTAAAAATTTAGTTATTGATGTTTGCGAATAATTTTACAATTTAAGAAATTCGTAAGTAAATGTAATAGAATATTTTTTTTATCTAATTATTTTTTAAGTAAATTAATTTTTTGTGGCAACCCTGTAATATTAAATAATTTATTAATAAAAATTGCTATTCTTTTTTCAAATTTTAATATTCTTAACGTATTTACTCAGGAACCAGTTGAGTCTCCATCAATTTTTTTTAAATGAAATTAAAGGTGAATTCACAAGGAATCCAAATATGAGGCAAAATTCCTCAACTGGCCAGGTCAAAAATAGTATATTTTGTAACGAGTGCGAGCAGTTGTCAATTTTTGAATGAGCACTTTTTTGGAACAAACTGTAGGCGAAGCAAAGCTTTGCCTACAGTTTGTTTAAAAAAAAGTGCTCGTTCAAAAATTG
Organism: Leptopilina syphax; assembly: GCA_032872505.1. NCBI lineage: Eukaryota > Metazoa > Arthropoda > Insecta > Hymenoptera > Figitidae > Leptopilina > Leptopilina syphax. The sequence goes on from CM065468.1 coordinate 53,175,833, forward strand.
GCAACTGCTAGCACTAGTTACGAACGATATTTTTCATAACAAGGTGCAAAAAAGTGCATTTTTTTGCACCCCGTTATGAAAATGAATTTTCTCTAAACTTTGCTAAAATGTTACTATTATTAGTAGAAGTGTAAATATAATTTTTTTTGTTAAATTTGATAAAATATTTGTTGAGTTATAGAGTTTCAAAATTTTGATTTTTTTGAAAATATATTTTTTTCGATTTAATATATTGAAAAGTAAACTTAATCAAATTCAAAGTATGAATAGTGATTTTTAAAGGGTTTTTCACGGGTTATAATCTGGTGATAAAAGAAATTGTTTTCTTTCAATTTGACCTTGAAATTCAAGGTCAAACTCTTAATATCAATATATCTCAAAATCGATGTTTTTTATTTTTTCTAACCTATCCCAATCGAAAGCTTACCTTTTTTCCTATAAGCCATATAAAAATCAGAGTGGAACCATGGAAATTTTTGAGGAAAATAATAATTTATCATTATTTTACATAGAAAATGATGATTTATATTTAATTTCTTCAAAAAGTTCCATGGTCTTACTCTGATTTTTACATGGCTCATAGGAAAAAAGGTAAGCTTTCGATTGGGATAAGATAGAAAAAAAATAAAAAACATCGATTTTGAGATATATTGAAATTAAGAATTTGACCTTGAATTTTAAGGTCAAATTGAAAGAAAACAACTTTTTTTTATCGCCAGCTTATAGCCCATGAAAACACCTTTAAAAATCACTATTCATACTTTAAATTTAATTAATTGTACATATCAATATATTAAATCGAAAAAAGATATATTCAAAAAAATCAAAATTTTGAAACTCCATAACTCAAAAAATATTTTATCAAATTCAAAAAAAATTTATATTTACACTTCCACTATTAATAGTAACATTTTAGCAAAGTTTAGAGAAAATTCATTTCTTGACCTGGCCAGTTGAGGAATTTTGCCCCATATGTTAATAACATTTTTCTCAGAGAGAAGTAAATAAACAAAAAATTGTTTAAAATTTTTTTTAAATTTTTTTATTTAAAAATTAATTTTTTTAATTAACTTTATTTGCATTTTAAAGTACATATTTTTACCTGAAAAATGTTTAAAGTTCATAAAAATCCATAAACAATATTTTGAGATATTCAAAATTTTATAAAATTAATATTAAAATTCAAAATGGCGTATCTTTAACAATTTTGAATTTTTTTAAAAAATTTGAAGAAAAGAAGTCTCTTATATAGAACTATAATCCCAACAAGTTTTTCGAAAATCGGCATACCCTTTGCAAATCGTGATATTTCTGACGTAAAATGCCTCTCTAATGATTCTGCAGGTGATGTTACTTTAGAGAACCCGGTAAATGACTCTACCTCAAAAAATTCTGGAGACGAATTTGACGCAGAAGATTCTGATTTAAACAAGACTTTTGACGATTTACCCTCCAGTGATACCGACTGATTCGTTTTTTATTACTTATAGCTAAAAACTGTCAAACAGTTATCAGCTCGCAGTTAATTTTCCAACATTTTATATTGGTTTCAAACAAAAAATACTCAGTTTATTTTTTTATTTAAAACTTCATATACATTTTAAAAAAATGTTATCTAGTTTATAAATTGGTTAAACTAGTTTTTAAATAAAGAAATGTTTTTATCTATGATAAGCTAATTCGTTCTGCTTTTCATTTTCAGGTTTACCGTTATGACGGATTAAATAAATGTGTTTTAAAGATTATTTTCCAGAGCAAAATATAATTATTAAATAATTACTTTCGGTTTAAATAAAATTTGACATAATTCATTGTTTTTTCTTTAATATTTTAATTATTTTAGTCCGGAAAATAATCATTAAAAAATTAATGTTATTTTTCCAGACCGTTTAAAATCCTTTTTTAAATTTTCAAAAACTCCCGCCAAAGAATACTGCCTGCAATAAACAATTTAATACGATTGAGAACGATTGAAATGTCAATCGGTTTCAATTGGAACAACACATATAACATATTTCTATATAGGGCTCAAAATTTCTGAAGCATGCCACTAATTTTTCGATAGAGATATTTTTATATTTCATATTAATGATTAACTATAATAATCTTCGTATTCCTTTATTCATTCATTCAGTCTGTCCAGAGCGTGTACATTCCGTCCGCAGTAAGAGAGAAAGAGAGGGAAGTATCGCCTGTCCTTTTAGTTTAGAGAGTAGGAGCGAAAGAGAGGCGAATATTATTATTATTATTATTATTATTATTATTATATCTATATACTAGGGGGGCTTTGCCCCCCTGCGCGCCAACCCCCTATTTTTATTTTAAAATTAAGTTTTAAATTAAGAATTAAGTAATAATATTTATTATTAATATTGGTTTTTATCCAAATTCTGTGAAATTATTGTTTGTTTAAATTATTTGTTTCATTGAATTTGTTTCCAAGAACCAATTTCGTAACTCAAAATCTAAATAAAAATTAATTAACCGACAGATTGGCTCAGTCGGATAGATGCCTGGCGTTGGTGGTCGTTTAAGGACCAAGGGTATAAGTACCCTTGGTTCGCGCCCACTTGGCTTGGTATTTTTCCGGCACGTGAGACAATCTGAGCGGGAGGTTTGACGTCGAGGTATAATGATGTGCACCGTCGATTATTGTCGGGTACACACCATGAGAACTCGACTGTCGATAAACCGGTTGTACTCAGAGAGGTTTTCTACAGTTTCCGTCTTCTCTGGCGAGAAAACCCATTAAAGGGTGGTCCAGGCGTAATGCGAGTACTCCTAATAAAGTCGGCTGTAGACGCAAAATTAGGTTAATATATAGAAAATTTCTAAAGTAGAATGGTTATGCTTAATCCAAAAAAAGTATTTCTCGGGGACTCTTGTCGAAGTGCGTAAGGCCAATAGCGCAGGAGTATAAACAATAAAATAAATAAATAAATAAATAAATAAAAATTAATTAGTCATGTCTTATGTGAACATTACACAGCCACACAAAAAAAAGTGTCTTGATCTGAAGTCAAGACATATGTATTCCGATGTATTTCGATGCGATGAATCCTAATACGCCCTCAGAATTTGGCCAATGGGTCCTAGTTTCGCCCTAACCTCAAAAAATACACTAAAATCGTTAAAATGGTCACTTTTGATTTATCAAAATTGAACATAACCGCATGTTGATAATTTTCTAAGAAATCTTAATTCAAATAAACTATTCTATAAGCTTTTCAATTTAAAATTCCGATAAAACATTAAATCTATCAAACTAAACCTCAAAAACACATCTAAGATTCCAAACAAACAAATTATACCATACACAGCACAATAAAAATTATGTGAGCTCATGAAAGTTACAACTTAGGTGTTTTTATGATTGCTGATTACGAATCCGGTGTTAGTTTATCAAAATTCAAAATGGCGGATCCAATATGGCAAACAATATAATTGAAATTTATTTGGATTGGCTTGAAAATCGTTACTCGGGGGTTTTCTGGTTAGCTGATGACGAATACCATGTCGGTTTCTAAAAATTCAAAATGGCAGATCCAATATGGCGGTCTTTATTATTTTAACGATTATTTTTAATTTATTACGTGCCGAATTTTTCGGGACCTTTGATAACGAATCGTATATCAATTTTTATAATTTTAAAGTCTTACGAATTGTTAGAAAAAATTGTTAGAAAACGAATTTGTAAGACTCTAAGATTATAAAAATTGATATACGATTCGTTATCAAAGGTCCAGAAAAATTCCGCGAGTAAGGGAAGTGTGCCAGTTGTAGGCACTCTTTTGTTTTTTTCTCATAATATTTGTCTATGTGCATATTATACAAATATTTTTGTACGAATTTAAAGCTAGAGGTCTAAGGTGACTGTCAGTGAAGGAATTAAATTGATTTCTCTAAATAAAAAAGTTTTAATAGAAATTTAGTAAAATGGAAATTTTTTTAAAAAATTTTTTGTACCTGGTTGTGGGCACCCTTGAAAAATCCGCTAAAAATCGAAAAAATTTTAAAGGAAACATACACAAATAAAGAAGAAATGAAAGTTTATTTATTTCAAGAGACTTCGTCGGCATAAAGAACAAAAATGATGACACGTTTTCACACTATGCTCATAGCTAACAGAAGCATAATACTAGCATGTGATGTAGCTGACTCGCATATCATAACGCACTTCTTATGCACTGAACGACTATATTCATCGCAATTAATGGAGTTTGCGGCTGTCAATTTCCTTGGCAGAAAGTTTAGTTAGATGAGACAGTAGTCCACATCATTGTCAGATGGTAGAGCCTCCTTAACATAAAGGTGCCCACAGCCGGTAATGACAGTCATTTTTTAAAAAGACCAACACATTTTGTGATGCAGGATTTTGGTTAAACACGAAGGTAGATCACAAAATATAATGACAACACTGCAAAAAAAATTAAACCCTTTTTCTGAACGAATCTACACCCATATATTGCTCTTCGGAAACAATACAAAATTACTTTTTTATTAATTTAATGCTAATTTTCTTAATTATGCTCACAGCTATTACACAAATGCATATATTTGTTTCGTTATCAATACGAAAAGTCCGTATTGTCAACAAACACGTCTTGCAATACTTAGATCAGTAAAGTCTGCTTGCCGTCGAAGTTTACATAGGGGTGCCCACAACCGGCGCACTTCCCGTAAAAAATTTGAAATAATCGTTAAAATAATAAAGACCGCCATTTTGGATCCGCTATTTTGAATTTTTAAAAACCGACATGGGATTCGTCGTCAGCGACCCCGAAAACCCCCGAGTAACAATTTCCAAGCGAATCCAAACAAATTTTAATTATATTGTTCGCCATAATGGATCCGCCACTTTGAATTTTGATAAAGATACACCGGATTCGTGATCAGCAATCATAAAAACACCTAAGTTGTAACTTTCATGAGCTTACATAATTTATATTGTGCTGTGTATGGTATAATTTGTTTGCTTGAAATCTTAGATGTGTTTTTGAGGTTAGGTTCGATAGATTGAATGTCTTATAGGAATTTGGAATTGAAAAGCTTATAGAATAGTTTATTTAAATTAAGGGATCTTAGAAAATTATCAACATGCGGTTAGATTCAATTTTGATAAATCAAAAGTGACCATTTTAACGATTTAGGGTATTTTTTTAGGTTAGGGCGAAACCAGGACCCTTTGGCCAAATTATGATGGCGGATTCGGATTCAGTGCATCGAAATACATTGGAATACATATGTCTCGACCCTAGATCAAGACAATTTATTTTTTTTGTGTGGCTGTGTTATATAAAATGAGTAAAAAAATTTAAAAAATGATTCAAAATATGATACAAAATTATATTAATGTTTTATAATCGATACTAACAGTAGAGGAAATTTACTTATAGAAATTTTGATTGCGCAACTTTTTCCCAGAGGCACCTATACTTTATCTTTTATTGTTTAGTAATTTAGTTGCAGTGTTAACTTTAAAAAAATTTGCAAACGGGCCGGTTTGCCCCACCCCCTGGAGTAAACTGGCCACCTACGTTTTTTATCTATAATATTGCATTTTTATAATCTACAATAACAACAAACATAAAGAATCATGCGAACAATGCTTTTAATAATGTAAATAATAATACAGGATTGAATTTTAATTAAATAAATAATTTTTTTAAATAACAAAAAAATGTTTGAAATTATCAGCGAAACAATATTAAAGGGTCTAATTCTCATTGAAAGATAATTATTTTCCATTGAAAGTAAATATTTGAATGAAAAAAACATTCGAATTAATAATAATTTTCTTGAAACTCTAATACAATGAAAATATCCTATGGCCGGTTTGACCCACAGGCACATTTTGAGAATAAATATTTTTTTAAAAGAAACGCTTTGCAAATTCATCAAAGTTTTTGGTGGTAAATATTCCTGAAGTGTGTACCTTCAAAACTCAAAACCTAATATTTAGAAATATTACACGATTTCCTCAGAATTTCCTTAAAAAAAAATTCGTAAAAGTGTAGAAAAAAACTTAAAAAAAACCTTTTGCTTCCACAGCGTTGCACAAACAAAAGTAAAAATTGTCAAATTGAAAAACTTAGGTATACTACATATGGTTGTTTCAAATTTCTCAATAGCACTTTTGACAATTTCGCCATTTCGGAGATATTGACACCTGACCGGTTTACCCACCGGGCCGGTTTGTCCCACTCTCCTCTACAAAAAATAATATTATTTTTGTGAATTTTTGGAAATTTAAATTAAAATTTATTTGAATTTATTTTAATTTGTAATATAAAGTCGATTTTAAATAATATGGAACATACGTAGAAATCTAATTTAATTATTGACACTGTGGACATTAATTGTGACGCATGATAACAACTCCTTCATGTCCCCCTTTACGTTAAAAAAAGGTTGAATTTTGTCTAAATTTTGATCCCTTGGAAAGGCTTAATGAGGCCTCTTTTGATGTGCAGGTTAATAAATAAGGCAAATTTGAAATAAATTTTTACCTAATTTACGTTTAGACCTCACTAAGGTCTTGAAAAACCTTAATGAGGCCTTTTTTATGTGTAAGTTGTAATAAATAGGTCAATTTTGACCTACATTTTGATCTAACTCCAGAAGATATAAGGAAATTTGTCGATTTAATAGGTCCTCTTTTGACCAAATTTTAAGATTATGTTCGCTTCTTCATCTATGTCTGTGACCGCAATAACTTTTGACCTGATTTTGTGGTTATGTTTACCTCTTGACTTACGTCTGTGACCTGAAGTTATGTTAAATATATTATAGCCATTTGAGGCCAACTTCAGTGAGATGACCCTTGACCTGATTCTGAGGTTATGTTTACCTCTTGACCTACGTCTATGACCTGAGGCCATCTTTAGAGCGATGACTCTTGACCTGATTTTGAGGTTATGTTTACCCCTTGACCTACGTCCATAACCTGAGGCCAACTTCAGAGCGACCCTTGACCTGATCTTGAGGTTATGTTTACCCCTTGACCTACGTCTATGACCTGAGGCCAACTTTAGAGCGATGACCTTTGACGAAAAAATTTAAAAATTGTACGAGGCTCATGAAAATGATTACTCGGGGGTTTTCGGGGTCGTTAATTACGAGTATGATGTTATTTTATCAAAACTCAAAATGTCGGATCCAATATGGCGGACGAAAATATTTGAAAATTGAGCTAGACTCATGAAAATTACCCTTGGGGGTTTTCGGGGTCGCTGATTACGAATCTTATATTCGTTTTTCAAAATTCAAAATGGCGGACGGAAAAATTTAAAAATTAAGCTAGGTTTATGGAAACTACCACTTGGTGTTCTTGAGGTCACTGACTATAAATTTAATGTTAGGGTAAGACTCCGTCAGAAAAAAAGCGATTTGCAAGTGGTCTTCCGATTTCTTTGAAAGCTTTGGAAATAGAAGTCTTATATGAGTTAAATTTAACCCTAAAAGGATTTTGAAAAATTTTCAAAATGGCGGCCGCTACGCCATATTGAAAATGAGTGTTGCGATTTTTTCAAAAATTAATAACTTTGAAACTTTTTGATCGATTTTAATAAAATTTACAGTGGGTATAGTTAAAAATACGTAGTTTAATTTTATATTATGACCAAAAAAAAATTTCCAAAATTTGTCAAAAAAAAACTCAAAAAAATTTTTTGAATTAGTTTTTAGTTCAGTTGGCCTAATTTTTGAATTTTTTAATAAGTAGATATCGATTCCTTGTAATTTCACCTTTCATTTCATAAAAAAAAATTTATGGAGACTCTAATAGTTCTCGAGATATTGCGATTTTAGTGGGAGCGCGTACCGCGGAATTAAACTCCGTAGCGAGGCAGAATATAAAGCGAGCGTACAAACGTGCACAATAGGGTATCCGTAACAATGCGACTTTCGAATTTTGTTTACGCCACCCCCCAGTTTCGTTCCAATAAAATAAAAAAAAGTTTCCCAAAATTTGAAGTCGATTGATTAATATTAACACGTGCCAGTGATCGATCGAAATTTTCAATTAAAAATACACAGGAAAACTGCACTTTTAAAAAAAAATTCATAAGTTTTTTAATTCTCATGCAAAAAATTCTCCAGGTCACATTTGCCTTCATTTTTAGCTGCACTATAAGATAGCACTTTGCCAAAAATTCAATTTTCAAAAAATTTTCAAATGGCGGATGTTTAAAGTGGGTCATAAAAATGCACCACAATATATCCAAGGTTTTAACACATAAATGTTGTCAAAAATTCAAAAAATTTCTCACTCGGGGCTATTTACGATCGTTTATCATGAATCTGATATCAGAAATTAATTTTTGAAAATTTTCGATCCAATATGGCGGGTTTAAAATTTTGATTTTCTACATTTTTGAAGTAAATATTCTAAAACAACGTCAAGGGCGATTTTTGGAAGCGCTATCTACGAATCTAATGTTAAAATTTTATTTTCTAAATTACCCGATCTAATATGGCAAGGTGGATTCAAATTTTTTTTAAACTATTCCTTTAATAATCGATTTTAAGAGCAGAGGTATAAAAAGTTAAATTGAGGCCTTGGATCCAATAACTCGCCCGACGCTCGAAGGCACGCGCTAATACCAGTCGGGTAGCAGTGAGTGGCCCAGAGGCGCTCACTGCTCACTGACTGGCAGTTGCGCGTTCCTCCGAGCGTCGGGCGAGTTATTGGATCTAAGGCCTCAATTTCTAAAAAAGAGTTTCTAAAACATCCCAATAATTATTTTTTGTAACTATTAATCTATAAATTAATATTTAGACTATTTACTTCAAAAATGTAGAAAATCATAATTTTGAATCCGACATATTGGATCGGATAATTTAAAAAATAAAATTTTAACATTAGATTCGTAGATAGCGCTTCCAAAAATCGCCCTTGACGTTGTTTAAGAATATTTACTTCAAAAATGTAGAAAATCAAAATTTTAAACCCGCCATATTGGATCGAAAATTTTGAAAAATTAATTTCTGATATCAGATTCATGATAAACGATCGTAAATAGCCCCAAGTGAGAAATTTTTTGAATTTTTGACAACATTTATGTGTTAAAACCTTGGATATATTGTGGTGCATTTTTATGACCCACTTTAAACATCCGCCATTTAAAATTTTTTTGAAAATTAAATTTTTGGCAAAGTGCTATCTTATAGTGCAGCTAAAAATGAAGGCAAATGTGACCTGGAGAATTTTTTGCATGAGAATTAAAAAACTTATGAATTTTTTTTTAAAAGTGCAGTTTTCCTGTGTATTTTTAATTGAAAATTTCGATCGATCACTGGCACGTGTTAATATTAATCAATCGACTTCAAATTTTGGGAAACTTTTTTTTATTTTATTGGAACGAAACTGGGGGGTGGCGTAAACAAAATTCGAAAGTCGCATTGTTACGGATACCCTATTGTGCACGTTTGTACGCTCGCTTCATATTCCGCCTCGCTACGTAGTTTAATTCCGCGGTACGCGCTCCCACTAAAGTCGCAATATCTCGAGAACTATTAGAGTCTCCATAAATTTTTTTTTATGAAATGAAAGGTGAAATTACAAGGAATCGATATCTACTTATTAGAAAATTCAAAAATTAGGCCAACTGAACTAAAAACTAATTCAAAAAATTTTTTTAACTATTTTTTTGACAAATTTTAGAAATTTTTTTTTGGTCATCATATAAAATTAAACTACGTATTTTTAACTATACCGTTTGTAAATTTTATTAAAATTGATCAAAAAGTTTCAGAGTTATTAATTTTTGAAAAAAACGCAACACTCATTTTCAATATGGCGTAGCGGCTGCCATTTTGAAAATTTTTCAAAATCCTTTTAGGGTTAAATTTAACTCATATAAGACTTCTATTTCCCAAGCTTTCAAAGAAATCGGAAGACCACTTGCAAATCGCTTTTTTTCTGACGGAGTCTTACCCGTTAGTTTTTTGAAATTCAAAATGGTGGATTTAATATGGCAGCCTATTAAAAAATATGTTAGATGTTTATGAAACATGGTGTTCGCACTGTTTTTTGGTTACTACTCGGAAAGTTTTGTGTCTTTTCTTTTAGTTTTTGAATGTCAATATTAGCTTGTCACTTGTTTCTGAACAAGATTTCGCACAAGGTATTTTTTTTCGTTTTTGACGATATATTAGCGTTAGCAATTAGTTTCTTTCTGTAGTCCCTAATAGCGTCACTCGTTCGTTTTTAATTCTATTTTCCCCGTTAGGCTTTTGTTTCTTGTTTGATTGTCAATGATAGCTTGACACTTGTTTTTGAATTAGGTTTTGTATTAGGCATTTCTTTTCTCCTACAGCCAGCAATTCCTATAACCCGTTTATTTCTTACGATATTTATGCTTTAGAAATTTGTTTTTTATAATCACCAATAGCGTCACTCGTTTGTTTCTAATTGAGAAGCCGGGAAAAGAACTCGCCGAGCGCTCCACTGCACACGCTATTGTTAGTCAAGCGACCCAAAATGTTCAAAAAATCGAAATTCGAAATTTTGATTTTTAAATTATACTTCCTTGTAGAAAACTGAAATGCGCATCTTTTTTTCATTTGACTTTTTTATAGGATAAAAACTGTAGGTAATAAATAGAAAAAACTAAAAAAAATTTTTTTACCAATTTAATTAAAATTATGAAACATAAATCGTCGTATCTTTAAAAAATATTAATGAATTCACTTTATATTTGGTATGCACACTTATTAAGGTACATAGAAGACTACGAAATAAAAAAAAATCTGTCCGCGCAAGCGCGGACGCATTCTCTTCCGCGCTTCGCGCGGGGGCTCGCTTCGCTCGCAAGTTTCAGCGCGCCTCGGGGCGCGCGAATATTGATCGTCACGCTTCGCGCTCCGGCGATTATTTCGCACGTCGCGCTTCGAGCTCCGTTTAATGTTGCGCGCTTCGCGCGCAATTGGCTCGCTTCGCTCGCGGTTGTCTGCGATTGTTGTGCATAATTTGTGTTCTTGTTATTATTTCCTATTATATGTTTAATAGTACGTTTTTTCTAAAAGTTACTACGACTTTAAGGATTACATTCTCATCACATGTTTTTGTTTGCTGATGATTGCAAGATTAAGAGGATTAAAATGTATATTTTTTGGAGAGATGTACAAAAAGCTCGAAATGTCGATCCGAGCCAAGCCCAAGCCGGCTTTATGTATCAAGTACTCGACATTTTCGAGTACTTGAGTGACTTCAAGAACTCATAAAATTCGAGTTCTCGGGTAAATTCGAGGACTCGATTAAATTTGAGCACTAGAGTAAATTCGAGTACTCGAAACTATTCGAGCTTTTTACACAGCTCGGCTCGACTCGAACTGATTAGGCTCGGCTCGGCTCGAAAAATAAAAAGCTCGAAAAAGATCGATCAAGCTTAAAGCTTTTTGCACAACTCTAATTTTTGGTCTTGATTTGCAGAAGCAGCTAAAATATTTTTAAAAAATTTTTATCAAGTTGTTGATAAATACGGATTTTTATAAAAGTTATAACATTTTACAAAATCAATAACAAATTCTTTAACACAGTTAAGGGAGCGTTCACAAATGATGTCACGCAATTTTTAGGGATTTTAAACCCCCCCTAACCTGTCAATCAATTTCATGCAATTTCACTTGCAAAAATACATTGTGTCACGTTTAGTAGAGATCCCCCCTGCCCCCAAAAACGTGACATCATTTGTGAAAGCTCCCAAACCTGACTGACCCAAAAACTTAAAAAAAAAATAAAAAAAAAGTATTTTCTGACGAAAATAGCTGGTTAACGAACTTGGCCTTTATTTTTGCACCATCTTTAAGTGTGTTAAGTTTAAAAACAATCGGATAAGTTTTTCAAGAGTTATCGTGGGAACAAATTTTTTGGTCTAGACAGACAGACAGACGGACAGACAAACACCATCGCCGGACCATGTTTTTTGGGTTCAGGGGACCCCAAAACGTCGAGATTTCATGAAATTAGCGAAAGTCAATTTTCGACCAAAACTAATACTTTCTCATATGATGAGAATGTAATAAAAATTATTTTTTTTGAAAATTACTCGAAAAGTATAGGGTTTGGCGAAATGGTGTCTACAGCAAAGTTGTAGCTGAGGATGAGGCGAGAAAAAAAGTCTCTAGTAGCAAGTTTCCATATGGAATAGATTCGGAGATGATTAAGTCGGAATATCGATTTTTTGCCAAAAAAATAATAAAATATATATATATATATATATACAGTAGTTTTTCGAGAAATTGAGAATTTTATGTCTATAAATATGTTTTTTGCGTGTATTTGGATGAGATTATGTAAAAATAGTTGAAGTTACTTTTAATTCTTTGAAAATATTTTGATTTTTAGAGTTATTTTCGGATTTTTTTGGGATTTTTTAGTTTTTTTGACCATTTAGGAGCCTATAACTCCGAAATTTGACTTTTTATGAAAAAATGTTATAAAGAAAAGTTGTTTGTATTTTCCTAAGCTATCGTAATATGCAAATAAAAATTTGAAAATTTGAAAAAATTGATTTTTTAAAATTTTGAATGTACTGTAGTTTTTTGTATTTTTTAACGAAAATGGCTGGTTAACGAACTTGGCCTTCATTTTTGCACCAACTTTAAGTGTGTTAAGTTTAAAAACGATCGGATAAGTTTTTCAAGAGTTATCGTGGGAACAAATTTTTTGGTCTACAGACAGACAGACAGACGGACAGACAGACGAACAGACAGACACCATCGCCGGACCATGTTTTTTGGGTTCAGGGGACCCCAAAACGTCGAGATTTCATGAAATTAGCGAAAGTCAATTTTCGACCAAAACTAATACTTTCTCATATGATGAGAATGTAAAAATAAAAAATCATTAATTTGTTAATAACAATTAATTGTAAATAGTGAACGGTCGGTAATAGGGTTTTCTTACCTTTGACGAAAAAAAGTCTGTGGGGAACTTTGAAGTTGAAAAAACTTTCAGTGAGACATTTGTTTATAATAAAATAAGGAAGTTTTCTGGAAATTTGCAAACTAATTCATTCACAAGTTTCGAAAATATTAGCGTTTTTCGAAAAAGCGGGTGACGCGCTACCGCGTCTACACGTGGAGAATGATTTAAAGCATCTCGAATGAACGTGGAACGTTCAGGGCTGTTTTATTACTTAACTAATTTAAAGAGGTTTTAAATAAAATATTGTATGTTAAGTTTGAAATATTGCCAATTAAATTTTTTAAATTTATAATAATAAAATAATAAATTATTTTTGATAGATTTTACTAAATTTTGATGGTTTGGAAATTTTTTAAAATTTAAAAACTATTATGTTTATATAATTACAATTATGATAAAAAATTTAGTTTTTTGTATTTAAATAATTGAATTCTAAAAAAACTTTTGGAAAATTTTTTAAATTAATTGATTCAGAGATGAAGTTTAGTTGAAAATTGTAAAAAATAATTAAATTCAGGAAGGGTTATGATTGTAATTTTTAGAAATTATTAAATAATAATATAAAGTAAAATTTTAAAACATTAATTTGACCAATAAAGGAAAAAAATTAAATATAATATTGTAACAGTTTTTTTGTCTAAGTATTTTCAAATTAAGAAAAAAATATTTTCTGCCAACATTTATACACTCACCCTGTCACACATTTTATTTCAAATACGAAAATAGTTATATATATATATATATATATTTTTATTTGTTATACTATTGTCGTCCGCCATATTGGATCTGCTATTTTGAATTTTGAAAAACTAACATCAGATTTGTAATCAGCGACCACATAAACCCCCGAGTAACGAATTTTAAGTAAATCCGGTGAAATTTTAAAAAAGTTGTCCGCCATATTGGATCCGCCATTTTGAATTTTTAAAAACTGACATCAGATTCGTAATCAGCGACCTCAAAAACCCTTAAGTATAGAGTATGACGAAAATCACATCACTTAAAAAAAGTCGGGCCTTAAAGGGTTAACCATTTGTGGCCAGCTTCAGGGCACTGAATCCGGCGGCAAAATCTTTTTATAATCTAGAGAGATATTAAGTTAGTCTTTCCTTATATATTCTGTTCACAGTGAGAGAGAAAGAGAGGGAGGGAGGTATTGTCTCTCCTTTACGTTTAGAGTAGGAGCGAAAAAGAGACGAATAGTTAAGAAAGTAACGCCTACTTTTTGGGTTTAGAAGGGGGTATCATATTTTCACCATTTTGCGTGTCAGGTAGAAAGAGAGGAACAGAATTTGATAGGGGAATATTTTTAAAAACTAATTCGTATTATTATTTAAGATTCAATTATCTTCGAACAATGTAAATAAAAATTTATGAATATTTACTTTTTGGACTTATTGAATTTTTTGAGACATTATGTTCCTATTTATAATTTAAATTTTTCAAAAATTTGATCATTTTTATTAATATTTTTTACTAAACAATCCTAGGTATTATTTTTAAACGATTTTGTCAAATTTTTTATTTTTTAAAAAAAAGAGTTTTTGTATAATTAAAAAAACTAATTAATTTTTTGATTAATGTCAATTAAAATTTTGAATATAAATGTTTTTTCCTAGCCGGTTTAACCCATTCTCACATAATATTATTTTAATGATTAACCCATTAACGCATAAAACAAGAAAATTCTTTGCGCAATTTCAACCTATACTTTTATGAATAAAACGGATCATATTTTATACCGCAAGTATGTTTCTTATAGGTATTGTTACGTCAAGAACAAGAAATCTTTTTAAATATACCTAGAGTTCCTCGTTTTAAATTAGTTTCATAAATGAATCTAATTTGGGATGAGGATAAGTCAATGAGCCTACTAAATGTAAGAGAATCATTTATTTAAAAACCAACAAGAAAGAAAAGAGTTGACAAAATTACAATGAGTACAAAAATTATGAATCTTACTTAAAAGATAACGATTACTGGTAGTGTAATGATAACACAGCCACACAAAAAAATAAAGTGTCTTGATCTGAAGTCAAGACATATGTATTCCGATGTATTTCGATGCGATGAATCCTAATACGCTCTCAGAATTTGGCCAATGGGTCCTGGTTTTGCCCTAACCTCAAAAAATACACTAAAATCGTTAAAATGGTCACTTTTGATTTATCAAAATTGAACATAACCGCATGTTGATAATTTTCTAAGAAATCTTAATTCAAATAAACTATTCTATAAGCTTTTCAATTTAAAATTCCGATAAAACATTAAATCTATCAAACTAAACCTCAAAAACACATCTAAGATTCCAAACAAACAAATTATACCATACAAAGAACAATAAAAATTATGTGAGCTCATGAAAGTTACAACTTAGGTGTTTTTATGATTGCTGATTACGAATTCGGTGTTAGTTTATCAAAATTCAAAATGGCGGATCCAATATGGCGAACAATATAATTGAAATTTATTTGGATTGACTTGAAAATCGTTACTCGGGGGTTTTCGGGTTAGCTGATGACGAATCCCATGTCGGTTTCTAAAAATTTAAAATGGCAGATCCAATATGGCGGTCTTTATTATATTAACGATTATTTTTAATTTATTACGTGCCGAATTTTTCGGGACCTTTGATAACGAATCGTATATCAATTTTTATAATTTTAAAGTCTTACGAATTGTTAGAAGAAATTGTTAGAAAACGAATTCGTAAGACTTTAAGATTATAAAAATTGATATACGATTCGTTATCAAAGGTCCAGAAAAATTCCTCGAGTAAGGGAAGTGTGCCAGTTGTGGGCACTCTTTTGTTTTTTTTCTCATAATATTTGTCCATGTGCATATTATACAAATATTTTTGTACGAATTTAAAGCTAGAGGTCTAAGGTGACTGTCAGTGAAGGAATTAAATTGATTTCTCTAAATAAAAAAGTTTTAATAGAAATTTAGTAAAAAGGAAATTTTTTTAAAAAATTTTTTGTACCTGGTTGTGGGCACCCTTGAAAAATCCGCTAAAAATCGAAAAAATTTTAAAGGAAACATACACAAATAAAGAAGAAATGAAAGTTTATTTATTTCAAGAGACTTCGTCGGCATAAAGAACAAAAATGATGACACGTTTTCACACTATGCTCATAGCTAACAGAAGCATAATACTAGCATGTGATGTAGCTGACTCGCATATCATAACGCACTTCTTATGCACTGAACGACTATATTCATCGCAATTAATGGAGTTTGCGGCTGTCAATTTCCTTGGCAGAAAGTTTAGTTAGATGAGACAGTAGTCCACATCATTGTCAGATGGTAGAGCCTCCTTAACATAAAGGTGCCCACAGCCGGTAATGACAGTCATTTTTTAAAAAGACCAACACATTTTGTGATGCAGGATTTTGGTTAAACACGAAGGTAAATCACAAAATATAATGACAACACTGCAAAAAAAATTAAACCCTTTTTCTGAACGAATCTACACCCATATATTGCTCTTCGGAAACAATACAAAATTACTTTTTTATTAATTTAATGCTAATTTTCTTAATTATGCTCACAGCTATTACACAAATGCATATATTTGTTTCGTTATCAATACGAAAAGTCCGTATTGTCAACAAACACGTCTTGCAATACTTAGATCAGTAAAGTCTGCTTGCCGTCGAAGTTTACATAGAGGTGCCCACAACCGGCACACTTCCCGTAATAAATTTAAAATAATCGTTAAAATAATAAAGACCGCCATTTTGGATCCGCTATTTTGAATTTTTAAAAACCGACATGGGATTCGTCGTCAGCGACCCCGAAAACCCCCGAGTAACAATTTCCAAGCTAATCCAAACAAACTTTAATTATATTGTTCGCCATATTGGATCCGCCATTTTAAATTTTGATAAACTAACATCGGATTCGTAATCAGCATTCATAAAAACACCTAAGTTGTAACTTTTATGAGCTTACATAATTTTTGATGTGCTGTGTATGGTATAATTTGTTTGCTTGGAATCTTAGATGTGTTTTTGAGGTTAGGTTCGATAGATTGAATGTCTTATAGGAATTTTAAATTGAAAAGCTTATAGAATAGTTTATTTAAATTAAGAGATATTAGAAAATTATGAACATGCGGTTAGATACAATTATGATAAATCAAAAGTGACCATTTTAACGATTTTAAGGTATTTTTTAAGGTTAGGGCGAAACCAGGACCTATTGGCCAAATTCTGAGGGCGGATTAGGATTCAGCGCATTGAAATACATCGGAATACATATGGCTCGACCCCAGATCAAGACACTTTATTTTTTTTGTGTGGCAGTGTAATCTCTTGTCCAATCTCAATGGTGTTGAGCGCTAGACGAAAATGGGCCTTTTGCTTGTTGTCCTTAATTTCAGACGGTTGTCGCCTCTTGAGCAAATTTCGATGGTTCGAAATTTGGAATGTGTTGTTTCAATATTAGATCTTCGTTGATCGTTGAGGTTATTTCCAATTTAATAATTTTGGAAATTGTTTAAAATTTATACTTTGCAAATTGGTGTATTATAAAAGGTGGATTTAAAGATTACTTTAAATATAATACTTGGGGAAATAGTTCGTTTTCAATGGTTCACGTTAAAAAATAATACTTGGAGATGTACTGTTCACTTTTCAATAATGTTGTAGATAATTCGATGTATTTGATGTATTCGGGTTGATTCCCAAATAATTACTCTCTGTCTCTTGTACTGAACGATGTGTTCAGGTTGATTTCTAAATAGTTACTCTCTGATCTAAGTAGAACTCATATCCCTTTTATATAAAACTGTCCTCATCAATGCTTTGGAATCATACACGTGTCGATGTTGTTTGGATTTTGAGGGGGGTGGGGCGACTGTTGCCTCTCTCATTGTGACTGCTAGGCTGCAATGCCGGAATGACTATCTAAGAGGAGTGAGGAGTGATAATTTTCTCTCTCAGTTGTGACTGCTAGGCGACTGTTGTCTCTCTCTTTTGTAGCTGCTAGGTTGCAATCCAAAGCGACAGTTTAAGGAGGGTTGAGGAGCGACCGTTGTACCTCTCAGTTCAGTTTCCAGGGATTAGACACCTGCCTGCTTGTTTTATGCACTCCAATGATTATGGGATTATAGTAATCTGCTTGATGCATTATCGTTATTCTTTTTACATGAAAAGTATTATCCATCTTTCTTGGATTTGTTATAATTTATAAGTTTGTTTAAATACATATAAAATTTATAATAACAATTACCTTCTTATAATATATACTGAATATAATGCAATAATATGAAGAGATTGTATGAATACGTATTTCAAATACGTTAGTATAATATATATGTATAATTCAATATGTTTAAAAGAAATACACACTTAAATATTAAAGATAATTTAAGTATATTAAGAAGTTACGGACGTAACACCTCCCCTCTTAGATTGAACATGGGAGAGAAACGAAACATGCTCAAACTTATTCAAAAACGTATATTATAAAGGAAATGTTATGACCGTTTATACATACATTCTATTCATTCTATCTTATTTCTCTCTATATTTTTCATCTGAATTACAATAATTATTTTTGTTATTAATGTATGTTCTTTAAATCAATCTTCTAAATTTACAAACCGCTGCCAAGTTGTATAATTTTTTTTTATAATTTTGGTGCTCATTTCATGAACACTTTACTTCCTCATGGAGATAAAAATAATAGAAATATATGAATAACTTTTTATAAATATGGTAAAAGTGATTGAATTTTGGGTCAATCAATTTATTTTTAAATACCCTACAAGATAATTACAATAATTTAATAGTTAAACAAAAATTTTTAAACAAAAAAGTTGAGAAAATGTCATTTTCCACAATTTTTGGTTTTTAAAATACCAATAATTTCGAAATTTATTATCGAATTAAGTTCAAAAATAGGTCAATCGAAGCGTTTTTTGAAGCTCTACAAGTCGGTAACGATAATTTTAAGATTACTTCTTCATTTTTTAACAAAATTTTCAAAAAAGTCTTATTTTCCAAAATTTTGAATTTTTAAAAGTTTAATATCTCCGGTTAATATGGACGAAAAATGTTCAATTAGGGCTCAAAAGATGCGTCTAAAAAAACTCTACAAAATTATGGAAAAACATTTATAGGTGTCCTAACATTTTTTTAAAGTTATGGGCAAAAAACTTTTTTTTGCAAAATTAAAAATCCAAAAAAAATTTAGTTAAACTTTATTAATCTATCTCAAAGTACTCTCATTTTATGTCCGCAGGTGAGATCTACAATTTAAAAAAAAATTCAACCCAAAAGCTCTTTATGATTTCGAGATATTTATGAAAATGTGATGTTTACACACACACACACACACACATACGGAATGACATTTTTTAAAAATGTCATTTTTGAACACCTGAGGTCAAATAACATAAAGATATGTCAAAAAATCGAACTCGAAAAATTTCGGTATTACAATACTTCCTCTATGAGGAAGTAATATATAATGAATTTTATGTAAATATTTTATGTATTAATTTTATATAATGTATTTTATGTTTGATACAATTTGATGCTTACAATTTGTATCTACAAAAAGAAAAATAATTTGTTCTATACAAAGGATTGGTTTTGCGTAACATTTTGTGTCGAAATTAACAAAATATGTTTATAAAATGCAAATTATAAATTTTTTATAGTCTGCTTTGAAATTACATTTAAAAAAAATATTTTTACAAATTAGTTTTGAAACTTGAGTCTTGCATGATTTTAAACTATGTCAAAATTTTTGCTTTAAAATAAAAAATTTGTTTATGATTGAAATTGATTGCAGATTTAAAGATTTGTAAATATTGTATTATTTATTTTATATTTTTAAAATCATTCAACCTTTATAAGCAAAAATTTTCTACTTTTACATACAGAAAATATTTAATGACACATTTTATTTTTTTGACATGACAATTTTTAAATGTTTATTTCTTAATTTCTGTCGCTTATAGTTATTTTATTTATGTGATTCTCTTTCGTTCTCGAGTTACATTAAGACATAAATCATTAAGTGTTTGAGAAGAAAGGAAATTTTGTTTTTTTCGAGCTTCAGATAAACTTTGTTTTTATGATTTTTGTTAAACACTGTGGTTGTAATACTTGTTTCTATTTAAATAGCTTTTTTTCTTGATAATACTCTTCATTCAATAATAAGGTACAATTTTGAAGTTACCTTGTTTAGTTTTTATAAATTTGAACAATACCATTTTAAATTCTTCTTTAATAAAATTATATTAAATAAGGTATAGAGTTTATTTTAATGTGTTAAAAAGAAGAGTTTTAATTTTTTTTAGTGCAAAAAAAGTATGTAGAATAGTGTTTAAGATTTAAGATTAAATAATTACAATATCAAAAATAATTAAAATATTATAAAAATTTAATTTAAACTTGCGAATATTTAAAAGAAATATTTCTTCAAATTAGATTATTGTTATAGTAAAAAAAAAATAATTAAACATTTGCATATCATTTATAAAAGTTTAGTTTAATGAAAACAAATTAATTTCTTTCTTTTTTAAAGTCTTGTTATTAAATTTGTTAAATATTGATCGTATGTTTTTAATTTTTCGTGTTTAAGTGGCAGATCGCTTGATGGTAATAGTGTCAATTTTCCAAAAATTAACTCGTACGGAGTACACTTTGTACCTTCATAAATGCTTGTATTATATGAAAACATGGCTAATTCTAACCAATCATCCCATTCTTCATTTTTATTAATAAATTGTTTTAAATATTCTCCTAAAACATGGTGAGATCTTTAGATTGATCTGTTTGACTGGGGATAAAAAGCAGTTGTTTTAATATGTCGTATTCTAAATCTTTTTGCTAATCTTCTCATTAAATTGCTTAAAAAGTCTGTTCCCTGATCTGTTAACACTCCTTTAGGTGATCCAAAAATACAAATAAATTTTTTAATAAATGCATCAGCTATTGTACTAGCTTGATGATTTGAAAGTGCGATTGCTAAAAAATATTTAGTAAGATTATCTTGTATTGTTAATATATATTCACTTCAGTTTTTAGTTTTTGGTAATGGGCCAACAATATCCATTGCAATTTTTTCAAATGCTGTACCTGGTGTATCTGTTATAATCATTGGGTCTTTTGTTTTAACTCTAACTAATTTCTTTAGTTGGCATTGAAGACAACTTTGAATATATTTTTGGATATTAATTTTCATGTTTTCCCAATAATAATTTTGACGTATTCTTCCATATGTTTTTGTTGCACCTTTATGTCCTTCAACTGAGCTTAAATGAGCTTCTTCGATTAACTGCATATATTCTTCTTTAGCAGGATATTTTATATATCCATTACATACAACAACTTTTACAAATGAATTTTCAAAAAGTAATTTTATCATTGATAGGATTTTGTCCCAAGTTACATTGTTTATTTGGGCTGTTTTTGCAATACTGATACTTTTTAATTTTAATTCTTTACATAAGTTTTTCATTGAAACAATTGTAGATTTATTTCTTTTTATTGTATCAGATAAATTTTCTTTCATTTCACTTTCTATAGGGAGAGCGATATGGTTATATATACCTCTCTTTATTTTTTCTGCTACACCTAATTGAAGTTTTCTAAAATTTGGCAATTTTTCGCGTTTGGCTAATGATCTGGAGCCATTATCTCGAGGATATCCTTCAACTGAAAGAAAATAGGTAAGATTGTCTCTTCGCATTGGTAATTGGTCTCTACAGTCGATAATATATTTTTCTTGATTATTATTTAGATTTTCACAATTTTCATTTTCTACTAAGTGATCTTCATTAGATGATTCTTTAGAATTCGAATTTTCGTAGCCTTGGTCAATTTCTTCGTGTTTCTTCAATTTTGATTTTTCATTAATATACTCAGGATCTGACTCAATTTTGTCAGAAATAACTTCATTATAAAATTTTTCTTTTCTCTTATTATTTGTATTGCATACCTTTTTCGGTCTTCCCCTTCTCTTCTTGGAAAAGGAGGTATTCAAACGTGTGCTATGTTTCTTCAGTCTACCTCATTTCTTTGTTTTGTGTGCTTTTATTTTTTCATTTTCAATTTCTTTGATTTCTTCATTTTTCTTTTTTTGTATATTCTTTTCTTGATTATCATTTTCTTGTATTTTCCTTTGATTTCTTGTTATGACATTACAAGTTTCTTTACTTGTACAATAATTTCTTTCAATAGATGGGAGACTTTTTCTTATCTCCAAATTCGTGTAGCATTCATTAATTATTTTTTCAATATGTGGGAGACTTTTTCTTATCTCCAAATTCAAATAGGATTAATTGTCCTTAAATATTTTAAATATTTTCAATAGATTGGAGACTTTTCCTTATCTCCAAATTCATGTAGGATTCATTGTCCTCAAATAATTTTTTAATAGATCAAAGAATTCTTAATATTTCCGAGTTTTCATAGGATTCATTGTCCTTAAATATTTTTTCCATATCATGGAGAATTCTTATTATCTCCGAATTCAAGTAGTATTTAGTTTCATTTGCTACACAACGTATACATTTTTCAATTTTTTCTTGCAAACATTTCATTATATTTTCTTGTATTTCCTGAGTTTCTGCCATTTTTTGTTCTTTTATTCCTTGAACTTTTTCTTGAATAATATCTTTAACTGGATTTCTGGATAAGGCATCAGCATTGACATTTGTTTTGCCTGCTTTGTAGACCACATTAAAATCGTATGCTGCAAGTTTCAGCTTCCATCTTGTTACTCTGGAGCAGGGATCTTTAGAATTTTGAAACCAAACTAATGGTTTGTGATCCGTAATTAGCGTAAATTTTCTACCATAAAGGTATGGTCGAAAATGTTGCACATTATATATGATGGCCAAGGCTTCCTTTTCATACGTGTCGTATTTTCTTTCGCATTCATTTAAAGTTCTTGACGTGTAGGCGACTAGTTCGTCTTTTCCAATCACTCCTTGCGATAAAATCCCTCCTATTGCGAAACCTGAAGCGTCTGTTGTCAGTATAAATGGTTGCGAAAAGTCGGGTCTTCTCAAAAGTGGTTCTTCACATAGTTTACTTTTCAAAGTATCAAAAGCTGTCTGTTGTTTATTAGTCCAAACGAAAGGAATATCTTTTCTTAAAAGTTGATTTAAAGGATTAGCGATTTTCAAAAATCCGTCTATAAATTTTCGATAGTAACCTGCCAATCCTAAAAATTGTTTTAAATTTTTTACATTTTTTGGTTTTGGAAATTTTTTTACCGCTTCTACTTTTTTCGGGTCGGGTCTTACCCCGTTTTAATGGATTAGGTGTCCTAAGTATCCTACCTCTAATCTCAAAAATTTACATTTATCTGGCTGCAATTTTAAATTAGCAAAACGTAATCGTTCCATAAGTTTAGAGAATTTTTCTTCGTGTTCCTCCAAGGTTGTCTGCATAAATCACAATGTCGTCTAAATAAACAAATAGTTCTGATCCTTGTAGACCTAATAATACCTGATCAATAAGTTTTGAAAATGTACTTGGCGAATTTTTCAATCTAAAAGGCATTCTGTCGAATTCATAGTGTCCAAATGCAGTTGAAAAAGCTGTCTTATAAGAATCTCTAGGATCCAATTTGATTTAGTGAAACCCTGACGCCAAGTCAAAGACTGAAAAATATTGAGCATTTCCGAGTTGGTCCAGTAGGTCCGTAATATTAGGTAGTGGGTAAAATTGACCTACCGTGCGTTTATTAAGTTTCCTGAAATCTAAAACTAATCTTCATTTTTTATTCCCTTGTGAGTCATCTTTCTTTGGTACAATCCATATTGGTGTATTGTACGGTGAGTACGAATCTTTAATAATTTTTTGTTTTAATAATTCGTTTACTTGGCGTGTCATTTCTTCTTTGTGAACAGACGGAAATCTGTATTGTTTGGTTATAATTGGTGTATCATCTGTCGTTATGATTCTATTTTTTATGAGATCTGTTGCTTCTAAATATTCTTCAGGTATATAAAATCTGTCTGAATAATTTTTTACTAAGTTCATGATGTATTCTAATTCTTCTTTGTTAAAGTGTTCAAGACGAAGTAATTTTTCAATTTCTTCAGCTCTATCGTTGCCTGTAATGTTGAAAACATTTTCTGATTTAATATTTTTTGAAAATACATCAATTATTTTTTTAATTGATGAGTCTTCATTTTTAATATCATATTTGTTTACTGGAGTTTCTTGTTTTATTTCATCAAAATCTTATAAATTTATTTCAAAAATTGGAATGTCAATTGATTCATACAGTGTGTTGATTGCCTTTAAATAAGCTATGCCTTCTATGTTTGAAACTACTGCATCACCTAAGTAAACACCATCTTTTACTTCTAATCTTGGAATAAAACCCTCTTTTTTATTTTTATTTAAAATCTTTACATGAATGTTACAGATAGACCTTGGTGGTATTGTAAAATAATTTTTTGAATCAAAATTAAAATTTTGTTTATTGATTTCTAGATGTCCTTCTTCATAATTAATTTTTACTTTATTCTGGACAAAAAATTCTGTTCCTAAAATACCGTCATGTTCGATTGAAACTTCATTAGGTAATAAATTAAAAATTGTAGGAATCCCGAAAATATTAATTTCTACTTGTTCTAAAGTGTAAACTGCGTGATCGTTAATTCCTGTTAATTTAGGACATTTATTTTCATCAATTTTTATATCAGGATTTAATGCGCGAATTTTTAATAAATTTGGTCCTGCTCCTGTGTCAATAATCATTGTTATTGGACATTTTAATTCTTTAGTATCGATTCGAATGTATGGAATTGCATTTGTTTTTGCTAAATTAATGTTTCTGGATGCATAGTTATTTCTTCTTAATTCTTCCTCACAGCACCCTACTGAAGATGAATTTTGGAGTTTCCCTGATTTTGTGTTTGTGAATTTGTTTGTTGTTGTTTACTGTTATTATCCCACATCTTTTTCCTACAATTGGTGGAAATGTGTCCTAATTTTTTGCAATAATTACACGTAATACTTTGATTTCTATTCTCAAAATTTCTAGTATTGTTAGTTCTTGGTTCTTGATAGAAATTTCTTTATTGACTTTAGAAAAAATTTTGTTGTTGATTTTGTCTTTGATTTTGGTATGGAGTTCGGAATTGATTTTGTGGTATGTTTCTAAATTGATTTTGTGATGTGTTTCTAAATTGAGTTTGAAACTGATTTTGTTAAGGATTTTTGTAAAAGTTTTGACTTTGAAATCTATTAAACATTGGATTTGGATTGTTAAATTGATTTTGATTCTGGCTTGAAAAATTTTGTCGTGATCCTGTATAAAAAGAGTTTTCTCGTCTTGGTCCTATCAATTTATTAAGTTAAAAACAGTTTACTGCAAAATAACCCTTTTTTCCACAAACTAAACAAGTTATTATGTTATCTTGAGCGATATTAATTTTTGTTGTTTAAGCAAAGTCTTTATTATTTTTAGGATGAGAGTTATAATCAGTTTTTTGCTCACTTATTCGTTACTCACGGTGGGATAATAATTTTCTTTCTATTTCTACTGCTTTATTTACTATCTCTTGAAATGTATCTGCTGTTCCAATTCGTATTTCAATTTCTGGTCTAAGTCCTCGTGAAAAACAATCAACACTTGTTTTATCTAAACTTGCTTTAAATGGTTCATCTACTCTATTTTCATTGCTTATCCTATGTGCGTCTAATATTTTTTCTGCTGCTTCTGCGATTCTTGACCCATAAGAAATTACATTTTTGTGTCCCCACATATATATTGCTCCTAGTTCTTCTTGTAACTGATATACAGATTTTGCTGGCGCGTAAATTTGTTTTAACCTTTCCGTTAACTGTTCTAATGTATTAAAATTATTTCCTATTATAATTCTTCTTGCTTCACCCGAAATTCCACTTCTAATTAATTTGACTAAATTTGCTTGTACTTGTGCATTATCAGGAAGCATAGATTTTGCTTTTAAACAACTTTTAATAAATATTGATAGTGATATGTTTTTTCCGTCAAACATTGGTATTGTTTCTAAAGCATCGCGTAAAGACACTTGCTGATTATTTGTAAGAGCCATGTTTTCCTCAAAATTGTTACTGTCTCTAGTGTTATCAAAAGAATTATTTTCAGAGTTATCGTTTGTTTCAATTTCGTCAGTTAAAGACTTATTTAAGCTTTTATTTGAATTCTGTTCCACTAAGGTTTTTTCAGTTATGGTATTTCACTATCGTTACTGTCACTGTCGAATGAATTATCGTCAGTATCAAAAAGTTTAGAATTAATATGTCAAATTGTTTTTGTAATTCTAAGGGATTAGAGTTTTCTTTAGAATATCTGGGTGTACTTGTCGATGGTTTTGTTTTATAATTCGGAATACTCAAATTTAATTCTAATTCTGGATTATTCTTTATTTGTAAACGAGTTAAATGTGAGGAATCGGTAGTATTTTTATTCGAAGAAGACATTAAAAAATAGCATAGTGTTAATTGTAAAATTGTCAATCTTATCCTTTGAATAGCAAATATTTTTATCTTGCTTCAGTATAATAAAATATTTTTAAACATGTAATAATAATAACAAATCGCAATTAAATGAACAAAACAAATTTTGTTTTAGCATAAATTAATATGTCAAAAATGATTCATATACAAAACAAAAAATTCTATAAGTCTAGAGGACTTGAACCTCTATTTAGTAATATAACGAAGGATTTAATTTGATAAATGCACCTTGCAACTTTAAAAATTATAAGTTGAGAGGACTCAAACCTCTATTTATTAATACCAATATAAGATGTATATTTATGAATGCACCTTGCGACTTAAATCTTGTATAATGTTATCAATTGGCATAAAATGTGTTAAATTAATAAAAATCTTTTTCTTAATGTTACTGATTAATTTCAATCATTGTATGTTGATATTATTTGTTATTATTATTTGTTACAAAAAAGATTTTTCCCTTTTTTTAAACAATTGGTATACTCATTGATTTATTTAGTTTTATTGAATTATTTTATAAATTTAAAAATTATATTCATTAAAATTTGCGAATTTTATTAAAAATTTAACAAAATTATATGGCTGGTCGACTTTATAATTTCCCGGCCGATGCACCAAAATTTAAAAGGGCTTCTGTTACGTCAAGAACAAGAAACCTTTTTAAATATACCTAGCTTTCCTCGTTTTAAATTAGTTTAATAAATGAATCTAATTTGGGATAAGGATAAGTCAATAAGCCTCCTTAATGTGAGAGAATAATTTCTTTAAAAACCAACAAGAAAGAAAAGAGTTGACAAAATTACAATAAGTACAAAAATTATGAATCTTACTTAAAGAATAACGATTACTGGTAGTGTGATGATAATCTTTTGTCCAATCTCAATGGTGTTAAGCGCTAGACAAAAAGGGGCCTTCTGCTTGTTGTCTTTAATGGTTGGGTATTAGTCCTCTTGTTTACACTAAAGATAGTGTGTATTGTATTGTAAAAATATATGCTTTCTTCCAGACGATTGTCGCCTCTTGAGCAAATTTCGATGGTTCGAAATTTGGAATGTGTTTTTTTAATATTAGATCTTCGTTGATCGTTGAGGTTATTTTCAATTTAATAATTTTAGAAATTGTTTAAAATTTATACTTTGCAAATTGGTGTATTATAAAAGGTGGATTTAAAGATTATTTTAAATATAAAACTTGGGGAAATAGTTCGTTTTCAATGGTTCACGTTAAAAAATAATACTTGGAGATGTACTGTTCACTTTTCAATAATGTTGTAGATAATTCGATGTATTTGATGTAATCGGGTTGATTCCCAAATAATTACTCTCTGTCTCTTGTACTGAACGATGTGTTCAGGTTGATTTTTAAATAGTTACTCTCTGATCTGAGTAGAACTCTTATCCCTTTTATATAAAACTGTCCTCATCAATGCTTTGGAATCATACACGTGTCGATGTTGTTTGGATTTTGAGGGGGGTGGGGCGACTGTTGCCTCTCTCATTGTGACTGCTAGGCTGCAATGCCGGAATGACTGTCTAAGAGGAGTGAGGAGTGATTATTTTCTCTCTCAGTTGTGACTGCTAGGCGACTGTTGTCTCTCTCTTTTGTGGCTGCTAGGTTGCAATCCAAAGCGACAGTTTAAGGGGGGTTGAGGGGTGACCGTTGTACCTCTCAGTTTAGTTTCCAGGCATTAGACACCTGCCTGCTTGTTTTATGCACTCCAATGATTATTGGATTATAGTAATCTGCTTGATGCATTATCGTTATTCTTTTTACATGAAAAGTATTATCCATCTTTCTTGGATTTGTTATAATTTATAAGTTTGTTTAAATACATATAAAATATATAATAACAATTACATTCTTATAAGATATACTGAATATAATGCAATAATATGAAGAGATTGCATGAATACGTATTTAAAATAAGTTAGTATAATATATATGTATAATTCAATATGTTTAAAAGAAATACACACCTAAATATTATATATAATTTGAGTATATTAAGAAGTTACGAACGTAACAGTATTTAGTGTGGTCTTTTCGATTCTGGTGTGAAAAAATGAATTTCGTTAACCCAAAAATTAAATATGGTTGTTCTAATTTCAAAAACACAAAAGAAATTTAATTTTTTCAAGTTTGATAATTTTTTACCCATTAACCTCTTCACAGTGCATGACGTCTATAGAGGCAAAAATAATTCGTGCCATCAATGTGTATGACCGCTATAGCGGTATCTGAAAGGAAAATCTCTGTAATAAATGAAATATGAATATAAATGAATATTCTAAAGTTTTTGCGATCGCTGAATCCGAAGCTTTGGTCAGAATTAAAAAATTCAAAATGTCAGCTCTAAAATGTCGAACAAAAAAAATTTTTAATCCGTAAACTTTAAAATTTTTGATCGACATTTTGAACTTTTAAATTTTGATCAAATATTTGGATTCAGCGATCCCAAAAATTTAAAGATGTCGGACCAAATATGACGTCAAATATGAAGGAAATTTTGAAAGGGTTGGTCACTATTTTTCAAAATACCAAAATGTAACAAAATTCGTCTAAGATTTCTTACTCGAAGGATTTTGGGGTCGTTGATTACGAATTCAATATTATTTTCAAGAAATTCATAATCATAAATCAGCGTCCTTGAAAACCACTGAGTGACAAAATTAAGGTCAATTGCATAAAGTAAAAAATGTTGTTCCATATTGGATGGGGGGATCAAAAATTAATCAAAAATTGTCCTCGTGGTTTATGGACGGACCCTAAGCTTATACCTCGGCTTATATCATGACTATCAAAAAATCTCGGTGTCAATGTTTTGACAAAGAAGGAAGAATACTTTAATAAAATAATTCTTCTAATGTATGATGAATTTCTATAAAGTTTTTCTATCGCTTGACTGAACTAATCGAAACAAAAACCATTATTTTGTAGTTTGACTTGCTTGGTACTTTGAAACGTCTCGCAACACCGTATTTCTTTAGTCTTGTTGCAAATGTTTGGTATGACTTGATTACATTTAGTTTTGAGTAGAAAATTGTGTGCAATGTTGCCAGACGTATAAACAACTGTTCAATATACTCTATAAAACATGAATTATTTTTACAAATTAATTTATTGCAACTCTCACAGGTACCTAATGACACTTTTTTTAACAGATATTTAATCAATATATCTGTCTTGTATTAAAAAATGTTTCATTAATTTCTTAATGTTAAGTACTTTGTGGTAAGTAAATATGTTTGAAAATGTACTTAATTCCCACAAAACTCAATGTTAACCCTCCTGCGTACCTATTTTCACCCATAGAATTGTTTCCAAATGGTGGATATCACGTCAAAACTCCACCCAAAAAAAAATGTTGTCCAATTATTCCCAAATTTTTTTTATGATATGCCCTATAGGTTAGTAATTTATCATATATATTTTTTTGAATTTTATAAAAAATTGTCCAAGGGGGAGGGGGTAGAAGTTCTGAACTTTTGCGTGACGCGCTCCACTTTGATTATTTCTTATAATTAGAGGAAAAAATTTTTAAAAAAATTAGAATATCGGTTTTTTAGATTTTTTCATGGGCTTTCGAATGGCAAAGTCTATTTTCAAAAATTTATTTATTTTGACATAAATTTTGAAAAAATAAAAATAAATTTTCACTTTTCGCATCTTTGTGTTCATTTTTTCTTTTTCCTTTTATTTTTAAATGAAAGCTGAGCTTTTTTCTGATGAAATACTTGTTTTCCAAAAAACCGTTTTTTTTTGTTTTCGAGAAATGAATTTTTGAATATAGCGCATCACGTCGTCGCGCCGCAATTTAATTTATAAAACGTTACAATGAACTATTTTCTGCATTTTACAGGGTTGAGACTGACATTAGAACAATATAATGCCTGCATTATAGTTTTTTTTATTTTTTTAAATTAAAAAAAATATTTATTTTTTTAAATTTTTAACAAAATTTTTTTGCAATTTTATTTTTAATTTAATGCCTGTATTTTATTTTTCTGTTCGCTTTTTTTACTTTAGAAATGAAAATAAATAAATTGTAGGCATTAAATTAAAAATAAAAGTCTAAAAAAAATTTTTTTTTATAAATAAATAATAAATAAATAAAAATAAAAAATAAAAAAAAATAAATAAAATAAAAAAAATAAAATAAAATAAATAAAAAAAAATAAAAATAAAAAAAAAATAAAATAAAAAAATAAAAAAATAAAAAAAAATAAAAAAATAAAAATAAAATAAATAAAATTAAAGGTAAAATATTACACAAGAAAACTTGTAACCTTTAAAGTTTGGTAGTGGATCCCCTCCTTCCTACTTATTGTTCAAGTAGTGAGGTGAGAATCTCTACTGTTTGGAAATAGTGGATTTTAGGGTTTTGGAATTGTTGTGTAGATGCTAATAAAGTTAAACAAATTTACAAAATAATGAGAATATATTATAACTTCTAAACACTAATACAATTATCTAAATTTCCCTTATTTACTTTATCTTAAAGATTACAATCTTTATCTTCTTTTAAGTATGTGATTCTACACAATATCTATTTTCTGATGCGTAATGTGTTTATGTGCATGTATTGTGTTTTAGTGTGTAAAACAACTTGGCTCACCTTTGTCATATATATTTATATATTTTCCTTTAGTTTTATTTCCTTTAGTTAATATCCTTCGATTTTTAACGCGCTTGCACTTTAATTAATATTTCACTTTTCATTTCATACTTTTGTCACTTTATTTTATAACCATTTATTTATTCACTTATTTTATTACTTCATCTTTATCTTGTGGTCTATTATTCAGACCTTCAATTTAATTAAACAAACAAGGGCTTCGTACAATAACTTTATCTGGCACTATAGCCCTAACTCTCCGTCTTGGTTACGCCGAGACACACGGGCAAATGCCCAGATTTCCCTGTGTCAATCGATTTTATTAATCGACATTACAGTGGTGAAATCATACTTTAGTTTATTGCACCTGCTCGTTGCCAGGCGCTTTTCTGCAAGCTTGCAGTTTTAGGCAGTGGTGTGATCATGGTTCATTAACCTAGACACACTACTCCTTAAGTTTCACAATACATTGGTATCTGAAGCCTCATCCTTTTAATTGAAGTTAAATTCTTAATCTTTTTAAATGTAAATTTATAAAAATGTGAAATATAATTAACTGCAATAATTGAGAGATATTATATTTTATTAATATTTAAACTCTTTTTAAACGAGATTATAACGAAAAGATGAACTAAGTACGTATCGTTATTGTGTTTAACATGGATATTTGTATTTGTGTTAATATTTTCTTATAAACATTATATTTATATTTTGTTATCACGAAGGGATAAATTGTGACGAAGTCGGTTCGTCACATGAACCAACGTTTGAAATCAATATTTTACAAATACCAACACATAGCAAAAATTTTTAAAAAAAAAATTGAATTCTTAATCTAGAGAAGGAAAAATAATTAATTTAATTAGAACACTCTGTTAAAAACAGAATGTGATAAAAATCAGACAAAGACAATATTTGTCTAAGTTTGAGAATTCAAGCGTCTCTTCTTATATAGAACTGGTAACACAACTTTTTAGTGAGTGAAAGAAGCTCTGGCGCACCCTAGTGTTCGATTTTGAAATGTCCCACGCTGCTTCAAAGTATATGCTCGATATTACTTTAGATAACTGCCAGTAGGGTGCGCTAAAGATTCTTCCCCTCGTTAGAAAGTTCTTTCACCACTTCTATATAAGAAAAGACGCTTGCATTCTCAAACTTAGACAAATATTATCTTTGTATGATTTTTATCACATTCTGAGTGTTCTAATTAAATTAATTATTATTTTTCTTTCTTTAGATTAGTAATTTAATTTTTTTTTAATTTTTGCAATATGTTGGTATTTGTAAAATATTGATTTCAAACGTTGGTTCAGTATTGGTAACCAAGAAATAACCAAGCATTAATTTCATTTTAAAGCATTGGTCATTAATATTGGTCTAATCTTTGTTGCTAATGAATAACCAAGGCTTGGAAAGTCCGGCATTTGACTTGGCAGCCAATAGTGACCCAATATTGGTTACTATTATTGCACCATCATTGGTACTGCTAGCTCCCAATATAGGACCATTATTGCGCCAATGGTTAATTTTCCATTGGGTATTATTGTAAGATTCATGTTTATTAATTGCAAAATTAGAAAAAATTGCATGCTTCTAGATGTTTTTGTAAAAAGTTAGTAAAAACAACATTATTTGTTTAAACAATTAAAGAATCGTTAAATTTATGAAAAATCTTCATATGATATTACTCAGCTTAGTTAATTGCAAAATTAGAAAAAAGCTGCATGTTTCTAGATATTTTTTGTAAAAAGTTAGTACATAACAACAATTATTTGTTTAAACAATTAAAGAATTCTTAATATTATAAAATATCCTTATATTTCTCAGATAAATTAATTGCAAAATTACAAAAAAACTGCATGTTCTTAGATGTTATATTTCTAATTAAAATCAAATAATTCTTTAAAAATTCGTCCGTTATTTTGGATCCGCCATTTTGAGTTCTGAAAATCTGACCTTAGATTTGTAATCAGCGACCACGAAAACCTCTAGATACCAAGTTTCATTAAAATCAAACAATTTTTTAAAAATTCATCCGCCATATTAAATCCGCCATTTTGAATTTTTTAAATCTGACCTTAGATTCGTAATCAGCGACCTCAAAAACCCCCGATTATAAATTTTCAAGAAATTTGGATGAATTTTTGAAAAACTTATCCGCCATATTGGATCCGCAATTTTGGATTTTTTTAATCTGGCTTTAGATTCTTAATCAGCAACCCCAAAAACCCCTAGATACCAAGTTTCATTAAAATCAAACAATTTTTTGAAAATTTGTTCGCCATATTGGATCCGCCATTTTGAGTTTTTTAAATCTGACATTAGATTCGTAATCAAAGACCTCGAAAACCCCCGATTATAAATTTTCAAGAAATTTGGATAAATTTTTGAAAAACTCATCCGCCTTATTGGATCCGCTATTTTGAATTTTTTAAATCTGACCTTAAATTCGTAATCAGCGACCTCAAAAACCCCTGATTATAAATTTTCAAGAAATTTGGATGAATTTTTGAAAAACTCATCTGCCATTTTGGATTTTTTCAATCTGGCTTTAGATTTTTAATCAGCAACTTCAAAAACCCTTGAGATGCCAAGTTTCATTAAAATCAAACAATTTTTTAAAGAGAAGTATGTATTTGCAACTTTTATTTTGTGACCTATCCTTTACTGTTTATAACAAATATTTAATACTTCGTTTATTAAAAAATAGTTTAATTGGAAACTTTATTATGTATGCATCATTAACTATGAACCTAGCACTGTAAGTTGCACTTTGTCTCATGTGTTAAAGTTAATTTGTTTAAAAGTTATGAGAAAAAATATTTGGACGAGTATACTCGTCCTCGCGCATTTGGTAACAACTTAGTTTGGACGAGTATACTCGTCACGGTACGCAGGAGGGTTAAAAGGTGAAAACAAAGACGCTGATAATTTTTTTCACAAGTACTAACAGTTATCAAAAATTTAACTACATTTTTTTAAAACCTTTATCTAACAGTGGTACAAATTTCAACAAATTAATAATGTTAATTCTATTTGCGAAAGAACCTCCTTATCATCTTGAAGAAAATCTGTAATTGCCTTAACGTTTTATAAACATTTTACAATATAGCATAGTTTATACGAGTTTAAAAAAAGGAATGTTTTGTAACTGACTTTCAAATTTTTTCGCTGATAACGAATTCTTGAAATAATACAGTTTTCCAGAAAACTGACAATTTAAGGAAATAATTATAAAAATAAAAGAATATTATTATATTTATGTCGTAAAATTAATCACTGTGTTAAATTTAATTTTAAGTTTTCGTGTTTTATGTTTTTTTTAAATTCTTCAAAAAAATTTGTAATCTTTCTCAAATATTTCAGAAGAAGAAAAAAACGGATCATAAAGTCTTAGTCACATTTTTATATACACACAATAAAATAAGGTCTTGAGTATCATAAGACAAGAAGAGAAATATCGCGCGCGCGTAGCTCTGCTAGTTTTATAGTATTTTCGTACCAAAATATGACCCCAAACTTGTTTTTGAAAAATTTTAATTTTTTTTAAGAGTTATTGTTTAAACAATTTTTAAGCATCAAATTATTAAAACATTTTTTTCTATCGTTCTATTTGATGGATTCTAATAAAATTTGAAATGAGTAATATACAATAACCCTGCTTTCGAACAAAACATATTTGTTAAATTTTGTTCATTTGTTGTTTAAAATATCAACAATTATTATTAGCAAATAGAAATAAAATAAACTTCTCTACTTGATTGCGTATTTTTTTCTCGTCAATAATGATTCCCTGTTTATACTCCATTAGGTCTACAGCCTACGATCCTCTTCACTAAAAAAAGTTTTTTCTTGGCGTTTACTTTTTTATTTAGGTTCATTTAAAGAATTTATGTCTCCCTTGTTTAAAAAATAACTTATTTAAATTGGAACTAAAATTAACTGTTTGTTAATTAATATTGTTTATAACAATTTAAATAAGTTATTTTTTAAACAAGAAGGACATATATTCTTTAAATGAACCTAAATAAAAAGATAAA
Source organism: Leptopilina syphax (assembly GCA_032872505.1). Taxonomy (NCBI): domain Eukaryota; kingdom Metazoa; phylum Arthropoda; class Insecta; order Hymenoptera; family Figitidae; genus Leptopilina; species Leptopilina syphax. Next base: position 53,210,903 of record CM065468.1, read on the forward strand.
CGCCAAAAAAACCTTTTTAGTGAAGAGGAATCAAAGTTATCTATTTGTTAATTAATATTGTTTACAACAGTTTAAATAAATTATTTTATGTTCTATTAATTGTCTAGTGGTCTTATTGGATTAATTTGAACTGATTTAGATCATGTGCAGTAACGGAATAAGGAAATAAACGTCATTTTTTTAAAAATTGTATTAACTTTGATTAAATTAAAAAATTATAAACAATTAAAATCTCAAAAATCCTACTCGAGGGATGACTTAAGAATTTATTTCCCTTTAATTTAAAACAAAGAACACTCAAATCCTTCAAAAATTGTAGGCTGTAGACTTTTTTGAACAGTAAATTGTTAGAAAATCCGACTGTGGCGCGTCGATAGCGCAACGCGCGCGGTCACAAAAATATTAATAACTTTTGACGTAATGCAGTATACGCGCTTCGCGTAGGAGTAAGAAAACCGATATTCCTTTTTTCATTTTCTTTTATTTAATTTTATGTAGCTATAATTTAATAATTTATAACATTTGAAAAATTTTAATTATATTGGTTTTTAGGGCATTTCCATGTGTGACGCATGGACGACACTTTAATGTTCTAGCCTTTCTGAGACTTTCAGATATACTTAAAATATAGTAATAAAAAGTATATATAAATATATTATAAAAAAATTTTCATACTTTAGAAAAAAATTACTAACTGTTATAATAGAATTTACTTTCACATTTCCAAAAATTATGATTAAAAATATTTCTATTTATTAACCTTACTTATTAAAAAACAATTGATATTATTAACCTGTATTTTGAGTTAACCTAATAAATTACATTGTTTTTCCGTTCGTCACTGTGATAACAGATATAATTTATTATATTTAATCAAGAAAATTTTTATGGGAAAAAGATTCGTAATAAAAATTAGCTTTGTATGTGAGATTTAAAGTTATAGAAATTAGTAGTTTCATCTGTAAGTAAATATGCATATTTTTCTGTTACGCTTGGACACCATTATCTACGCACGGACACTATTATCTAAAAGTTTTTAATAATTTAATTCATATGAAATTTACAGAAAAAATATTTAAAAACTATTTTATAGAGTTCTTTTAAACACTTACTACATGATAAAAGTGATAAATTATTTATATTTTGACCGTAAGTCATTGAAATATACTTTTCAAGTAACTCTCTCTGTACAAGGTGAATTTACACTTGTACTCATAATGTAGAAAAAAGTCTTAAAATATAGTTTTTCATTATTTCATTCGAAAATCTTTTTTTGATGATAAAATTAAATGTATTATGTTCAGTGGGATTAATTTATTTATCTCCCATAACCGAATTGAATTTTTCAACTCTATGTCCCTGTTTTCATGGAAATTCCCTTTAGACAAATTTTTTGACAACGTAACATATTTTTATTCTAATTAAGAATAGATAATTCAGATAATTATTTATGTGATTTTACATAATTTCAAGGAATTTCTTTCCCTGATGCACCACGAGGAGGCAATATATAATTGTTAAATGTATATTTAACATTTTTTACAAACCAATTTAGCATCTCACCTGAACTAAAAAAAATTTAGTAAATTTTTGTAAGTTATTTTATTGTACTTGTTACTTTTTTCGAGAAAGGTCTTTTCCAGTAATAAGTGTCACGTATAGCAAATAAAATTATTAAAAAATTGAAGTTAACTTAAACATATATTAGGGTAATGTCACCTTGAGTGAACCGCCTGAGCTTTTAAGTGATCTGACAGCGGAAACGTGAAATAAATAATGCGAATAGCAGCACCGCACATAGAAACAGTAAGAAATTAAGTTCCGCGATAAACATATACGTTAACGTTTGATGTAACGCGTTTTTAAGAACACAAACCAAAAAAAGTCGCTCTTGCAATAAGTAAAGTGATTCCGAAGTGTAAAAGTACTGTAAAATTTAAGTTTTAAAAGTTAAATTATTTCTTTCTACTACTTTGGACATTGAAATTGATTGTCTTAGTTTAATTAAATGATAATTTTGATTAAAAAAAAATTGTGGTGGCTGCCATAAAAAGTTGCATGTCACCATGAATGGACCACTGTTTGTAACCATGAGTGGTCTGCCTGTTTTTTACATTTTTAATGTCAGTTTACCATTTTTATGGATATAATTTGCCAATAAATTGGTTGAAAACTATGTTTTATGTTATTTATTAATTTTTTTCATTCCTTAAAAATTAGCTTTTTTCAATTTTTTTTCCAAATAAAAAAAATCAAAGCTATTATGGTATAAACACGTATCTAGGGATCTAAACTAAAGCTTGGAATAGAAACCTCTGATTAATTTACTTTTATAAAAAATTTTTTAAAAAGAAGCTTAGGTGGTCCACTCGAGGTGACATTACCCTATATAAATTTTTGAGTTTATTTCAATGTTTTATTTCCAAAGTTTTTAAATTGATAGCAGTTAAAGCAAAAGCTAGAACAATTTGAAATTTCTTCGGTATGAGGTTATGTTAGCCTCTTGTCCTACGTCTGTAATCTGGAGATATCTTAAATATACTATAGCCTGATTTTGAGGTTATGTTTGTCTCATTACATACGTCTATGCCTAGAAGTTGTGTTAAATATACTTAAGCCATTAGAGGCCAACTTCAGAGTGATGACCTTTGACCTGATTTTGAGTTTATGTTCGTTTCTTGAACTACGTCTATGATCAGAAGTTATGTTAAATGTACTATAGCCATTTAAAGCTAACTTCAGTGCACTAAATCTGTCGGCGAAATCTTTTTATTAATTAGAGATAAGAGACAAAGACAAATACAGTTCACTGTAAAAAGAGATGCCTAAATTACTGCTGATTCTGCAAATCCAGCAATTCTTAAAACATTTTAAAATTCTTCGAAATTTCAATTTCATTAAAATCCATTGACATTTGAATATTTTTAAATTAAGATACATGACGGTTTTAATTTCAATCAAAAAGCGTTGGTATGCACGAGACGCATGCTTATTCCCAAAATCTTTTTTGACCAAATAGTTATTTGATATAAAACTACTTAACTTAAAATTCACATAATATGCACATAATTTGACATAAATTTTATTGCACACAAAAACCATTTAACATAAATATCATTTGTCATAGAATTCATTAAACAGAAATATTATGTTACCTAAAACTCAGATTACTTAATTTCCATTTGATATAAAAATTATGTAACATAAATTTCTATTGACATAAAAATCATTTAACATAAATTTCTTTTGACATAAAATTCATTTGACGTAAACTTTATTTGTTATAAACTTTATTTGACATCAATTTTATTTGGCATAAATGTCATTTAACGTAATTCTCATTTGACATAAATATCATAAGACATAAAATTAGCTTGACATAAATTTCATTTGACGTGAATATCATTTAACATAATTATTATTTAACGTAAAAATAAATTTATATAAATTTCATTTAGCATAAATTTCATTTAACAAAATTCTCATTTGGCATAAAATTTACTTGACATAAATTTCATTTGGTATGAATCCCATTTAACATAATTTTCATTTGACATAAAGTTCACTTGATATAAATTTCATTTGACGGATAACTCATTACACATAATTCTCATTTGACATAAAATTCAGTTGTCATAGATTTCATTTTACACTGAAAAAAATTTCTGGCCCCCGTATACCAGGAATTGACTAGTTTGCCTGGTTACGAGAGGCATCCACTAGGACAACCTAGTTAAAAGACTAAGGTCAAGCATAGTCAAAGTGACTAGAAAATATGTGTTAATGTGGATAAGAAAAATAGTCAAATTGACTAGGATTCTTAATCGAATTTCTATTATCCGATAACAAACAAAAAGTAAAGATTAAATAAAAAAATAAATAATATTGCTTAGAACACATTCATAATTTACCTTATATGTATACGTCTTAGAATTAACACAAACTTATGAAATAAATATTTAACACGGGGGGGACGCGAACACCTAACACTAACGCATCCGCACATTGAAAACCCGGAACGCTAACCACTACACTACACACGCACGTGTTGTACTAAATTTTTTATCAGATATTAGAATTTCCAGTCAAAATGTAATATTCAATCAGATATTTTATTTATTTAAAAATACACAATTTTACTTGCTCGTCAAGAACTATTCATATTTATTTATGACATTTATATGTCATCAGTAATTATTAAAAAATTAACAAACAATAAATTTTAACATTAAAATACAACCATTATTATAACAGTACAACACTTAAGCACAGTTATTAAAATACTAAACCATTTTGATTTCACTTGTGTGAAATTTCAGGCTTTTTAGGTTAGCTATAAAGTTTGAACGAATTAAATTATTAAATATATAATAGCTTAACTTTAATTATCTGTTTCGATTTACTCGATGAAAACGGCAAATGTGAAATACGCAGAAAAGATATTTTTTGCACAGAAAATAACTACGATTAACGAATATAAAAACCGTTTTACGAAATAATAATCATGAATCACAAAGACAGAGCTGAATACTTTAAAAAAATAAATAGACGCATGCGCAGTTCAGAAAATTGTCAAAATAACTAATTATCCTAGTTGATTTGATTAGGGAATGCAGAGTTACTTTTACAAAGTTTGAATTTATGGAATTGATCAGGGAAACTGGTTGAATTTACTGGGAATCCTAATTAACTTTACTAGGTTAAGATTAACCCTGGGTTTATAGTTAATAATACCATAAAGATTTTTTTCAGTGTACATAAAGATCATTTGACATGGAAATATAGGCGCGAATTTCAAAATTGGCGAATCACAATGTTGTTGATAATATCTAATTGGTTACTTTTAAAATTCGCGCCGATATTGTTATGTAAAATGTTATTTGTATAAAATGATTTTTATTTCAAATGAGAATTTTGTTGAATGACTTTTATGACAAATGAGAATTGTGTTATATGTCTTTTATGTCAAATGAACTTAATGACAAATAAAAATAATGTTAAATGGTATTTACACTAAATGAAATTTATGTTAAGTAAATTTTATGTAAAATGAGAATTATGTTAAATGGAATTTATGCTAAATGAAATTTATATAAATTTAATTTTACGTTTAATAATAATTATATTAAATGATATTCACGTCAAATAAAATTTATGTCAAGCTAATTTAATGTCTAATGATATTTATGTCAAATGAGAATTACGTTAAATGACATTTATGCCAAATGAAATTGATGTCAAATGAATTTTATAACAAATAAAATTTACGTTAAATGAATTTTATGTCAAAAGAAATTTATGTCAAAAAATACACACACAAATAAGCGAGAACTAGAATCACGGCAAGTTTCATAGCTTTAGAATTATTAGTGTATTTTCGAAAAGTATCATTCTAATCTCTTATTTTCAAACCCCTTACACCCTCAGTTTTCGATCCAATACATCCACACAGTCAGTACGTACAACTCATTCTTCCTTATTTATTCGTTAATAAGGTAAGTACGTTCGAGGATTGATTTTGCAATCGAAGAACTATGTTAAGGAGGGTCAGACAGGGCCCTGTTAGAAGACGATATTTTCAGCCCGGGCAGTAGGTATATACATAAATGTTTGTTTGGTAGTTGTTGCGACGACGTGCAGGTCACTCACCGAATATGAGTTAACCATGATGCGCCCTCCTCAATTGCCTATTGGGATTGGTCGGCCGACTTTCCTTTGGCGCCGAACCTCTATTGGCCCCCTTCTAAAAACCATGCGTGAGTATGTTTTACACATATATGCATACATGAGAACGAATATGTAGGTACCTCGACGCGCCAAAGAGGCGGCGAACGACGGTAAAAATTTTGTCTCATTCCATTTAGAAATTATTTTTTACTCAAACGCACTTTATCTCAAGAGAATTTCATGAAAAATTATTTTTTTCTTATTCGAAATAATGACTGAATTCCACATCGAAAACTCTTATTAAATTTGACACAATTAATAAGATTTTTTAAAACGATTATTTTTTAAAGAATTATGGCTACAAAGAATATAATCAACTACGAAATTTAAAAGTGACATAGCACTAGTTTAATAAAATTTAACATTGTTAGTTTGTTTTAAATTAGTGCCTCTTTGAAAATAAATGATAAATTTAAAATTCAAAGATTGTTACGTGTAATTTCGTAATATTTTAATATTAATATACTTTAAGTTAAAAACATAAATTTTTAATTTGGATGAAATAAATATGAAATTGTTAATGTCAAAATTGTGATGTAAGAATTATACTTCAAACACATGAAACACTCACTAAATATAAGATATTGAGCATGTATTACAATAATACTTGAAATGTAAAAACAATGTTAAGCGAATTTTCTTCTCACTTTGAGATTTTATTTTTTTCGGTGTACCTGCAAAGTACATTTTTACAAAACGCAATTAACTAAATACACTTACACATAATATAAAATTAATTGACTATTTTAGCATTGTGTCATGTTATTGAGTTGATTATATGTGATCTGGTCTGTGAAAAGGGACCTTACGTGCCAAAACAAGTTTTCGAGAAAATATCAATTAAAGTTTAAACCTAGAAAAACCCTTGTAACTTTTTTCAATAATAATGTTTTTTAATCAAGTTTGGCTTATTTTTTTAAGTGTGGATCACAGTATCAGAACAAAAAACATACATGTAATGAAAAAATTTTTTAAATAATTTTTCATATAAATTTATAACAAAATCTTCAAACATAGAAAAAATAATCTAAGTTTTCCAAATAGCAACAATAAGTATATAAATGAGTGATTCATGTTTGTTATCATTATAACTTTTGATGTTAAAACAATCCCATATTTCGTGGTAATAATATTGAATAACCCTTTAAAGCAACCATTTACAAAGTTATATGTAGAACAATGCTGAAAAAGCGCCATAATTCGTTTTTCAAAATTCAAAATGGCGGATCTAATATGGCGGATGACGTTTTTAAAAAATGGTGGAATTCGCCTGAAACTTGTTACTCGGGAGTTTTCGGGGTCGCTGATAACGAATATAATATTAGGTTTTCAAAAATTTTAAATGGCTGATGCAATATGGCGGACGATTTTTTTAAATTATGAAATTCGCCTGAAACTTGTTATTTAGGAGTTGTCGGGGTGGCTAATTACGAATTTGACGTTAGTTTTCAAAAATTAGAAATGGCGTATCAGATATGTAATAAAATTAAAGTGAATACGTTTGTTTTTAAAAATTTACCGCTATATTGAATCAGCAATTTTGAATTTTTAAAACAATCAAATCGGATTCGTTGTCAACTGATAAATCTCCCAAGTAACGCGTTTCAAGCGAATCAATAAAAATAAGATTCAATGCATCCGACTATTGAAGGTAAGATGTAAGTTGCAGTCAATCAATGAAGATATTATTCAGCATCAGACCAATTATGTAGGATACAGGTTAATCCATCTAATCAATGAAGGTAAGAAGCAAGGTTTTTGACCAGTTAAAGTAAGATGTAAGTATAATTAGATAACTTATATCTTACTTTTATTAGTCAGATACCTTCCATTTCATCTTCATTGATTGAATGCAACTTACATCTTACCTTCAATGGTCGGATGCATTGAATCTTATTTTTATTGATTCGATTGAAACGGGTTACTTGGGAGATTTATTAGTTGATTATGAATCTGATATGATAGTTTTAAAACATTCAAAATAACTGATCCAATATAGCGGGCAGTTTTTAAAAACAAACGGAATCGCTTTTATTTTATTACATATCTAATACGCTATTTTTAATTTTTGAAAACTAACGTCGAATTCGTAATCAGCGACTCCGTAAACCCCCAAGTAACAAGTTTCAGGCGAATCTCATCATTTTTTAAAAACGTCGTCCGCCATATTGGATCCGCCATTTTGAATTTTGAAAAAATAATATCATATTCGTGATGAGCTACCCCGAAAACCCCCGAGTAACAAGTTTCAAGCGATTTTGGTATATTTTTTAAATGTTATTAATTCTTTTTTTTCTTTTATACTACCTAATATAATTTTTTCTATTTTTTGTTTATGTAGTCAAGAGTATAACCCGTTAAAATTGTAATAAATAAATAAATTTTCATGAATTATTGGAATCGATGACTTAGGGCTTGTTTTTCATTCCTTTTCCTCAGGTTTGCGACTTTCTAACTATCATTTTCGGTTTCTGCAGGGTCCAAACTATTGGAAAATACTATGTTTTTGCATTTAGTAAGGTCCCTTTTCATAGACCAGGTCACATATTTCTCAACTACCGACAGATTAGCTCAGTCGTATAGATGCCTCGCTTGGCGGTCGTTTAAGGACCAAGGGTAAGTACCCTTGGTTCGCGCCCATTTGGCTTGGTATTTTTCCGGCACGTGAGACAATCTAAGCGGGAGGTTTGACGTCGAGGTATAATGATGTGCACCGACGATTATTGTCTGGTACACACCATTAGAACTCGACTGTCGATAAACCGGTTGTACTCAGGAGAAGTTTTCTACAGTTTCCCTCACCACTGGCGAAAAAACATAATAGACGGGTGGCCCAGGCAAATGCAAGTACTCCTAATTTTCAAGTCGTTCTGTAGGCGCAAAATTTAGTATTAAGTTTGTTAGGGTAAAATTTGTAAGAGAAATTTACGAAAATGGGAAAACTAAAGTACTCTTTTAGTTACACTGTAAAAAGAAAGGTACTAATTCAGTACCAATTTTGGGTACTAAATCGTCATTTGGTTCTATTTTAATACCGAAAATCAGCTATAATTTAGAACGTCTTATTTACAGTGTAATACACACGTTACAAACACAAATTATTATGATTAAATAATAAAATTTAATTTTTTTCTAACCAGTTACACTTTTCTTATTTTGAAATAGTGTCAAAATTTGTGAAGTGAGACACCATTTTTTGATAGATGAGTATTTTCTATGATTTTACATTTTTCTACTCTATACGATAAAACAAAAATACAAGTTGAACTGTTTTGCGAAATTTTAATTTTTACAATAGTTATTGTTAATAGCATTTTTTTGTATGAATTTCGAAATTATGAATTATCTATCGTTCTATAAAAAGAATCTGTTTGAATGTTGAAATGGATAATAAGGAATAAAAAATGTTTAAATTCGAAAACAACTTAAATTCAAGTCTCTTATTTTTTTATTGGTGTAAAACAATAATATTTCCGTTCCTCTTAAGTGTTTCTGTCATTTTAAATCTAGATTCTAATTATTTTTTATTTACAAACTGATATTCAACATGAATGTAAGAATTTGATTTTATTTATAATTTAAACGTTTTTTTGTATTAAGAAAATAAGTACAGTTAAAAATAATACAGCTTTCTATTTATTTTCTTGGTTCCAGAAACTAATACATTTAATATTGTTTTCTTGATTCGCATTGCAGAATCAATGACATAAAAAATTCTAATCTGCAGCTTTTTAAACATGTCATGTAATGAAATATGAGGGATTCTCTAACATAAAAGCCACCCTGAAAAAATTTCTTTTTTGAAATGAAGTATGTTAAAGTATACATAAAATAAGTATGTATAGTAGGTTTCTAGGTCTGTGTAATGCGTGGTTGCCATGTTATCAGGGGCTCAATTTTTATCAGTATAATTTTCACATGGCAATATATTTTACCCATATCAATGGATTTTAAAGTTATATAAGTGTTTTTAATAGAGAATTTTCCAAACTTTTGAATGAAATTACTAATTATTTAAAAAAATGTAGTTTAATAAAAAAAATTAAATTTTTTTTTTAATTTCCCCCTTTAAATTTTTTTAAAAATACCCAAAAATGTTCCTTATTTGATAAGCTTTTTACCCCTCAAAAGCCATTTTGGGACATTGAAATGCGTACAAGCTACAGATGATTTTGTAACCCGGCGCAACTCATCAATTTTTAACTTATTATTTTAATTTTTACCATAGTGTTGTGCAGTGACTGTCAATTAGAAATTTTTTAGTAAAATATATTGTTTGGAACATTAGGGAAGTAGGTGTTTCACATTGCACTATTAAAAATTCATTACATTTAAAAAAAATTCTAGACTTCAAATCTGTGTTTAATTACTTTAAAAAATACTGAATTACCATTTGTATTACGGTAGTTCTTTTATTTTTGAAGAATTGGAATTTCTTAGATCGCTGGCCGGAATTTGAATTAAAATGCAAAAAAATAAGCTACCCACAAGAACAGCCCATTTGATAAATATTAACCCGTGGCGACGAAGGGTTAAAGTTTAAATGGGGTTTAACATGGGTTTGTTGCACTTCTCCAAAATTTGTATTATAACTTTTTTATTTCTTAAAAATTTGACTTGGGTTTATGTATTTCCACAGTTTTTTATACGCTAAACACGAATATGATGTCAAAAATATCTTTTGACAGCTACCGGTTGTCAAAAAAGTGTCAAAATTCTGTTAAAGTTTGAAAATGAGAGTTTTCACGACTTTTACAATAACTTCTACGAATAAAACGGTTTCTTGTGAAAATTTCAGATTATATCTAGCAATTTAATACACTTTGACGGTTGATAGCTGTCAACTGACAAAATATATTAAATACTTATATCAAATGGGCTGTTCTTGTGGGTAGCTCATTTTTTCACATTTAAATTCTAATTACGGCCGGCGACCTAAAGAATTCCACCTTTTTCAAAATAAGAACCACCCAATTATGTATTTTTCTTATTCATAATACTTTTTGTGTTTAGAATATCACTATTTTATAGAATTTCGTTAATATCCGTTGATTTTTACACAGTAAATAAATATATTTACTTTACTAATATACCGACTGATATTAACAAAATTCTATGAAAGAAGTGATATTCTAATCACATGAAGTGATTTGAAAAAGTAAAATACATCTTTGGCTTGGTGGAAAACTGTACCATTTCAAAAATTCGTTATAAATTATACCATTTCAAAAGTTTATTATAAAACACATCATTTTGATGAAGATCTAGAAAAGCGTTGCATTAAAGAATTTCTAATGATTAACAAGCAATTAATTTAAATTATTAGAAATTTTAAATTAATACATTGACAAGATGAGCAAGAGAATATTTAAAATACCGCTTTTTAAAAATGCATAACCTTATTTTATGTCTAGCAGCAGTGTCGACAAACTTGGAAAAAAGCAAAAAACTTTTTTCTTGAATTGGTATGTTTTAAAAACATTTACCGAAATGGTACAGTTTTCCACCAAGCCGACGACATATGGTGATTCAGTATTTTTTAAAGTAATTAAACACAGATTTGAAGTCTAGAATTTTTTTTAAATGTTATGAATTTTTAATAGTGCAATGTGAAATACCTACTTCCTTAATGTTCCAAACAATATATTTTACTAAGAAATTCCTAATTGACAGTCACTGCACAACACTATGGTAAAAGTTATAATAATAAGTTAAAAATTGATGAGTTGCACCGGGTTACAAAATCATTTGTAGCTTGTACGCATTACAATGTCTAAAAATGGCTTTTTAGGGGTAAAAAGCTTGTAAAATAAGGAACATTTTTAGGTATTTTTGAAAAAATTTGAAGGGGTAAAGAAGGGGGGAATTGAAAAAAAATTAATTTTTTTTATGAAACTACATTTTTTAAAAATAATTAGTAATTTCATTTAAAAGTTTGGAAAATTCTCTACTAAAACACTTATACAACTTTAAAATCCATTGATATGGGTAAAAGATATTGCCATTTAAAAATCATACTGAAAAAAAATTGAGCCCCTGATAATATGGCAACCACGCATTACACAAACCTAAAAACATACTATACATACTTGTTTTTATGTATACTTGAACATCCTTCACTTCCAAAAAGAAATTTTTTTAGGGTAGCTTTTATGTTAGAGAATGCCTCATATATAGTGTATTTAATTTTTGTCTACTTACATCATACATGTCTATTTTTCATGTTTATTGAAACAATAAATAATTGTCAATGAATTTCAGTGAATACCTAGTGGGCAAAAAACCATCATTGTTTTAAAAACGTTTTTAGAACGTTTCATGTCTTCCAAATAATGTTCCAAAAACGGTCCATTGATTTTAATACGTTTTAGACACATATAAAGTTTTTGGGACGTTATTTGACAGACATGAAACGTTCTAAAAACGTTTTTGGAACGTTTTTAAAACAATGATGGTTTTTTGCCCACTGGGTACTTATTTCAAAAGTTTTAATTAGAATTAATCTTCCATTGTAAAGTTCTTTCAAAAATTTTTTTGAAGTTTGATTTTAAGTTTAATTATGTCACTCGGAATAACAATTATTTTTATTTTATGGAGAAATTAATTTAAAAATGCCTAAAGCAAATTGTTGTTTTAATCCTTTTCTTAAAAAAGGGCATGCGAAGATTTACAAGAATGTTGTTAAAATAAGTGAAAATTGGAATCCGGAATTCAAAAACTTTGTAGGCCTGTTCATTTGTAAATCGTGCAAAGTAAAAATGTACTCGATTCTGGATAAAAGTGTTAAATTCAGTGAAATTTTAAAAAGTGTTAAAAATGATTGTGATGAATTAAGTAAAGAATTCTCTGACTGCCACAACGATAATCAAGATTGTGTTCGATGTGACCTAGACTATAAAAGTATCGAAATTGAAAATGATAAATTAAATGAAGTTAATGAATTTCTATTCGAAAACGGTCAACCTCCGCTTAAAAGGCAGCGATATGGTGTTTTAGTTTAAGAGACAACGCTATGACCAAAAGTTGGATCGAGGATATAAATATAGCTCTTTCTAAAGAAAAATCTTGAAATGGTAAAATTGCTATTTTGACGACAATACCAATTAAATGGAGCATTCGACGAATGTCAAAAGAGCTCAATGTCTTCCGAAGAATGTCATCGAGAGCCAAAAAGAACATTTTCTGTTTGGTTACGGAGTTGATCCTAAACCAAAAGTTGGTCGGAAAATGGAGGCAGATATTTTAAGAGAATCAGAACAATTATTATTACCATGTTTAACTAAATTTTAAATAACTCAAAATCTTTTTTACTATAATTCTTAATTCAAATAATTTTCTTTTTATTTATTTTTTTTCATTCAAACGATTATACAAGTATAATACAAGACTTTTTTGTTCTATAACTCTTTTGATTATGTTGTGTTTTTGTTTATCTTAATTTTTTATTTTACCAATATCCTGTCTTAATTATTTTTCTTAATTTATACCCGTAGTTGTGAAGCATGATTTTTTAGCATACATGTGATCACTATAACTGCACTAGGACTACTGATGGTGAAAGACGAAAATTTTTGTGTTTAAACGTTCATCTTAATAGCTGTTAGCCACTGCACTAATAAGATTTTAATTATGTTTTAATTGTAGTTGTACGTTGTAGGTATATTTCAATTTATGCAAAGTATTGCAATTTAATCTTTTAAAAATGTAAATATGTATGTAATAAAAAATAACAGTTAACCGATAAATTAATAATAATAATAACAATAATATTCAATTCATATAATGTAGCGTCCTTAATTTTCGGAAATTTTATTATTATTTATCAGTTTCATTCTTAATTATAAACAACTTTTATTTTTAGTCTTTTCAATTATTAATTTATACATGTTTTATTAAATTCTCATATAACATCTAAATTCACTATTACGTTAAAATCTCAAATTTCGAGCATAGGTAGCATCTTATATATCTCTCTAATTGCATTTAAACTATCTTTCTTATACATTCTTCTTTATTCTTCTCTGACGCTTTGTACTATTGTGACGTCAGTCATTCTTTCTCGATCTCTTGTTTACGTTACTCTGCTTGGTCTCTAGTAATTAGTTTTCACTACAATTTAATGGATTTTTGACTGAAGAAGGCCCTATGCCTGAAAATTATCTTCTTTTTAATTAGATTAGATGTATTAACATTATTCTTTATTAATATTCAAATTACTATTTATTAATTATTAATATTCAAATTGCTATTTATTAATTATTAATATATTAGTAACATTCATTAATATTAAATATAATAATAAATAAAATTAAAAATTTTATAGTTTAAATGATTTGACTTAATTTCATTAATAAATTAATAATAAAAAATAAAAAAATTATATAAAACAATTTATATTATAAATAAAAATTATATGTAACTATTAAGAGAATTACTTTTTGATAATTATTGCTCGAAAACTATCAACGACGGACGACAAATTGTCGTCCAGTGTGCAAGCGTCTATTTAGTTCAATAAGCGACTGCATCGACGACACGACAGTCGTTCGTCCCAGTCGATATGGACGACTGCAACACGACACTTTTGTCGTGTCGTTTTAAAATCGTCCAGTGTGCCAGCACCCATACACTTCTTCAGTTAACTGCAAAATTCTTGTCGTCCGACACAAATTGTATAGTGTGCCACAGGCCTTACGTTGTACATTATAGGGAAGATGACTTTGTTAAAAATTTGAATTATGTAATGATTTTTGAAAATTTACATCACGACGCAAATTCAGTGCACTTTTTTAACTCTAAATTGATGGACCATTTGAAAGAAAAACTTGGCTCAAGAATTATCAAAAAAGTATTTTATTTTTCGGACGGCGCTGCCTCCCAATATAGAAATAAATATAATTTTTTGAACTTAATAAACCACAAAACAGATTTTAGGATTGAGGCCGAATGGAATTTTTGCCACATCACATGACAAAGGGGCCTGTGATGGCATCGGTGAAACCGTCAAGAGACACGCTTTTGAGGCTAGCCTACAAAATAAGAATATCACCATGCCAAAACTTCTTTTCGAATGGGTCAAAACGTTTTTAACAAAATTGAGATTAACTTCTCTACAAAAGAAGAACACATTGCGCACAACAAATTTTTAGAAAGCAGATTTAAAATGGCAAAAACAGTTAAAAATACGCATCAGTACCATTGCTTCACACCGATCGAAGACAATAATCTTTAATGTAAAATTTTGCAAATTCACCAATTTCCTTATCCGAAAATGTGATAAAAAACTTGTTAAACTTAAAATAATATAACGCACCTTATGTATATTTAAATAAAGATACGAAATCCACATTTGTTTATCGGTAAATATAGGCTTGTGCGGTTAACCGGTTAACTGGTTATAAAACCGGTTATTGTCATAACCGGTTAACCGGTTATAAAATTTTTGAGCAAACGGTTAAGTTTTTTCGGTTATTTTGAAATAACCGGTTATTTAGGAATAACCGGTTATTTTAGAATAACCTGGAATAACTGGTTATTTTAGAATAACCGATTGTTTATTCATTTTCTATTTTCAAAAAAAATTAAAATAATGTGTGTAATTAAACTCCATGTGCTTAAGAAGACCGTACACCACTTTTGCGTGTTTTTTCAACATTTATTTTTTCATAGTAAAATGTATCGGAACACTGGGCTCATTTCACACATATTAACATACATATTGAGGATTAGGAAAAAAATATTTTTTTATTTATACTGCTCTTCATGGCGACAAAATGGCGGCTGAAGTGATTGTCCGGAAAAAACTGGTTGACACGATATCTCTGCTTCAAAATGTCGGAAACAAAAAATCAAAAGAATTTCTTAAAATATATGTCAGTGAACCAAAAAAAATGAATTTGAATAAAAAATAAGAAAATGGCGGCGGTTTAAATTTTTTACCCCTTTTCCACCCCTAAAACGGTAAAAAATGGGTTAAAAATGGATGTAGAATGTTGGTTGTGGTTCAGGCCATAGCCACTGACATATATTTTAAGAAATTCTTTTGATTTTTTGTTTCCGACATTTTGAAGCAGAGATATCGTGTCAACCAGTTTTTTCCGGACAATCACTTCAGCCGCCATTTTGTCGCCATGAAGGGCAGACTAAATAAAAAAATATTTTTTTCTTAATCCTTAATATGTGTGTTAATACATATTAAAAAATCTAAGAAACTATTAAAATATTTAAATTTAGATTTAAAAATTTTGCCTTCCGTTTTGCAAATTAGATGTTTAAGAAACAATTTTTTCTAAACAAATAAAAATAATGATTCTCTTTCCCTATAATTTCAAAATAATCAGAAAACCGTTTAACTTGTTACTTCAAAAGAACCGAAAAAACGGTTAACTGGTTATATTTTAATAACCGAATAAACGGTTAATCGGTTATTTTATAATAACCGAAGAACCGGTTAATCGGTTATATGGTTAAAACCGGTTATAAACGAATAACCGGTTATTTATCTGTAACCGGTTAACCGGGTTTATAACCGGTTATTTCAATAACCGGAAACCGGTTACAGAATTCAATAACCGCACAGGCCTAGGTAAATACATTTTCATATGGTCTGCATTTAAACTCTTGTTACACAGAGCAAAACGGCGCTGGCGGCCCCGACCCGGGACGACACGTTTGCGCCTGTCACGCGTGTCGCGCTCAGAGAAAAACCTGAATAACTTTTTACCTAATTAAGAATACTCACTTTTCTTTCTTTTTAATCATTCGTGATTAAATAAGGAGTAATATTCTATAAAAAAGTTTTTTAAAATGTTGGGAGAACATGAAAATATTTTTAATTGTTTGAATAAATTGTTTATAATTTTCACAATTTTTAAAATTTTATATGATAACAAATATTAATCAAAAGTAGTATTATTCCTCATTATCCATTCCAAAATTCAAATAGATTCCTTTTATAGAACGATAGATAATTAATAATTTTAAAATTCATACAAAAAAATGTTATTAACAATAACTATTGTAAAAATTAAAATATAGCAAAACTGTTTAACTTGTATTTTTGTTTTATCGTATAGAGTAGAAAAAATTTAAAATCATAGAAAATACTCATCTATCAAAAAATGGTGGCTCACTTCACAAATTTTGACACATATCTCAGCTTTAATATAATTTCGTTAGTATTAGTTAAATTTTACATAGTAAAAGACTTTACTTAGTAAGTAAATACCTATATGGTAATTCAGTATTTTTACCTGCAACTTTACTGTATAAGCCAGCAGAAAAAAATTTCCGTTATCTAAGATCGAGAAATCATTTTCAGTAGTTATTGGTGCACTGAATTCGAATCTGGAAATCAAAACCTTCCACCACGTCAGGCATTCGACAAAAGTGGGGGTAAAAGTCCCAAACCTGATGTTTTTGGCAGTTTTTGAAAACTTCTGGGTAAATCCGACGTATTAAAGACTTGTCATAGGAGTCAAATTAAAGCCTGAACCCTCCCAGTCAAATAAGTTCTATAAAATGATTCTATAGAATTACTCTACAGAGCATTCTGTAGAGTATTCTATAGAATATTCTGTAGAGCATTCTATAGGGTAAACGTACCAATTGTCGAGGATGGTTCCTGTTGTCGTGTAAACAAACTTTGAATTTTATTTAAACATTGTAGCACATTGTAAATATAAAAAATTAATAAATATTTTTGGTTATTACCATGGTAACATCGACAAATGGAACACCCTCGGCAATTGGTACACTTACCCTAGAATATTTTGTAAAATTTATCTAAAAAGTATTTTTTAAATTTCTGCACGAATTCTATAAAATAATTCTTGTCAAATTCTATAGAATTCGTGCAGAAAATAAAATAAATATTTTTGGGAATTAATTCTATACAATATTCTATTATAGAATACTCAATAGAATGCTCTATACAGTCATTCTATAGAATTTTTCCGATTGGGCTGTACTTCACAAAGATATATTGGCGGACCTTTTAGCACCAAGGGTACTTGGTTCGCGCCTATTTGGCCTGGTATTTTTCTGGCACGTGAGATAATCTGAGCGTCTATAAACCAGTTGTACTCGGAGATGTTTTCTACAGTTTCCGTCTCCAATGTCGAGAAGAAAATTCTATGAAATAAAAATTTTTCTATGACACCAAAAAAGTATTGATACAATACAATGTACAAAACAATACACACAAGAATATCCACAAGATAACACATGTGACAAACGGATCTAATAGCAAAAAGCAACGTCATCCGCCATTTTGAATTTTTAAAATCTTATACCAGATTCGTAATCAGCGACCTTAGAAACCTCAGAGCAACGAATTTCAGGCAAATCCGATGAATTTTTAAAAAAGTTATCCGCCATTTTGAATATCTAATACCAGATTCGTAATCAGCGACAACAAAAACCCCCGAGTTAAAAAATTAGAGCCAACCCAGTAATAAAAAAACCATCATTGTTTTAAAAATGTTCCAAAAACGTTTTTCGAACGTTTCATGTCTGCCAAATAATGTTCCAAAAACGTTCCATTACTTTTAAAACGTTTTAGAAACATATAACGTCGTTATTTAGCAGACATGAAACGTTCTAAAAACGTTTTTAAAACAATGATGGTTTTTTGCCTACTGGGAATAATCTTGATATAATAGCACATACAATAATTTTTTTAAGAAAATTGTTTATAACTATTCTATGTTACATTATTGTATAAATTTACATTAATTATTATCTCTAAGTACAATCACAATCATTTTATGAGGTATTAGGTTTTTGTTTCTTTTACTTTTTAGAAAAAATTGTGCATATTCTCAAAAAGTTAAATTTTATCAGTATATTTGTTTATTTATAAATTAAACATTAACAAAAATAAAAATTCAGCAAAGACAGTTCAGCAAGACAGAGAACTCTCTAAAGAATTGTGTTCTGAAAAATTAAAAAAAAATTTCAAATAGGTTAAAAATTGTGGTCTGTAGTTGATTATGAATGAAAAAAAATATATTTTTTATTCCACATGCACAAAAATGGCGCTTTTAGATAGCTGACGGACGACAGGGAGGAAAGTCATTCATTACTTCGACCGTATGAAAATGGCGGCCGTGTTCTCCCATGGACAGGAAAATCATCTGTTCCCATGCGTTTTTCTTGCCAATGGGAGAAAATGGCCGCCATTTTCAATTCAAACAAGTGATTAAGTTTTACTCCCTGTCGTCTGCTATCTGAAATCGACACTTTGGTGCATTAGGAATAAAAAATATCGTAAGTAACACGAGAATAAAGGCAGCCAATTTCTTTACAATGATTTTTGTGACACGAGTAGAGGTCGGGGGCGCTTTTATCCTCTTGTTGCTTAATATACTATTAAACCACTGTGGCACCGGCCCGGTACTATCATTTGGCTCTGTTTTTGTGCCGCCAAAGAAGATTTACTGGTGATAATATTTTACCAGCCCGGTACTATCATTTGGTTCTTTTTTCGTACCGCCAAAGATTTGTCGTTTATACTGGCAACGCTATTGTAATTGTAAACAACTTGTGAAAGTGAATGGCAAAATTTCGCGTCACATTTAAATTGTTAACCAAGTGATATTACAAGTTAATTTAAATTACTGTCTTGCTGGTGTAAAAAGGGGAGATCTTTTGAAAAGGAATATTCCATTAACGTCGCCTGATTCGATCGGAAGATAGGTAAGAAAGAGTTTCTGTTCTAAAATATTTTCTAAACACAAACTTTCACTTATTAGAGGTTATGTTTATTTAGAAATCAAAATAATATACGTATTTTAAGTGTTATAAACAATAAATTAAAATTTGCTTGACTTTTCGTTTAACTATAATTAGCGTATAGTGATAGAATAAATATTAATATTAGAGAAAATATTTTTATATGTTCTATTTAACAGAGTAGAATGCTTGCTATTGAAATATTATTGCAAAATCTCGTGTTTTCTGTAAAATCTACTTTTTTTACATAATAGTAAATAAACTTCTAAAGTAAGAAATAAAACCTTGTCGTGGTGGCGGGGCTTTCAACTAAAGGACAACCAAACAGCAAGAAAAAATGAATTCAAAAAATTCTGAGAAGGTACCCCATGTGAGCAGGCCGGAAACGGGAAATCTCACCATCGGTCCCAGGACCGATGTTTAAGTGCGCGCGGATTGTGGGGGCGCACAATTTCTTGCAGTGCCACGAGTGATCGTGGAAAGGGTAGAGCCACAGAACATCGTGGAAAATAAAAAAACGAGGAAAGGAAGCACGTCGAGCCTTCTGAGTGTGTCAAGCTGCAGTAGCGGAAAAACCGTTCATAGCGCTATCCACTCAGAAGTAGACGACGAGGCGATAGAAGAGACTCGCGAGATATGCTTGCGGCTCAGAAAGGAGGAGGCGACTTGTCTCGAAAAAATGGAGTTGGAGGTCGCAAAGATGATAAAATCTTGCGACATTCAGAAAACCGTCAATAGGACGGTAAAGAATGGACTCAAGGTCATCGACGTCCTGCTAAAGGAGGCAAGGGCAAAGCATGCCGCGGCCGATTAGTCGGACGTCGATTTAGCATGCGTTCTGAGCGGTGCGGAATGCAACCGCAAGGACCGTAAGAAAGAGAGAGAGCGTTTCTATAGGCGTAATCTCATAAGCGTCTTAAGAGATGCTCGTAAACGGAAGAGAGAGGGTGACAGTCCAGAAGAGACTCGAACCAAAACCGATAAGAGAAAGAAGGAGGAAGCTCCTCCAATGGAAACGGAAGTACCAGATCTAAAGATTCCTTAATTAGAAAGAATTAGGTCAAAAAGATCCACAGTTCTAATTCGAGTCGGTGAAGGATTGACGTATGCTGACGTTCTGGGTAAGCTCCGCAAAGAGGTCAACCCAGAGGACAGCCATACGAGAATAGTAGCAGCAAAAGCTACAAACAAGGGGGACCTTCCGATTAAGTTCAGAGAAGACTCCGATAAGGACGCTTTCACCGCTGAGGTCACCAAGGCGGTTGGAAGCATGGGTAAGGTGCAGTCATTGGATCGAAGAGATCCGTGATCACCCGAGATCCGTGATTTGGAAGAGATCCTTACCCAAGAAGCTGAGGTGCAACAAGTGTTGTCTGAAGCAATGGGTAAGCCAGTAAACAGGAGAGTGACGGTCTTAGGACCCAACCGCCGAGGGATGAAGCTCGCGGTTGTAGTCACCAACCCGGAAGAGGCGAACAGGTTGGAGAATTTGGGACACGTAAAAATTGGTTTTATGTGTTGCCCAATTAAATAAAGAGTAATGGTCGTCCGGTGTCATCGATGCTTGGGATACGGTCATATTGGAGCGAAATGCCAGAAGGTGGACAGATCGGCTGCGTGCTGTAAGTGCGGTGAAGCCGGTCACAGGTTCTCTAACTGTAAGAAAAGCCCAAGTTGCTTTTTATGCAAGGAAAAGTTTGGCAATAAGGTGTCAACCACCCATATTGCAGGCAGCGGAGGATGCGGAGTCTTTAGGACGGCCCTTGAGGAGGCGAAGAAGACTCTCGCAAGAACTTAAAGCAAATAAAAGTATTAAAAGGAGCAAGTCGAGAACTTCGTAACCTCGGTTATGTCGAGGAAGAATCTCGACGGCAGCAAAAGGCGTGATTTAAACAGCTTTTAATTTGTTTGTTTTTTATTAATTTATTTTGTGATTTATTTGTTCTTATACATTTTTTGATTTGTTTTGTGTTTTTTATTCGTCTTTATACAGTTTTATCTTTTCAACATTATATACGTGTTTACTTTTTTTTCTTTTCTTTTTTATATCCGTTTACAATTTTATCTTTGACTTTTTACACTTCTTTAAAAATTTGTTTTTTATTATTGTTGTGCTGTGAATTCCGCTTGGACTTTGTAATAGTTTTAATTATTTTTTTTAACTATGGACGCAGGAGGACCGCAAAGAAAGGGAGAAGGTCGCATTAGCGACAGAGTTGGAGCGCCACCCTCGAAGACTAAAGTCTTACGACAGTTCCGAGGGAGGGTAAAGGGCTCCAGAAGAAGGGTTACGGGTTTTAGTGGGTCGGGCTGGTAGTAGGTCGCCAGTTTATTAAATTTATTATAACATTTATTTATTTATCTTTTTTTAATATTTCCTTCTGTTTGATTTTACCAACCCCACATAACATTGAAGTGCGGAATCTAAGGTACCTGTAGGCAGATTTCCCAAAACTCCCTAAGCAAAAGAAAAATAATAATAATGTCATTGTAAAATAATAAAATTTTAGGGTTTAAAAATATTTCCTAGAATTTTGAGAAATTTAACTTTACATGATGTATAGGTTAGAAATCTTGTCTTTGTAATAAATGAACTGATGTTAAATGTTTTAAATAAACATTTAAAATGATTAAGGATGTTTGAAAATTTTAATCTTTTTAAATTCAATTACTGAAAATTGTAATATCATAAAAACAAATCATAAAAAATTGTTAAATATTTGCAGGTTTGAGTTTTTTGTCACAATGTCAAAATCATATTATCGCTTGAAAAAATTCCGTAATGCCTTGCCTACCCCCTCCCACCCCCAAATGTATTACGTAATATGTGAATGGCCCCTAAATGAGTTTTAACAAATTCTCAAAAATCACTTGCAAGCATCACAGTGGGATTTTTTTTACAATTAACTTTTTAAAACTGTATACAGCGTATAATTTTTAATCTATTTGAGTGTTTTTTTAAAGAATCTACGCTGTAGACAGTTTTAGAAGTTAATTGTAAAAAAAATTCCACTGTGATGCTTGCAAGTGATTTTTGAAAATATTTTAAAACTAATTTAACACATCAGTCCCACCTCGGGATTTTTTGGAAAACCTTCTCTATATTATAAGGAATAAATAAATTAAACAAGAATAAAAAAATCCGGGTCAAAGTTAAAAAAAATAAATTTGTTTATAAAAAAAAATTTTTTGTTTACATTTCTTAAAAGTCGAAAGAAAACTAAAACTTTTATTCTCTGACAACTTTTTCCTAAACTTAATATTTTCTGACTTATAAGCATCCTCTATATTATATTAACTTAATGTACGACCGATTGACCGACCGACCGACTCAAACCTCTTTCTATCTGTCTAACATCTATTAGAATACTTCACTCACACACATGTCCAAAAAACATATACCCATGTATGTTACACATATACTCTAAACACATATGTACATGTCATGTCACGCATGCGCAGTAGTATCCTATCAATGTTAGGCATACGCAGTAGTGTTTTACCAATGTTAGGCATGCGCAGTAGTGTTCTACGAATGTTAGGCATGCGCATTAGTGTTCTACCAAAGTTAGGCATGCGCAGTAGTATTCTACGAATGTTAGGCAAGCGCAGTAGTGTTTTATGAATATCAGGCATGCGCAGTAGTTTTCTATGAATGTCACGCATGCGCAGTAGTGTTCTATTAATGTCAGGCATGCGCATTACTATTCAACGAATGTTAGGCATGCGCAGTAGTGTTCTACGAATGTTATGCATGCGCAGTAGTGTTCTATGAATGTTAGACATGCGCAGTAGTATCCTATTAATGTTAGGCATGCGCAGTAGTATTCTGGCAATATTAGGCATGCGCAGTAGTATTCTACGAATTTTAGGCACGCGCAGTAGTGTTATACCAAAGTTAGGCATGCGCAGTAGTGTTCTACGAATGTTAGGCATGCACAGTAGTGTTCTATGAATGTAAGGCATGCGCAGTAGTATCCTATGAATGTTAGGCATGCGCAGTAGTATTCTGGCAATATTAGGCATGCGCAGTAGTATCCTATCAATGTTATGCATGCGCAGTAGTGTTATAGCAATATTAGTCATGCGCAGTAGTGTTCTATCAATGTTAGGCATGCACAGTAGTGTTCTATCAATGTCTGGAATGCACATTAGTGTTCTATCAATGTTACGCATGCGCAATAGTGTTATATGAATATCAGGCATGGGCAGTGAAGTTCTATGAAAATAAGGCATGCGCAGTAGTGTTCTATAAATGTCAAGCATGCGCGCAAATCACCCACACATATACACTAATCACATGTACATGTATGCTCACACATATACATAAATTACATACACATGTATACTGACTCATATGCAGATATAAAATCATACATATACACAAATCACATATATAGATTTAATAAACGATTGATAATATAAGTTGTTCAATTTTTTAATTTTGTGTATTTACTTATTTATTTGTTTGATAGAAATTAACAATAATTTTTTAAATGGATAATTAGTGAAAAATGACTAAGATTTCTGTAAGTGTAATTTTCTGCTGATTTTCAGTAAAATTATTTGTTTGACAGAAATTTACAATAATAAAAAAACATAATAAAATGACAATCAGTGAAGAATGACTGATATTTTAGTACTTTTCAACTGAATCCAGTATAGCGGACGAAAATGAAAGATTTAGTAAGAGAATACGTAAAAATAACATTTCGTATAATGTACAATGACAATTTTTTAAAATGTCACTTCTTAATTTTTGTCTTATTACACAATGATTTTAAATAAAATAATTTTTATTCTTATAAATATTAATAATTTTTTACATTTTCTAACCACTATAACCCAGTGTACACGTACTGGAACAATTCTGGAACCGTTCCAAAACTGTTCTTTATTTCCATTAACTGTTCTAGAACAGTTCTAGAACGTGCACACTGGGAGGTTTTAATTTTGTAAATGTTCAAACTCTGGTTTAGAAAGAAAAATTTATATTATTATACAACTATATTGCCTAGACTTGCAAAAACCCAAAGTCTAGACAAAGTCGTAACAATATTGTTACAATATATATTGTAACAATATTGGTGACGGTGATGTGCGTAAGAATAGTGCAGTAAAAATTTCAAAAAAAACATTTCTCAAAAAAATTAATAAAACAGCATTTTTATATACTTTACGAGATAAAAATTCCTAAAAAAAGTGTTGAAATTGGGACGCATGATTATTCCCCAAATGTCATTTTTCCGAAATGTCATTTTACCAAACTGCACTTTTGCGAATAGTCATTTTTGCGAAAAGCCAATTTTGCAAAATGTCACTTTTGCGAATTGTCATTTTTTCTAAAAGCTATTTTTGCGAATTGACATTTTTGCGAATGGACATTTTTACGAATTGTCAATTTTCCGAAAAGTCATTTTTGCGAATCTCCATTTTTACGAATTGTCACTTTTCCGAAAATTCATTTTTGCGAATTGTCATTTTTACGAAAAGACATTTTTGTAAAATGTCATTTTTGCGAAAAGCTATTTTTGCGAAAAGTCATTTTTACGAATTGCCATTTTTCCGAATTGGCATTTTTAAGAAATGTCATTTTTGCGAATTGTCACTTTTGCGAATCGCCATTTTTACGAATTGTCATTTTTGCGAATTGTCGTTTTTGCGAATTTTCATTTTTACGAAAAGACATTTTTGTAAAATGACATTTTTGCGAAAAGCCATTTTTGCGAAAAGTCATTTTTACGAATTGCTATTTTTGCGAATTGTCATTTTTAAGAAATGTCATTTTTGCGAATTGTCACTTTTGCGAATCGACATTTTTACGAATCGACATTTTTACGAATTGTCATTTTTACGAATTGTCATTTTTGCGAATTGTCGATTTTGCGAAAAGCTATTTTTGCGAATTGTCATTTTTGCAAATCGACATTTTTACGAATTGTCAATTTTCCGAAAAGTCATTTTTGCGAATCATTTAGACTTACAATTTTTGAATCAAAGATGAGAAAAAAAAGATATGTTAGAAATAATATATTAAACTAAATTTTTAATAATAGAATTAAAAAACTTTACTTATTGCATTTAACATTTTACAAGTGGTAATTTTTATTCATAGTAAGAAGTATAATAGTATTTTCATAAGAACCAAATTATTGTTGACATTAAAGTTTAAATTTTGTTTAAATAATTTATTATTTATAAAATTAGACAATTATGTTAAATTATTATTAAATTAAATAAAAATAAAAAATGAATAACTGAAAAGTAAATTTGGAGAAATATTAGACATTATCCTAATGGAAAACCAAATTTATTTCTATATATATGAATGTCTTTCAAGAAATAACATTTGACTATCATTGCAATGCATACATTGTGGAATGCATTGCTCCAGCTTTGTTCATTGAAAAAAATAAAACAAATTATGTTGCTACTTGCTACGGATTATAAATAAAATTGTTATATCTTTAAGAAAATACAAATATTAAATTAATAAACATTTTTCGACATTTTTAAACGCAAATCATAGTATTTGTTGCTGTGCAAATTACTTTTATACGGAATAAATGAATTATTTCAAAAAGTTTTTTTTAACTATAATTTAATTCTTTACAATATATATTAATAAACAACATATCTTTCCTATTTAAAATTTTTTATAATTATTTTTTAAACTCACATTTGAGGCATTATTTCTCAAACGTCCCAGCCCAAAAAAAGTCTTGGGATTGGCTTTATATGTTGGGAAATCGTTATCCTATATGAAAGTAATAAATTTGTGAAATATTAGATCTTTTAAAAAAAATTGTAGAAAGTAGTTGGGGTTGAATTTTTGACATTTTCAGTAACACTGATTTTCAAACCCATATAACTTTTATAATACTTTACCGATTTTAATGTTTCTATAATGCATTTAAAGCATTTTTCATATACTTTCTAAAAATTTCACAAAAAAATGTTTTAAAAAATTTTTAACCCTCTTTTTTAAAAAATAAAGTTTATTTTTTAATTTTGACCCAATTGGGTATTTTAAAGAAAAATTTTATTTATATTGGAAAGCTGACATTTTTTTCCAAAAAAACATATATGTTTCATAGTTACGCTGTCGCTGCGTCGTTATGAACGACACAAATATTACTGTTTCGTTTTTATCTGCTTTAGTAAAAGCTCTCCGCATTCTACAGGGTTGAGACTGTCATAAAAATAATGCCTGCATTACTGTTACTCAAAATTTTTTTAAATAATAAATTTTAAAAATAGAAGGGCAAAGCTTAAAAAATTTTTGGCTGAACAATTTTGAATAAATAATAAAATTATAATTATCAATAAAATTATTTTTAATAAATAAATTAAGTTTGAAAAAGAAAGCTTAATGCTTAAAAATAAATATTTTTCCGATTTAATCGAAATAAATATTTTAGGGGCCGTACACATAATACGACCATTTTAATAATAAAAAATAATAATAATAATATAATAATAATAATAATAATAATAATAATAATAATAATATAATATAATAATATAATATTAATAATATGACCATTTTTAACCGCTCCCTCCCCCTCGTCACTAACCTTGAACTCCCTCCTCCCCCTACAACATCACGTCACACACATAAATTTTACTGTAAATTTTATACATTGGACATTATATATTATATCATACACTCTAAATTATTGAGTCAGTTAAAAATTACTGATTTAGAAGCAAAAAGTCAGTCACTAATTCAAATATTAGTAATATTTTTTTTCTGATAGTTAAAAATAACTGATGTTCAATACTATTTTTTTATTGATTCAATTAGTCACGTTTAACTACCTACATAGCACCGAAACTTTCTTAAAAATTTATTAAAGATTTACTTGCAAGCTTCAAAATATTTAAATGCAAAGTTTAGTGAAAATTGTATAAAGATTTAAATATTCCACTTTAATAAATGTTTAGCGCGAAACTTTCCTGAAAATTTTTACGAAAGTATAGTCGAAAATGTAATTCAAATGTTCAGGAAAGTTTCAAGCTATATTTTTAAGAAAATTTGACGATAAACATTTATTGAAGTGAGAAATTTAAATCTTTACACAATTTCAACTAAACTTTGCAAGTAAATTTTTCGATTTATGCAAGCAAATCTTTAATATACATATTTAGAAAAGTATCGGTGTTTTGTGGATAATTTTTCAATTATTTTTAACTGATTCAGAAGCAAAAAGTCAGTCATTGCTGATTGTCAGTTAAAACCATGATTATTAACTGATTCAAATTAAGAGAATATATTATTTATCATATTATAAATAATATACCAATAGATGTTAAACAGGAAACATAATAGATATTAAATAGTTTAAAGCATTTTTAACTTGTTTTATTTAGAAAAAGTGACATTGTCACATATAATTACTTATAATCTTTAAATTTAAAAGATTATGACGTAACACATAAGTCCACCCCCTTCCCCCATGGCACACTTTGTCACAATTCTCAGACCCCCTCCCTTCCCCTAGCCGCGTGACGTATTATGTGTACGGCCGTATTATATATGTATGTGTTTTTGAAAAGCCTGCGTTAGTATTATTGTTAACTTGGGTTTAAAGTTAAAAGAGTTCTTTTAAATTTAATTGACGAGACAGTACATCATTTTTTCATTATTACTCGTTTTTTTGTGAGAAACTCGTGGTGTAATTTTTTTACATTTTTTAGGAAAATTATCAAATCCCTTGTATAGTTTGAGCATTATCAAATTTGTTCTTTAATATTTTTTACTGTCTCAACGTAGATGTCTTTGACACTGTAAAATTTTTGGGTTTCTTTACAATATTTTTGTGTCCAGTCTAAAAGAGCTTTTGCAGTCAAAATTCGATTATTTGGAGAACATTAAAGACTATAGAATTTTTAAATTTGATATTTTTTCTGAAAAAAGTAAAAAAATTACTCCACGAGATTCTCGAAAAAAATTGAGTAAAAAATGAAAAAAATGATTTACTATCTCGTCAATTAAATTTATAATTATTATAATTTTATTATTTATTCAAAATTGTTCAGTCAAAAATTTTTTAAGCTTTACCCATCTATTTTCAAAATTAATTACTTAAAAAATGTTTCAGTAACAGTAATGCAGGCATTATTATAATGACAGTTTTAACCCTGTAGAATGCGGAGAGCTTTTACTGAAGCAGATGAAGACGAAACAGTAATATTTGTGTCGTTCAACGGCGCAGCGACAGCGTAAAATGCAGTGACGCTGGCGCGCCGCTTAGTTTGTTTTTAAATATCTTCTAAACTTATGGCCATCCCACTATGAAACATATACAGTTTTTTTTAAATGTCAGCTTTCCATTAAAAATAAAAAAAAAATTTAAATACCCAATTGGGTCAAAATTAAAAAATAAAGTTTATTTTTAAAAAAAGAAGGTTAAAAGTTTTTTTTAAAATTTTTTTGTAAAATTTTTAGGAAGTACATGAAAAATGCTTTAAATGCATTATAGAAACATTAAAATCGGTAAAGTATTATAAAAGTTATATGGGTTTAAAAATCAGTGTTACTGAAAATGTCAAAAATTCAACACCAACTACTTTCTACAATTTTTTTAAAAGAACTAATATTTTACAAATTTATTAGTTTCATATAGAATAACAATTTCCCAAAATATGAAGCCAATCCCAAGACTTTTTTTGGGCTGGGACGTTTGAGAAATAATGCCTCATTAATGTATTATTATAATTTTTAATATTATTTTATATGTATATTTATACTAATTTAATTAAATAATTATTAGTACTAAATATAAATATAAGTGACGAGATCTGAAAAAGTGACTTAAGAGCAAGTCACTTAAATGTTATGTTATTATGTTAGTTTTTTCTTAATTGAAAGTTTATTTTTAATTATTACAAATTAAAATATATGTTTATTAAATATTTGAATTGTAATGAAGACCAATATTTTATATTGACAAGTAATCCTTTTTTGTATTTTCATTTAAAAAATTCCAAACATAATCTATAATTTTTTGCTTAGAATCGGCCAAAAATATTTTTTTTTCTATTCTGTATCCAAAAAAAACAGATACGTATTTTTTTATTTATATTTAATTGTCCAAATTTTCGAGTTATGAATTTTCGAAAATTTGGACTTTTAATTGTAGACCTATATTCAGTAGCTTATAAGTCCGAAAATATTGAGTTTAGGAAAAAATTGTCAAAGAATAAAAGTTTTAGTTTTCTTTCGACTTTTAAGAAATGTAAACATAAAATTTTTTTTAATTTTTTATTACAAAAAAATTTTTTTTTATAAACAAATTAATTTTTTTAACGTTGGGCCGGATTTTTAAAAAATTTTTTTTATTTTCTTGTACCTTATAATATAGAGAAGATTTTCCAAAAAGTCCCGAAATGGGCCTGATGTGTTAAATGAGTTTTAAAATATTTTCAAAAATCACTTGCAAGCATCACAGTGGGATTTTATTTACATTTAACTTTTTAAAACTGTTTACAGCGTTGATCCTTATATTTAAAACAAAGAACACTCAAATATATTAAAAATTATACGCTGTAAACAGTTTTAAAAAGTTAAATGTAAAAAAATACCACTGTGATGCTTGCAAGTGATTTTTGAAAATATTTTAAAACTCATTTCGTCTCATTTCGGGACTTTTTGGAAAATTTTCTCTATATTATAAGGAACAAAAAAATAAAAAAAAATCTGGCCCAAAGTTAAAAAAAATTAATTTGTTTATAAAAAAAAAAATTTTTTCAATAAAAAATTTTAAAAAAAATTTTGTTTACATTTCTTAAAAGTTGAAAGAAAACTAAAACTTTCATTCTTTGACAACTTTTTCCTAAACTCAATATTTTTGGACTTATAAGCTACTGAACATAGGTCTACAATTAAAAGTTCAAATTTTCGAAAATTCATAACTCGAAAATTTTGTCAATTAAACACTGTTTAAAATTTGTCATTGATAAAAAAATTGGTCTTATAATATTACTAATTAGAACTTAAAACTTGTGTCAAATGCAATTCATAAACAAACTTTCTAATTGGAAAATTTTTATAAAAAAATGTATTAAGTCAAATCTTTCTTCCAATTTTTAAAAAAAAATTTATGACTATAAATATTACGGTTTCATTTACATTATTATTTTTTTTAATCATGATAAAATTTTGAAATGCACAAGACCTTTCAGAAGTTATTTGGCCAATATTTTATTTGGATATTTTTAAAAAATCGTGACTTCAATGTTTTACAAAAATTTGAATAACTTCTAAATTAATGAACACTTTTTAATGATCTTTGGCTTATTTTAAAGGACATTTTCTACAGTATGAGAGTTATTTGTAGGCATTAACGTATATTTTTTTAAATGCAGGTCGTTAAAGTTAGACAAAAAATTTCAAGAAATTCAAAATAATTTTTTTGGTCTAAAATCTATTATATAAAATATATAAAACATGACATGATGTAGATTTTTTAAGCTAATTTAATAAAAAATATGTTTGAATTTTAAAAATGATTTTTCTGTTAATAATATTGTTTCAAATTTTTTAAATTTTTTTGGTTCAAGTTTGACGACTTGCATGTTCTGAGAAAAAAATTACACATTAAAGCCCATAAGTAATTCTCATTATGTAGAAAATCAACATTAAAATAAGCCTAAGATCATTAAAAAGCGTTCATTATTTTAGAAGTTATTCAAATTTTTATAAAACATTAAAAATAACGATTTTTTAAAAATATCTAAATAACATATTGGCTAGCCTGGCCATTTTTGTAAAATTATTTAATATCAATGAGTGCCGGGCTGAAAAAGTTTCCTTTTAATCTAAAAAAACAAATACAAAAATAATAAAGTGAATGTGTAAATAATTAATAGACCCAAAAACTGATTGAATGTGAAAAAAAAATTTATTGAATTTTTGGAGTAATTTTCAATGTTTCTTTAAAAAAATGGTTCTTTTCTGTATAGCTATACCAAAAATATAATATATATATATGAATATATATTATATATATAAGAGACTACTTTCCCTAAAATTTTTTTTAAACAAATTCAAAAATTGTTGAAGATACGCAATTTTGAATTTTAATATTAATTTTATAAAATGTTGAATATCTCGGAATATTGTTTGTGGATTTTTATGAAATTCACACATTATTCAGGTAAAAATATTTATAATTTAAAAAAC
The DNA here is from genome assembly GCA_032872505.1 of Leptopilina syphax. Classification (NCBI taxonomy): domain Eukaryota; kingdom Metazoa; phylum Arthropoda; class Insecta; order Hymenoptera; family Figitidae; genus Leptopilina; species Leptopilina syphax. The sequence goes on from CM065468.1 coordinate 53,242,551, forward strand.
CGCTGCCAAGTTGTATAATTTTTTTTTATAATTTTGGTGCTCATTTCATGAAAACTTTACTTCCTCTTGGAGATAAAAATAATAGAAATATATGAATAACTTTTTATAAATATGGTAAAAGTGATTGAATTTTGGGTCAATCAATTTATTTTTAAATACTTTACAAGATAGTTACAATAATTTATTAGTTAAACAAAAATTTTCAAACAAAAAAGTTGAGAAAATGTCATTTTCCACAATTTTTGGTTTTTAAAATACCAATAATTTCGAAATTTATTATCGAATTAGGTTCAAAAATAGGTCAATCGAAGCGTTTTTTGAAGCTTTACAAGTCAGTAACGATAATTTTAAGATTACTTCTACATTTTTCAATAAAATTTTCAAAAAAGTCTTATTTTCCAAAATTTTGAATTTTTAAAAGTTTAATATCTCCGGTTAATATGGACGAAAAATGTTCAATTAGGGCTCAAAAGATGCGTCTAAAAAAACTCTACAAAATTATGGAAAAACATTTATAGGTGTCCTAACATTTTTTTAAAATTATGGGCAAAAAACGTTTTTTTTGCAAAATTAAAAATCCAAAAAAAATTTAGTTAAACTTTATTAATCTATCTCAAAGTACTCTCATTTTATGTCCGCAGGTAAGATCTACAATTTAAAAAAAAATTCAACCCAAAAGCTCTTCATGATTTCGAGATATTTATGAAAATGTGATGTTTACACACACACACACACATACGGAATTACATTTTTTAAAAATGTCATTTTTGAACTCCTGAGGTCAAATAACATAAAGATATGTCAAAAAATCGAACTCGAAAAATTTCGGTATTACAATACTTCCTCTATGAGGAAGTAATAAAAATAAAAGTAATAAAAAAATTAATTTTTATATAAAAAGATTTAAGTATATCTCCGGCTGCCACTCTTGAGAAAATTGATTTTTAATAGATTTTCTTCAAATTTTGAACAATTTTTTCAAGAGTAGCAGCCGGAGGATTCGAATTTTTTTAAGCGTCGACAAAAATTTTCTTTGGTAAAAAGCACAGAAAATTACTGTAGAGCCTTAAAAATTTCTAAAATTGATGAAGAAATTGTCGTTTATCATCAATTTTTAAAAAACTTGGAAACCGTTTGTACCACAGGCTGACAGTATTTACTAAACAAGAATGAAACAACACTTTTCAGAAGGTTTTCAACGTGATAATTCCGAATCCAGCGTCCTAATAAACCCTGCACGTCAGGTTTTCGAGGTATTTTAACTTAAAAGTGCAAAAGACCAGTTTCTTAACATTATAAGATAATTGTTTTGCCAAAAGTTCAATATTGCATCTAAAGGCGCTACTTTTCTTCTTTAAAATACATTTTGGAAATTTAAAATATTTTCAGTTTCCTCTGAGTAATCGTTCATTCTGTTTACTGAATTTGGCAAATTCTATGAAAACTAAGTAAAAACAGACAAAACTTCGATAATAAAGAAAAATATTACTACAAACCAGGATATAAATTTTAAATACTTCTGCGTATTTTCGGTACAACTGAATGCGAATGCGATATCAAATTTACCAAATCGTCTGCCATGTACGATCCGCTATTTTGAATTTTGGTAATCTGACATAGAATTCGTATCCAGTTATACCGAAAATCTGCAGAACCATTTGAAATTTAGATGTTTGTAGTTAAATTCTTCTATATTATCAAAGTTTTGTTTATTTCTGCGGACATAAAATGAGAGTACTTTGAGATAGATTAATAAAGTTTAACTAATTTTTTTTGGATTTTTAATTTTGCAAAAAAACGTTTTTTGCCCATAACTTTAAAAAAATGTTAGGACACCTATAAATGTTTTTCCATAATTTTGTAGCGTTTTTTAGACGCATCTTTTGAGCCCTAATTGAACATTTTTCGTCCATATTAACCGGAGATATTAAACTTTTAAAAATTCAAAATTTTGGAAAATAAGACTTTTTTGAAAATTTTGTTGAAAAATGTAGAAGTAATCTTAAAATTATCGTTACCGACTTGTAGAGCTTCAAAAAACGCTTCGATTGACCTATTTTTGAACCTAATTCGAAAATAAATTTCGAAATTATTGGTATTTTAAAAACCAAAAATTGTGGAAAATGACATTTTCTCAACTTTTTTGTTTAAAAATTTTTGTTTAACTATTAAATTATTGTAATTATCTTGTAGGGTATTTAAAAATAAATTGATTGACCTAAAGTTCAATCACTTTTACCATATTTATAAAAAGTTATTCATATATTTCTATTATTTTTATCTCCATAAGAAAGTAAAGTGTTCATGAAATGAGCACCAAAATTATAAAAAAAAATTATACAACTTGGCAGCGGTTTTGTTTTATTAAATTAGAGGTGAATTTATAAGGATTCCGAATATGTTAAAAACATTGTTCTCAGAAAGGAGTAAATAATAATAAAAAAAAAAAAAAAAAAAAAAAAAAAAAAAAAAAAAAAAAAAAAAAAATTTAATTTAAAAAAAAATTTAATTTAAAAAAAAATTTACATTTTTTTTTTTTTTTATATAAAAATAATAATAATAATAATAATTAAAATAATAATAATAATAATAATAATAATAATAATAATAATAATAATAATAATAATAATAATAATAATAATAATAATAATAATAATAATAATAATAATAATAATAATAATAATAATAATAATAATAATAATAATAATAATAATAATAATAATAATAATAATAATAATAATAATAATAATAATAATAATAATAATAATAATAATAATAATAATAATAATAATAATAATAATAATAATAATAATAATAATAATAATAATAATAATAATAATAATAATAATAATAATAATAATAATAATAATAATAATAATAATAATAATAATAATAATAATAATAATAATAATAATAATAATAATAATAATAATAATAATAATAATAATAATAATAATAATAATAATAATAATAATAATAATAATAATAATAATAATAATAATAATAATAATAATAATAATAATAATAAATAATAAATAATAATAATAAATAATAAATAATAATAATAATTTGTTATTTTTAATTATTGTTGTGCTGTTAATTCCGCTTTATATTGAAATAGTTTTAAATTTTTAACTATTAACGCAGGATAACCGCAGAGAAAAGCAGAAAGTCACATTAGCGACAGAGTTGGAGCGCCACCCTCGAAGGCTAAAGTCTTACGACAGTTCCGAGGGAGGGTAAAGGGCTCCAGAAGAAGGGTTACGGGTTTTAGTGGGTCGGGCTGGCAGTAGGTCGCCAGTTTATTAAATTTACTATTTTATATATTTATTTTTCTTTTTTTTATCTCCTTTTGTTTTATCACACCAACCCCACATAACCTTGGAGTGCGGAATCCAAGGTATCTGTAGGCAGATTTCCCAAAATTCCCTAAGCAAAAAAAAAAAAAAAAAAAAAATAATAATAATAATAATAATAATAATAATAATAATAATAATAATAATAATAATAATAATAATAATAATAATAATAATAATAATAATAATAATAATAATAATAATAATAATAATAATAATAATAATAATAATAATAATAATAATAATAATAATAATAATAATAATAATAATGAGGGTAAACTCTGTGAAGAGATACCAGGATGCACTCCCTTTGCGGAAACTTCCTGCTATCTTGGAGAGACACATCGACCTCCACGTCCGAACACACATGTTCACGTGCCCTTGGATATCATAGACGTCGCATCAATGCTCCGGCAATGCTATAACGTCTATGTAACTAACGGAGGCGGTTCAGGGCCCATCTTGGCCAGATGGTAGTACCCTGTTAAGGCCCGATTGTCCCTCGACACGGGACAAAGAATTAAAAAAAACACAAATGAAATGGACAAAATTTTAAACGAAATACTCCAAGTGGGTACCTCGAAAGAGGGTAATCCCACCACCGATTCTGATCGGGTGCAAGCCCCGATAGTCGGTGCAGATGGATCCAAGGATTTTGGAGGGAGCCAAATAGATAGCCAGCTGACATGCTACGAATCAAATGTCGCAAATCAGTTTCTGGCTATTCCCGGGATTTTTAAGAGCGTGTACCAGGCATTCAAGCGCCAAAAGAATGTCAGTCGTGACATCCAGGATGGCGTGGCGGTTTTGGAGAGTTCGTTCTTAACAATTTGTAAGAATTTACGTTTTATCCCCGAGCCGTTCAAAGACCAGGCGCCGCAACATCCAACTGTGGGAGCTCGAGATCAGACCGAGAGCACGACTACAGCTCTGGACGGCGTAACTGCACGCCCTAATAAGGCAAAGGGCGTTAATAAGCGCCCCAGGGAAGGTGCAAGCCCAGATGCGAGTCCGCAACGGGCGACTCAAAGCGGGAAAAGAATTAAGCGAAAGGATGCTCCACAGCTTGGTTCTGAGTCGCTAGATGGAACGAAAGAGGCGCCCTTAAATAGTCCTGGCAGTTCGTATGCTGAGACCGTTTTAAAGGACGGAGCGGACAATGGGGACGGCTTCAAAGTTGTTAAAAGCAAAAAGAAACGGACTCCAAAAGAGAAACCCTCAGGTGAGAAAAAAGAGCTTCCGAAGCCCCCTTTGAAGCTGAGGAGCACGGAAGCTGTTAAAATTACGGCAAGCGACCCAAAGCTTTATGAGGGTATCTTGCCGCTGCTAAAAGCAAAGGTAAACCCAGAAGATACGGGTACCGTGATCCGGAAAATCAGGAGAACCTTTAAACAGGAGGTTCTCGTGATAGTGAAAAAGGGCGGAGAGACCTTAAAATTTGCAGATGCACTGTCTTCGGCCCTGCATGGTAAAGCTGAGGTCACACCTCTAGTGAATAAAAGGTCTCTAGAGATTAAGGATTTGGACGAAGCCACCTCAGAGGATGAGGTAACTGCAGCACTAAGAGAAAAGCTGGGTAAACCCGACCTGAAGATGAAGTGTCGACTTTTGCCGCGATACAGAGGAACTAAGGTTGCTCTGGTACGTCTGACAGAGGCAGAAAGTAACACTCTGCTAAAGCTTGGTAAAATAAAAATCGGCTGGATAAATGCTCCAATTCGCGAGCATGTTGAAGTAGCTAGGTGCCAAAAGTGCCTAGCATACGGAAACTCAACCCGAACCTGCAAAGGCCCCGACAGAAGCAAAAACTGTCGGAGATGCGGCGGAGAGGGACACCTCGCGAAGAGCTGTAAAGTTAAGCCGAAGTGCCTTACATGCTTGGACCTGGGAAAGCCAGAGACGGATCACGATTCCGGAAAGAGAGCCTGCCCGGTTTACAGAGAAGAACTGCAAAAGATTAAAAGGGCAAATCCTTAAAATTTTTGCAGGTCAACTTGCATACAAGTAAGGATGCACAGTTGCTCCTAATGCAAACAGCAAGGGAAAATGAGGTCGATATCCTGTTCTGCAGTGAGCAGTATCAAGGAAGCGATCTCGCCCCTTGGTATCAGGATAAGGCGAAGAGAGCCGCCATAAAGCTGTGCAACCCAGAATTGCGGGTTGACAAGTTTCTGGAGACGAGCAGTGGGTTCGTGTGGATAGAGGTGGCTAATATACGTATGTATAGCTGCTACTTCTCACCCAACGACCCACTGACAAACTTCGAAGCTAATATCGAAGACCTAGAATCGAGCCTCACAGAATCCAGGCTGGATGTCATCATCACTGGTGATTTTAACGCAAAGTCGCCAGAGTGGGGTGAGACGAGACTCGACAAGAGAGGAATTCGTATTGGAGAAATGATCTCCAGAAACGACTTATTGGCAGTAAACCGAGGCAATACATGGACTTTTAGACGAGGTGCGATCGGATCAATAATAGATCTAACAATCGCATCGTCTAAATTATTTAGCCGCATAACCGACTGGCGGGTCTCAGAGGAATATACCGCAAGTGACCACCAGTACATTGAGTTCTCAGTCTCTATGGGAGACACACGAGGAGGAAAAAGACAGGATGCTCCTAGTCGCAAAACCTCCTCGTGGAATATGAAGAGACTCGACAAGGAAAAGTTCGGCCGGTCCCTAAGAGAAGCCCTTTTAATTGAGGACTTGGGCTGGGTGAAGAGGCCGAGCAGTCTGGATGGGGAGGTGCAAGCGGTGAGGAACATGATAGTCACCGCTTGCAATGCGTCAATGCCACGCAAAGGCGCCACTCCAGTAAGAAAATCCTTGCACTGGTGGTCAGAGGAGCTAGCCTCCTTGAGAAAGGAATGCCTCAAAGCAAGAAGGACATATACCCGATCTAAGGGAGATCCCTTGCTGAAAGAGGCTTTCAAGGAGGCGAAAAAGGACCTCAAGAAAGAGATCCGCAAGTCGCGACGCCGTAGCTGGAAGGACCTAATCGAGGAAGTCGATAAGGACCCATGGGGTCTGGCTTTTAAAATCGTAACTAAGAAATTAGTGACGAGGCAAAAGACCCCCGGCCTGGACAATCCCGATTGGGTCAGAAAGATAATAAGTTCTTTGTTTCCTCCTGCGGAGCCATACCTTAGAAGGGACTGGAGTTTTTGCAAAGTCGAAGAGGAAGAACTCTTCACACTTAGTAAACTGCAAAAAGCAGGCAAAAGATTGAAAACAGGCAAGGCGCCTGGAATCGATGGGATAAGTAACGAGATCCTAAAGTTGGTAATCGACACTTTACCCCAGATTCTGCTTCGATGCTTCAATCTTTGCCTTGAGAGAGGAGAGTTCTTCCGCGACTGGAAGCGACAGAGGTTAGTCCTCCTAAGGAAAGGTGAAAAACCTCTAGATAAGGTTTCATCGTACAGGCCTATATGCCTGCTAGATACGATGGGTAAACTTCTAGAGGATATGGTTCTGCAGAGAATGCAAGGCCACTTGACCGAAGAGAATCGTCTGTCCGATCACCAATTTGGTTTCCGTAAAGGCAAGTCCACAGTTGATGCCATCCAGGCAGTTGTGGACATAGCCAAAGCAGGAAAAAACAAATTGGGACCTGGGAAAAAGAAGAGCTTCTGCGCGTTGGTAGCAATTGACATACGTAACGCGTTTAATTCCGCAAGATGGAAAGATCTCATCGAGTCGATGGAAAAGAAAAACATGCCGCCCTACTTGTTGCGGATAATGGATAATTATCTTAGCGACAGGTGGGTTATATATGAGGGAGACACCTGCACTCTCAAGGAAGAGATGCAGCGTGGGGCTCCTCAAGGCTCAAGGGTAGGTCCATTTGTATGGAATGTATCTTACGATGATTTTCTGCGAATGGATCTGCCCGAAGGTGCGGTGATCATCGGCTTTGCGGACGACGCATTATTCGTGTGCACTGCCGAAAGTGAGGAGGCTCTTGGGACATTGGTGAACGAATGTCTGCGACTAGCTAAAAGCTGGCTGGATACCAGAGGTCTTGAAATGGCCCTGGAAAAGACCGAGGCACTGCTGGTCACAGATAGACGTGGTTATGAGCTCCCACGAATCGTGATAGACGGATTTGAGGTCAAGTGGAGTAAGCAAATTAAATATCTTGGTGTGAAGTTAGATGGAAGGTTAAACTTCCACCACCACATGGCTACGGCGTCAAATAAAGCGATCGAGTGTGCGGCTAATCTTTCACGGCTAATGCCAAATGTTGGCGGACCCCGTGAACAAAAAAGAAGACTGGTGGCGAGTGTCGCCCACGCTAAAATGCTCTATGCAGCACCAGCGTGGGCCCCATCCCTGAGGAGTAAAAGATGTGTGACCATCTGTGAAAAGATACTGTCTGCGCAGAGATCGATAACAACGCGTATCATCTCTGCATATAAGACGGTATCTACGAGTGCTGTGCAGGTCCTTGCAAGTGTCCCGCCAGCAGATCTTTTGGCGAGGGAAAGGGAAGAAATGTTTCTCTTTTCTAAAGAAAGCAGTTCCTTGAATGAGGAATTAAGACCAAGCAAGGGCCTAATCCGCAAAGAAGCGAGGCACAGGCTCATAGAAAGATGGCAAGAAAGATGGGATGGTGAGGAAAAAGGTCGATGGACTTATCGCCTTATCCCGGCACTCGCCACCTGGATAAATAGGAAACACGGTCAGGTTTCCTATTACTTGACTCAGGCGTTCACAGGTCACGGGTGTTTTAACTCGTACCTGTGTCGCTTTAAATTACGCGAGAACGAGGTGTGTGCATATTGCCAGTTCCCTGAGGACAACGCGGAGCACACCCTCTTCTCATGCAAGAAATGGGACTTGGAGAGGCGGGCCATGTTCGAAGGTGTAAACAGTCAAGTTACACCGGAGAACATGGTATCGCTGATGACCCAGTCAGAGGAGAATTGGCGGCAAGTCGAGAAATTCATAATCTCGGTTATGTCGAGGAAGGATCTCGACGGCCGCCAAAAAGCGTAATTTAAACAGCTTTTAATTTATTCGTTTGTTTTTTATTAATTTATTTTGTGATTTATTTGTCCTTATACATTTTTTAATTGTTTGTGTTTTTTTTTTATTATTCATCTTTGTACAGTTTTATGTTTTCAATTTTTTATACGCGTTTATTTTTTCTTTTTTTATATATCCGTTTATAATTTTATCTTTTGACTTTTTACACTTAATTACACATTTGTTATTTTTAATTATTGTTGTGCTGTTAATTCCGCTTTATATTGAAATAGTTTTAAATTTTTAACTATTAACGCAGGATAACTGCAGAGAAAAGCAGAAAGTCACATTAGCGACAGAGTTGGAGCGCCACCCTCGAAGGCTAAAGTCTTACGACAGTTCCGAGGGAGGGTAAAGGGCTCCAGAAGAAGGGTTACGGGTTTTAGTGGGTCGGGCTGGCAGTAGGTCGCCAGTTTATTAAATTTACTATTTTATATATTTATTTTTCTTTTTTTTATCTCCTTTTGTTTTATCACACCAACCCCACATAACCTTGGAGTGCGGAATCCAAGGTATCTGTAAACAGATTTCCCAAAATTCCCTAAGCAAAAAAAAAAAAAAAAATAATAATAATAATAATAATAATAATAATAATAATAATAATAATAATAATAATAATAATAATAATAATAATAATAATAATAATAATAATAATAATAATAATAATAATAATAATAATAATAATAATAATAATAATAATAATAATAATAATAATAATAATAATAATAATAATAATAATAATAATAATAATAATAATAATAATAATAATAATAATAATAATAATAATAATAATAATAATAATAATAATAATAATAATAATAATAATAATAATAATAATAATAATAATAATAATAATAATAATAATAATAATAATAATAATAATAATAATAATAATAATAATAATAATAATAATAATAATAATAATAATAATAATAATAATAATAATAATAATAATAATAATAATAATAATAATAATAATAATAATAATAATAATAATAATAATAATAATAATAATAATAATAATAATAATAATAATAATAATAATAATAATAATAATAATAATAATAATAATAATAATAAATAATAATAATAATAATAATAATAATAATAATAATAATAATAATAATAATAATAATAATAATAATAATAATAATAATAATAATAATAATAATAATAATAATAATAATAATAATAATAATAATAATAATAATAATAATGAGGGTAAACTCTGTGAAGAGATACCGGGATGCACTCCCTTTGCGGAAACTTCCTGCTATCTTGGAGAGACACATCGACCTCCACGTCCGAACATACATGTTCACGTGCCCTTGGATATCATAGACGTCGCATCAATGCTCCGGCAATGCTATAACGTCTATGTAACTAACGGAGGCGGTTCAGGGTCCATCTTGGCCAGATGGTAGTACCCTGTTTAGGCTCGATCGTTCCCTCGATACGGGGCAAAGAATAAAAAATGAAATGGATAAAGAATCAAACAAATTACTCCAAGTGGGTACCTCTGTAGAGGGTAATCCCACCACCGATTCTGATCGGGTTGAAGCCCCGGTAGTCGGTGCAGACGGCTCCAAGGATTTTGGAGGGAGCCAAAGCAAAAATTCTGAGGATGTGGGACTTAGCAGATTCGAAGAAAATGTTTTAGAACAGGTCGATCTGATCCCAAAAATACTTGACAGCATGTGGCGTGCTTGCAGGAAACAAAGAAACATTAGCAAGGACGTTCAGGATGGAATGGTGGAATTGGGGAAGGTGCACGAGGTGCTTCGCAGTAACCTGCGTTTTATACCTAGGCCCTTCATTAGCCCAAGCAATCCAAAGTCGAATCCTGAAATTCCTAGATCGATGTCGCACGCCACATCTGGCGAGAGCAAGCCCATCGACCCAAAAAAGCGCCCTAGAGAGTATGAAGGTCCGGAGACTGATTCTACTGTGACCACTCCCAAGGATAAGAGGGTTAAGAGCAAGGAGACCAAGGCAAACCCTACTGTTATGGAGACGGAGGTGAGTAAGGCTGCTTCGGCCAGGGTTGCTTCTTATTCGGAGGCAACTGTGGTAAATAAGCCTGAAAACGAAAAAGACTTTGAAACCGTCTCCAATAGGAAACGGGAGGCCCGTAAGCTAAAGGCCTTGAAGAAAGCGGAGGAGAGGGAGCGACTTCAGAAGCGCCTCCCCAAAATTAGAACAACGGAGGCAATAAAAATTGTAGCACGGAATCCAGAGACCTACCATGATCTCATAAAACTGGCAACAACTTCGGTAAAGCCAGAGGAAACTGGCACAGAGATTGTGAAAATTAGGAGAACTCTTAAAAAAGAGGTTCTTGTTGTGGTAAAAAAGGGGGGTGAAACTTCAAAGTTCGCTCAGAATCTTACCTCCGTTCTTCAGGACAAGGCCGAGGTTACGGCCCTTGTCAGCAAAAAGACCCTCGAAATTCGGGAACTTGACGAAACAACTGCAGAGGAGGACGTTTTAACCGTCTTAAAGCAGAAATTGCAAAAGCCCGAATTGGATGTGACTTGCCGACTTCTGACACGTTTTGGTGGTACAAAAGTGGCACTAGTACGCTTGAGTGAAACCGACAGCGAGAGTCTGCTTAAGCTGGGCAAAGTACGTATTGGTTGGATAAACGCATCCATCCGAACGCACTTAGAAGTGACAAGATGTCAAAAGTGCCTAGCCTATGGACACGTGACCCGAATTTGCAAGGGCCCCGACAGAACAAAAAACTGTCAGAGATGCGGCGAAGCGGGACACTTCTCCAAAAAGTGTACTAGTGACAAGCCAAAGTGCATAACGTGTACAGATTTGGGAAAAACGGAAGTCAACCATATCCCTAGAAGAATTTCCTGCCCGGTTTACAAGGAGGAACTGGAGAAACTTAAAAGGGCAAATCCCTAAAGCTCCTTCAAGTCAACCTGCATACAAGTAAGGATGCACAGGTGCTCCTGATGCAAACAGCTAGGGAAAATGAGGTCGATATCCTGTTCTGCAGTGAGCAGTATCAAGGAAGCGACCTCGCACCTTGGTATCAGGATAAGGCGAAGAGAGCCGCCATCAAGCTGTGCAACCCAGAATTGCGGGTTGACAAGTTCTTGGAGACAAGCAGCGGGTTTGTGTGGATAGAGGTGGCTAACATACGTATGTATAGCTGCTACTTCTCACCCAACGACCCGCTGACCACCTTCGAAGCCAATATAGAAGACCTAGAATCGAGCCTCACAGAATCCAAGCTGGATGTCATCATCACTGGCGATTTTAATGCAAAGTCGCCAGAGTGGGGTGAGACAGGAAGCTCCTAGTCGCAAAACCTCCTCGTGGAACATTAAGAAACTCGACAAGGAGAAGTTCAGCCGGTCCCTAGAAGAATCTATCTTAATTGAGGATTCTGGTTGGATGAGGAGGCCGAAAAGGCTAAATGGAGAGGTGCGAGCGGTGCGAGATATAATCGTCACCGCTTGCAATGCGTCGATGCCACGTCGCAAAGGCGCCTTTCCAAGGAAAAAATCCTTGCACTGGTGGTCAGAGAAGCTGGCCTCCTTGAGAAAGGAATGCCTCAAAGCAAGAAGGACATACACCCGATCTAAGGGAGATCCCTTGCTGAAAGAGGATTTCAAGGAGGCGAAAAAGGACCTCAAGAAAGAGATCCGCAAGTCGCGACGCCGTAGCTGGAAGGACCTAATCGAAGAAGTCGATAAGGACCCATGGGGTCTGGCTTTTAAAATCGTGTCTAAGAAATTAGTGACGAGGCAAAAGACCCCCGGCCTGGACAATCCCGATTGGGTCAGAAAGATAATAAGTTCTTTGTTTCCTCCTGCGGAGCCATACCTTAGAAGGGACTGGAGTTTTTGCAAAGTCGAAGAGGAAGAACTCTTCACACTTAGTGAACTGCAAAAAGCAGGCAAAAGATTGAAAACAGGCAAGGCGCCTGGAATCGATGGGATAAGTAACGAGATCCTAAAGTTGGTAATCGACACTTCACCCCAGATTCTGCTTCGATGCTTCAATCTTTGCCTTGAGAGAGGAGAGTTCTTCCGCGACTGGAAGCGACAGAGGTTAGTCCTCCTAAGGAAAGGTGAAAAACCTCTAGATAAGGTTTCATCGTACAGGCCTATATGCCTGCTAGATACGATGGGTAAACTTCTAGAGGATATGGTTCTGCAGAGAATGCAAAGCCACTTGACCGAAGAGAATCGTCTATCCGATCACCAATTTGGTTTCCGTAAAGGCAAGTCCACAGTTGATGCCATTCAGGCAGTTGTGGACATAGCCAAAGCAGGAAAAAACAAATTGGGACCTGGGAAAAAGAAGAGCTTCTGCGCGTTGGTAGCAATTGACATACGCAACGCGTTTAATTCCGCAAGATGGAAAGATCTCATCGAGTCGATTGAAAAGAAAAACATGCCGCCCTACTTGTTGCGGATAATGGATAATTATCTTAGCGACAGGTGGGTTATATATGAGGGAGACACCTGCACTCTCAAGGAAGAGATGCAGCGTGGGGCTCCTCAAGGCTCGAGGGTGGGTCCATTTGTATGGAATGTATCTTACGATGATTTTCTGCGAATGGATCTGCCCGAAGGTGCGGTGATCATCGGCTTTGCGGACGACGCGTTTTTCGTGTGCACTGCCGAAAGTGAGGAGGCTCTTGGGACATTGGTGAACGAATGTCTGCGACTAGCTAAAAGCTGGCTGGATACCAGAGGTCTTGAAATGGCCCTGGAAAAGACCGAGGCACTGCTGGTCACAGACAGACGTGGTTATGAGCTCCCACGAATCGTGATAGACGGATTCGAGGTCAAGTGGAGTAAGCAAATTAAATATCTTGGTGTGGAGTTAGATGGAAAATTAACCTTCCACCACCACATGGCTACGGCGTCAAATAAGGCGATCGAGTGTGCGGCTAATCTTTCACGGCTAATGCCAAATGTTGGCGGACCCCGTGAACAAAAAAGAAGACTGGTGGCGAGTGTCGCCCACGCTAAAATGCTCTATGCAGCACCAGCGTGGGCCCCATCCCTGAGGAGTAAAAGATGTGTGACCATCTGTGAAAAGATACTGTCTGCTCAGAGATCGATAACAACGCGTATCATCTCTGCATATAAGACGGTATCTACGAGTGCTGTGCAGGTCCTTGCAAGTGTCCCGCCAGCAGATCTTTTGGCGAGGGAAAGGGAAGAAATGTTTCTATTTTCTAAAGAAAGCAGTTCCTTGAATGAGGAATTAAGACCAAGCAAGGGCCTGATCCGCAAAGAAGCGAGGCACAGGCTCATAGAAAGATGGCAAGAAAGATGGGATGGTGAGGAAAAAGGTCGATGGACTTATCGCCTTATCCCGGCACTCGCCACCTGGATAAATAGGAAACACGGTCAGGTTTCCTATTACTTGACTCAGGCGTCAACAGGTCACGGGTGTTTTAACTCGTACCTGTGTCGCTTTAAATTACGCGAGAACGAGGTGTGTGCATATTGCCAGTTCCCTGAGGACAACGCGGAGCACACCCTCTTCTCATGCAAGAAATGGGACTTGGAGAGGCGGGCCATGTTCGAAGGTGTAAACAGTCAAGTTACACCGGAGAACATGGTATCGCTGATGACCCAGTCAGAGGAGAATTGGCGGCAAGTCGAGAACTTCATAATCTCGGTTATGTCGAGGAAGGATCTCGACGGCCGCCAAAAAGCGTAATTTAAACAGCTTTTAACTTATTCGTTTGTTTTTTATAAATTTATTTTGTGATTTATTTGTCCTTATACAATTTTAATTTATTCCGTTTTATGTTTTTAATATTATATACGCGTTTATTATTTTTTTTTCTTTTTTTTTATATATCCGTTTGCAATTTTATCTTTTGACTGTTTACACTTGATTAAACATTTTTTTTTTATTATTGTTGTGCTGTTAATTCCGCTTTTATATTGAAATAGTTTTAAATTTTTAACTATTAACGCAGGATAACCGCAGAGAAAAGCAGAAGGTCGCATTAGCGACAGAGTCGGAGCGCCACCCTCGAAGGCTAAAGTCTTACCACAGTTCCGAGGGAGGGTAAAGGGATCCAAAAGAAGGGTTACGGGTTTTAGTGGGTCGGGCTGGTAGTAGGTCGCCAGTTTGTTAAATTTATTATAACATTTATTTATTTTTCTTTTTTTTTATATTTCTTTTTGTTTTTTTATCATACCAACCCCACATAACCTTGGAGTGCGGAATCCAAGGTATCTGTAGGCAGATTTCCCAAAAGTCCCTAAGCAAAAAAAAAAAAAATAATAATAATAATAATAATAATAATAATAATATAATAATATAATTTTTTTAATAACATTATTTTTATGTTGGAGTACACTTTTTTACCAAAAAAATGTGTAAACTTCGTGAAAATTCATAAAAAATAGTCCGAGATATTCAAAACTTTATGAAATTAATATTAAAATTCAAAATGTCAATAATAACTCTTTTTCTATAATATTATTAGGTTTTTGGGTCTATTAATTATTTAGGGGAGGGTAGGCTACATTGAACCGGGTATTTTATAAAGTCCAAGAACTAATTAAATTTTACTAATTTCGATCAGGTTTTTGTATCAAAATTAAGCTGAAATACTCCTTTAGTTAGTACACTCGTTACAAACACAAATTATTATGATTAAATAATTAAATTTAATTTTTTTCTAACAAGTCATACTTTTCTTATTTTGAAGGATGTGTGTCTACATTGAACCACCTCTAATAAAACACTATAATTTACTTCAAAAATAATATTTCCACTTACACATTGTAAAAAATCTTTTTTTTCACTCAAAAAAATAGAAAATTGTTGATAAAGAGTTATTATTTGTTAATATAGGAGATAAATATATTTTAATGTCAGGTTAGGTAGGTAAAGTGACAGTTTGAGTTTATCTCGTTCATAATTGTAATGAAAGCATGTCTTCCAGTATTTTTCTTACTAATTAGTAGAGCAGATAGCTTTACAACTCTTAAAATTGAAAATTCTTTCCTTTTCCGGGTGGTTCAATGATGCCGCACTCACTGTATTCACATGACATTTACAAAAAAAATTGTTTATAAAAAATTTATGTAAGAGTTAAAATTCTTTATCACATCGGAATATTGAAGTTGACACCCTAAGCGAAATAAATCACAAGTTTACTAATTTTTAAAACTTCCTATTTCAAAAAAAAACTTGATTATATTTGCACAAAATTTTTTGTTTTGTACGTGAAAAACAGTTTTTTTAGTTATTCTTCATAAATAATAAACCTACGTGCCCGAAATTTTTGGACATAGTTTGTTTCAGTAAAACTCACTTATATATTAAATAAGAAAAAATTTCACTTAGTCATTTCTCAGAAAATTAAAGTGGTTCACTGTTGACGCTGGTTCAATGTAGCCTACTCTTCCCTATAGATCAAGTTAAGTATTCTCGTATTTGTTTCTTTACGTAAAAAGGAAACTTTTTCTTCCCGGCGCTCAATAATATCACCAGATTAAAAAATGTCTTAACAAATCGCGGCCAGGCTAATATTGGCATATCAATATTATTATTACTATTGTTAATAAAATAATAATTATAATAATGTAATAATTAATAAGTATGTAATACTAGGGTAATGTCACCTTGAGTGGACCGCCTAAGCTTTTTTTCTAAAAAATTCTTTATGAAAGCAAATTAATAGGAGGTTTTTATTCCAAGCTTTAGTTCAGATCCCTAGATAAGTTTTTATACCATAATGGCTTTGATTTTTTTTATTTGGAAAAAAACAATTGACTTAAAAAAAATAGCTAATTTTTAAGAAATGAAAAAAGTGTAACCTTGAGTGGACCAGTCCTAAAAAATTGTAAAAGTTATTCTAAATTCTTTAATGTTTTTAATATTTCTGGTATATTGAAACAAAATTTATGCTTATGCACCTTCAGACCATGATTGTGTCGCAATGTTTACAAGTGAAACCATTTTTAATAATTTTGGCACATATCACATCAAAATCACAAAAAATTAATAAAGAACATAAAACATAGTTTGAAACCAATTTATTGTCTATTTATTTCCATAAAAATGGTAAACTGGCATTAAAAATATAAAAAAACAGGCAGTCCACTCATGGTTATAAACAGTGGTCCACTCAAGGTGACATGCAACTTTTTATGGCAGCCACCACAATTTTTTTTGAGTCAAAATTATCACTTAATTATACTAATTGTAAGACAATCAATTTCAATGTCTAAAGTAGTAGGAAAAAAATAAGTTACCTTTTAAAACTTAAATTTTATACTACTTTTACACTTCCGAATCACTTTACTCATTGTAAGAGCGACTTCTTTTTTGGTTTGTGATCTTAAAAATGCGTTACATCAAACGATAACGTATATGATTATCGCGGAACTTAATTTCTTACGGCTTCTAGGTGCGGTGCTGCTATACGCACTATTTATTTCACGTTTCCGCTGTCAGATATCTTAAAAGCTTAGGTGGTCCACTCAAAGTGGCGGTCCACTCAATGTGACATTACCCTAAATATTATTGTTATTATAATATAAAAATATTAGTAAATTCAAATTATTGATATTCTTTTTTGATAAATAACCACAAAAGAGTTTATAGGTTAACGGTGAGAATGTGCGAATGAATGTGTCAAACTGATGTCTCTTATAAAGAACAACATATAGGGTAATGTCACCTTGAGTGGACCGCCTAAGCTTTTTTTCTAAAAAATTATTTATGACAGCAAATCAATCGGAGGTTTCTATTTCAAACTTTAATTTGAATCCCTAGATAAGTGTTTATACCATAATAGCTTTAATTTTTTTTATTTGGGAAAAACAATTGACTTTAAAAAAATAGCTCATTTTTAAGGAATGAAAAAAGTGAAACCTTCAGTGGACCACTCTTAAAAAATTGTAAAAGTTATTCTAAATTCTTTAATGTATTTAATATTTCTGATATATTCAAACAAAATTATGCTTATGCAGCTTCAGACCATGTTTGTGTCGCAATGTTTACAAGTGAAACCATTTTCAATAATTTTGGCACATATCACATCAAAATCACAAAAAAATTAATAAAGAACATAAAACAGTTTCAAACCAATTTATTTCCATAAAAATGGTAAACTGACATTAAAAATAAAAAAACAGGCAGTCCACTCATGGTGACATGCACTTTTCTCATTGTAAGAGCGACTTTTTGTTTGGTTTGTGTTCTTAAAAATGCGTTACATCAAACGATAACGTATATTATTATCGCGGAACATAAATTCTTACGGCTTCTAGGTGCGATGCTGCTATTCGTTTTATTTATTTCACGTTTCCGCTGTCAGATAACTTAAAAACTAACTCAATGTGACATTACCCTATCCCATGCGTTGGGGACAACATAGGTTCCCAGTTTTAGTACGCCCGAAGCTCGCAAAAGAGAAAGCATTTATCCCTAACCTATTATACATCCACTGTAGGTTGTTCAAATGGAGCGCTGAAATTTTTTCCGTGTATCATATAATTTTTTTTAATCACTTTCGATTTCCATTGAAACATTTAAACATGTCTCAACAGCTTCAATCGGATCCGAAAAGAAATAATTTTTACCATTCAAAACAACAATTGATTGAGATATGTTGTCTAGTTTTCCGTATAAAATGACATATGGATGAACTGATTGGCATTTGCTATTTAACCAATCATCTTGATTAACTTTTGCCACATATACATAGGTCCGCTGGATCCTAAAAAATGTTTAAATTATTTTAATATATTTAAATTTCAGAAAAAAATTTTGTATGTGTTTTTAAAACTTTCAAATTCTATTTTGCATATAATACAAATACACTGAAAAAAATTCTTTTTCTGAGAGGGAAATTCCTCTTACAAAAATCATCTTGAAAGAGAATATTACTCCTAATCGAAGAGTATTTTTCTCTTTTTTTAAGCGGAATATTCTTAAGTTAAGAATAATCTTCTGTGAAAAAGGATTTGTTTTGAGCCATATTCAAGAGGAAAATATGCATTAAAACAAGAGGAATCCCCTTAAAATAAGAATATTTTTTTTCGACGTATTGTAAATTTTTTTATTATTCTTAAAATATAGGGGAGGTTTGTTAGAGTTGGAAATAGTTTTGACTTTTCTTCATAACTTCCCCTGTAGAACGAATTTCGCGATTTCGCGCATATTTTTGGAAAGATCAACTCAAATGCAATGTTTTTGCTAAACATTGTAAAGAAATTTGACCAAAAGATTCGGAGTTATAAGCAATTCAAAAAATAATGTTGTCAGAGTTAATCATGGTCGCCAGAGTTGGGCTACTGTAGAAAATCAATGAAATATTTAGGTAAATGATTAAGAATGACCTTTAAATGATAAAATGACACTTGGGAATGAGGAAAGGAACCATAAAAAATCAAATCAAATCATATATTATGCATTTTCATATAACTTTAGACAATTTATTCCTCATGAACAAAATCAAAATTGTAAAAAATGAAAAAAGGTTATGAAAAAATTTTATTTCCTCTCTTTCCAATGGAAATCTCAATGGAAATGAAGTTTTTAACACCTCTTTAAGTGAAAAAATTAATTTCTGTTGCAAGTACGCTTTGTAATTGCAAAATTTCCCTCATGGCCAAATTACTTTACACATTTTCACATATCATCTTAATGAACAATTTCTGTAATTTTATTTAGTCTTTGACACATTTCTTCTACATTTAATTTATTTGTTATTATTATGTAAACGGGCCGTGCCCTTTCGTACAAAAGTACTAAAAATATAAAGGAAAAAAAATATATATATAAGTTGATTTGAAGTGATGACACAACGCTTATATAGAGAGGAATACAAAATGTTTCCACAATTTATATAGTTGATTTGCTTAAGTTTGACAAAAACATGTTTAATAGTGAGAACATTAGTTAATAGAACACATCAGTATATTCTCATTTTGATAATAATTTAGAATGTCAACAGAAATCATAGTGAGAAGAGGTTTCATCGTTGAGGAAACAAATAGACTTGAAGGGGGGGATTATGCTCAAGGAGAGTTCACTTGCATTAGTATAAGTCAAATTTATATCACCATCACTAGCAAACGAAACGTGATTAATACACTCGTTTATTTTGTAGGCGGGTTCCTTTTCGAGACGACAATTGGTTCTCCACGATGATACCTGATGCGGAGATCGTATTCCCCTCCCTGCATTCTCTCTGACATAGACTGCTTGGCCTTCTTGTATTGAAGCATTTGCGTTGGTGTCTTGTCCCATGATAGAGATAGATTCGGTGGGAGAATTTCAGGTGTGGTAGTGCTGGTCAACTTGAAATCTCTAAAAGCTGTTATCAGATTTTTGACATGTGACTCATCCATGAATGAAACTCTCAGCGGTCGAGGCCGTGGTGACATCTGTTGATGTTTACCAAGACGAAGCAATGTATGAAATTTTGGAGCATTTACAGGAAATAATAAATTTAAAATTTTAGTAATTAAGTCAGAATCAGATAAAGAAGTTGAAGTAGTTGCATTCAGGAGTTGTTCAGGAACGTTGAAAAAATTATGTTGCACTTTCGAATGTTGCGATCACTTACTTCTCCCAAGCACTGAGACATGACGTTATCAGAGCAATTTTCAAATTTATGGTTGAGAGAAGTAATGTCATCTTTAATACCTTCGATATCCGATTCAATAGAATCCATGCGAGATACAACTGCTTCAATTTTTCCCACTCGTTCAAAGACGTCATCCAGTTTGGTTTTGAGAGGATCAATCTGTAAACCTATTTTCCTCAGTTGATCAGCCATCATGTCGGTCAAGTCATCCTTTGTAAAGGTCAATGTAGTGGGATTGGGAGAATTAGTTTCAGAACTGCAGCATTTTCTTTTTTTGTAACATCTGGGATGATACGGAAGAGAACATTTTTCACATCTAGAAATCTCCCTTAGAACATCATAGTTACATATTCTACACAGTTTGTCACTCAAAGAAACAGCGGAAGTAGACATTGTAATTATAGGTTAGGAATTACAAATGACTAAGAAAAACCACTAAACAAATCATCCACAAATGTCCAAACTACACAATTTGTATGACACAATGGATATTTATCAGTATCAGTCAATCAGAACCAAAAAAAGTTAATAAAACATTTTTAAAAAAAACTGAAATAATCAAGAGACTAAAAGAAGCACGTTGTGTCAACACTTCGCACATGCGCGTAAATGTGAAATGCGCTTAACACACCACAAACAAATTTTTGCTAAGCCTATATCAGTAATTGGTACATTACTCAAGTATAGGTTCGTATACTTAACTGCGACTCATATGAAAAGATGGCTGACACTTAGTAGCAAGAATTTACGTACAAAGATAGATGGCGCTAGTGTGATAAAATGAAATAAACGCGGTGGCCCAACCCTAAACCCTGTCCAACTCAGACAACTTTCCCCTATATATTTCAAATACAAATATTTTAAGTACAGTAAATTTTAATTTCACTGATAATAAATTAAATGTTAAGTTTTTTTGATATTTTAAAATCTTGAACTTAAAATTAATCATATTTCTCACCTGTACATGCAGTATAAGAGATTTTGAGATTTCGGTCTTACTGAAAGGTATAGTAAGCTTATCATTCCCTTTGAGAGTTTTTGAAACGTTTAAACAAAGAGGATCTAACAACAGTGATAGAACACCATTATGAGTTTCTGAAAAATAAATATATACATATTTTTTATTTTTGCTTATTAAAATTATTAAAATAAATTTTTAAATTCCCTTGTACACTACCGTCCGTGAGTATCAGGACGAATAATTAATAATTCGCGATGGACTGGCGAATTGTCAGTTAAAAATATTCTCGGGAATATGAAAAATAAAAACAAAATACTAACAGCAGAATTGTTCTAATTTCGAGTTTTACTTTTGACAGTTGATCTGACGAGTTGCCTTAACTGCCGGCTGAAAAACACTAAATGTGCCCAGAATGCCAAGAATAAAAAATCGTCCAATTTGTCTGAAACTTGTTACTCAGGGGTTTTCGGGGTCGCTGATTACGAATCTGATGTCGGTATTTCAAAATTCAAAATGGCGGATCTAATATGGCGGACGGCTTTTAAAAATTAATCCAAATTACCTAAAATTTGTTACTCGGGGGTTTTCGGGGTCGCTGATGACGAATCGGATGTCTGTTTTTATAAATTTTAAATGTCGGATCCAATATGACGGACATTTTTTTTAAATTTTGTTTTTATCATAAAAGCAGAACAAATTTTACAAATGCCGGTTTCGTAGAACAGATATAAAAAGAGTGCAAAAATTCAAATTCTATTGAAATGTCTTAACGCATTTCACCTTTCCAATAAGTACATGGATGAAGTGGATCTCTACGGTATGCCATATTAAATCTGTAATTTTGAATTTTGAAAAACTGACATCGGATTCGTCATCAGCGACTCCGAAAACCCCCGAGTAACAAATTTCAGGTAATTTGGATTAATTTTTAAAAGTCATCTGCCATATTGGATCCGCCATTTTGAATTTTGAAAAACCGACATCATATTCGTAATCAGCGTCCTCGAAAATCCCCGAGTAATAGATTTCAGGCGATTTTAGACATTTTTAAAATAAAAATGCATTGTATTGTCCATGGCAAAGATTTTAAAAAATTTGCTAAAAGTGTTGTTTTTAAAAATTTATAACATTTTTATAATTCATTAAATTTAAAAACAAAAACGTGCGTCGCATTCTGCATAGCGTCGACTTTTTGAAATCATTTTGTTTTTAAATTTCAGCCATTTTTGACTTTTTTACATCAATTTTTATCATAGCAAACATTGTCAGTTTTCCGGCAGTCAGAGCAAAGTCCGAAATGGCAAATATCTTTGCCATCGGCAGTCAAGGGGTTAATTGAATTTTCGAAGTATAATCTTTTTACTTTTATTAAATTAGTAAATTTCAAAATATTAATGCTAATTTTTATTTGTTTTAGGTAAGAAGATTCTCGTTTTGATGGAATTTCTATCAAAACTTTAAACTTTAATTATTAATTTTAAGAAATCAAATTGAATATTGTGCGAGGCAAAATGCCGCGTCACAACTCTCCCCTGCCAAGACTCGGCCTAAGGGGTCGAGTAGGTGAGCCCAGAAGCCGAGTTCACCCCTCGCCAGATCAGCTTTCATTTATTTTCTTAATTAATAAGATTGACTATATTTAATTCGCGTCAATCAAGGAGAATCAATCAAAATTCATAATTAGTTCCTACTAATAATTATTTTATTATTTAATTTAATTGTGAGAAAAGAACCGAAAAATTTTAGTCAACAAGTTTTGACTTTTCGAACTCTTTAATTTTTGATTTAATTTATGATTTGATTAGATTAGTTTACTTTAATAGCGAAAGCATAAGGTTCATAGGTCATGGACCGGAATTAATTCTTAATAGTTGGTTTAATCAATTAATTTACAGATTCTGAATTATTCTAAATCTTTAATTTATTTAATATAAAATTTGATCTAGTTTTCTTAATTTATTTATTTACATTTGCGTAGAGGTCATGGACCTGATCAATTTAACTGTTTCATACAGCATCTACGCAGCATCCAACAGGATCAAAATCTCAATTTAATCTAGAGCAAAAATATGAACTACTTATCTCAAATTCTATTATATTAAGATATATAACCGTAAAAACTGATTCTTTTTAAGATAAATAACGGTTTTTTCTCGTTACAGATTTTTAGAGATTTATTTACAAAATTATTTACAGAATTTTTATGATATTTTAATCTGGACCAGCTTTCAAGGTCAAATCCATCTTAAATTTTTGCTCTACTTTTACAAAATTATGAAGATTATTTTTAATTTAAAAAATTTTTAAATTATTTTAGCAAATTTTTATTTGGACTATAAATTTTATTTTTTAATGTCAAAACTAGATGAAACTTTTATTCTCATTTTATATTATATTTATTTATTTATTTTAACGAAATTTACTATAATTATTTTATATTTTAATTTTTACAAAATCATTTCTGGAAATCATTTTTCAAACTTTCTGACATCTCGACAACCCTATTCCAATTAATACGAATAAGAACAATTGCGCAATTTTCTGCGCCGAGATGGTTCATTAATTATATCCGTATTTATTTCGATTTCCAGATTAACTTCATAATTCGAATTTTCTACTTCAGGTTCAGGATCCGACCAAACTATCTCCGACAATTCTCGATCTAACCTTCGTTCATCTTCCGAATCAGATGATTCCAGATTCTCTTCGATCGCATAATATAGCTGAAGATGGGAAGCATGATATCTCCCTACTAACTGACCTTCAGTCGAAGACAATTCATAAACATTCGGCGAGACTACTTTTACGACCATGAACGGAACATGAAATGATGGTGCTAATTTACTAGCAATTCGATCCTGCCTACGAGACAACACATGTAGAGCTTTCTTAACTAAATCACCGATTTTGAAGTGTAAGTCTCTTCGCCCACGATTATAATATTTTGCCTATTTGACGAATGCTTGATCCTGATTTTGACAAATTTTATCCCGCAATTCATTTAGTCTAGTCATACGAGTTGTCCATTCAGCTATATTAGCGACTGGCAACTCGTTTTCCCCCTCCACAAGACGACTCATAGTCCTCAAGGGATATGGCTCTCTGTGAATTAGAGCGCTATTACCCGTATTTATCCCATATTTTACTAATTTATCGGGGGTAGTTTATTTTTAGCCCGCGGAAGGATTCTCTTCTGAAGTGCTTTAAGATCTTTGTTAGATAACTCAACTAATCCTGCACACGAATCATCACTATTTGGTTCGGCTTGACCAGAATCTACCCTAACAACTGGCTCGTCTGATGCCCACAATTTCTGATCATTAATATCTATTATTATTCCGAATGTTCGCAAAAAATCCATACCTAATATACAATTTTCGGCTAATTTTGGAACTATTCGGATATTTATTTTATTAGTTATTCCCGCGAAGCTTATTGGCAATGTGCTTTTACCAATAATAGGCTCAATAGTACCGTTCGCTAATAGAACGCTACTTTGTTTATCATTATTTATTTTATAATTATTCGAATTTATTATAGATTTACCTATCGAACTTAAATAAGTTCTAGCTGAACCTGTATCAACTAGTGCTTTAATTTCTGAATTCCCTATTCTAATATCTATGTGAGGTCTTGAATGGGTACTATCACCGCCTAATTTATTCAATTTATTTCCCTCCTGTCCGAACTGACAAGCTAGGTCGGGATTATTTATTTTATGCGGTTTAGTATCAGCTGATTCGAGTTTACAATTAATATGATTAACAGAGATTTGTTTCAATTTATTATTTATACTATTTATTTCACTAGTCGGGTTTAACGATTTATTATCAAAATCTTTAACAGCTAAAGTTTCAATATTCAAAGGAGATTTTACTATTTTATTTTTACGAGCCTCATTATAAGCGGTTAAAATTGTTTTATCCGATTTAATTTTTACTTTATTATTAAAGGTTTGTGAAGCTAAACTTGGAGGATCATCGACCCTGAGGTTGATCTCCAAATCTAGTTTCCCTTACAATAAGACGATTCACAAACATATTTCGTGACATCCTTTTCTCCACATATGTGGCAGAATTTCTTCCATGGATGCGGACATTTATTCCACTCATGGTCATCCGTACCACAATTGAAACAAGGAGGTTGAGGTTTAGGCTTGCGAAATTCTCTTTTAACCGAACTCTCATTTTTATCTGATTTACTGTCCGTTTTTTTCGATTTTTCTTTATTGGAATTCTGCTTATTATTATTCGAATTCGAATTTACTTTATTATTAACCGAAAGTGGCTTGTCTAATTCACTAGCCAAAGATTGAAATTTTTTATCGAGACAATCACGAATAGAATCAGAATTTTTCTTGCTGTCTCCGCGACTAGATTTTTCATTTATTTTACCAGAAACTGCGAATTCGGGAAAGAACGAATTTTCTGGTTTTTGTGGTGTTCTTTCGGTTTTGAGAGAATCTAACATTCTCTCAACATCAGACGCCACCATCGCTAATTCGTCTAAGTTATTAAATTCTCGACGTTTAATGCTCATTTTTAATTCGGGTCGCATGTTAATGTAGACCCGATCTAACATATCTGAATTTAATACAGGGCGATTAAATTATTGATACAAACCCTGCATACATGTGATAAAATCGGCCGTGGTTTCACCAGGCCCTTGAATTCGATTGGCAACTTGTTCTTCAAGACGCCACTGATAATTAATATCACCGAATCGCAATCAACACGAGGATTTGAATTCACTCCACGAATTCCAACGAGATTTATTTAGGCGGTACTATTGTAGTGCTATACCATCTAACAAAAGTACTGCCGCACGAAGAACCTCATCGCTAGTCACGAATGAAATTTCCATCACATCATCCACACGTTCAAGAAAATCTTCTACGCTTATTTTCCCATCGCCTGAGAATTTTATTCCCTATTTCCTGACTATGGAATCGAGAGGTTTCCTATTATTGACGATCGGTACCTGAATCAATGGAGTATTTACTAATGACCTATTATTTAAATATTCGTTAGGAAGTCTTCCCGATTGAGAGTTAACATAAGCTTCCCTAGTTTGAATGGGTTCAAAATAACGATTATTTTCAACGAAAGGTGGGTTAATTACTGGCCCAGACTTGTGCCAATGTTCACCCGGGGCTACGCCTACCTTGGAATTAATTACAGCTCGACGAGTAGTCTTGACATCGCTTGACCAATGTTCAGCCGGTGCTGACTCATAATTAGCCTCAAGAACCTCTCATTTATTGGTTTAAAAGCTGATTTTATTTCGTTGTTGTCCCTAGCTATTGGTTTAATAATATCCGGTCGTCTTGGTGTCAACAGGCACTCGTTTGTTGCTGTTGGCTCCAATTGTCGAAATTTATACCCGAAATTTTTCTCCTCAAAATCTATTAGGGACTTAGCTGATTTGATAGATACATTTTCATAATAAGGAGACAAGGAAAATTCGAAATTTGATTTACGGATAACCGCCGCCATTTTACCTGGTTTATGGATTTCAAATTTTTCACCGGAGGGGGTAATTCGACCCGAATAATCAGCTGACTGATTTTGATAACTCGTCCTAGCGTGTGATACCGAATTTGCGACTGTAGTATCGGCGTGATGCGCCTGATACTACTATCAAAACGAGAATTAATAAAAATGGACGTCTCTCTCACTACGAGAGCGTCGCTACACAAACGCTTCTTTTTAATTTTTGGTGAGTCCCCGGCGTACTATTATTTTATTTCACAATCTATTATTATTTGCCCGAGATAAGATATCCGCCGCCGGTATTGCAGAGCGCCCACTTATTGGTCGCTGTCGTTCGCATAGCGTTGGCCTTTAAATCAAGATGGCCGCAGTCAGTGTTTTGATAGGTCCAAGACAATTGATCTTCGTCTTCCTGGTGCTCTTGAATATTCGGGAATTACTTCCAAATATATACACCAGAAAGCACTTCCCTTGTTGATTACGAATAATTAATAATTCACAATGGACCGGCGAATTATCAGTTGAAAATATTCTCGGGAATATGAAAAATAAAAACAAAATACTAACAGCAGAATTGTTCTAATTTCGAGTTTTACTTTTGACAGTTGACCTGACGAGTTAGCAATTGTAATAAGTTCAATTATTTATTAATTGAATTTTCGAGGTATAATCTTTTTAGTTTTATTAAATTTGTAAATTTCAAAATATTAATGCTAGTTCTTATTTGTTTTAGGTAAGAAGATTCTCGTTTTGATGGAATTTCTATCAAAACTTTAATTATTAATTTTAAGAAATCAAAGAGAATATTGTGCGAGGCAAAATGCCGCGTCACAATATATATATATATGTGACGCGATCTGAAGAAAGGGACCTTAGAAGCAAAAAATTATAGGTTATGTTTGCAATTTTTTAAATGAAAATACAAAAAAAGGATCAACTGTCAATATAAATCATTAAAGTTTAAGTCTTCATTAAAACTAAAATATTTAATAAACACTGATTTTAATTCGAAATAAGTAAAAAGAAACTTTTAAACAAGAAAAAAGTAACTCTAACCCAACCTTAAAATGATTTGCTTCTAAGGTCCCTTTCTTCAGATTGCGTCACATATATATATATATATATATATATATATATATATATATATATATATATTATTTTTTTAGCAAAAAACCGATTTTCCGACTCAATTATCTCCGAATATATTTAATATGGGATCTTGCTCCAAAAGACTTTTTTTCTCGTCTCGACGTCAGCTACAATTTTGCTTTGGACACCATTTCGCTAAACCCTATAGTTTTCGAGTTATTTTCAAAAAAAGTAATTTTTATTACATTCTTATCATATGAGAAGGTATTAGTTTTATGCAAATTTTGACTTTTGCTAATTTTATGAAATTTTCACGTTTTGGGGTCCCCTGAACCCAAAAAACATGCTTTGGTGATGGTGTCTGTCTGTAGACACAAAATGTTGTTCCCATGATAACTTTTGAAAAACTTATCGGATCGTTTTTAAATTTAACTCTCTTAAAGTTAGTGTAAAAATGAAGGCTAAGTTTGTTAACCAGCCATTTTCGTTGAAAAATACAAAAACTACAGTAGTTTCAAAATTTTGAAAATTTAATTTTTTCAAATTTTTAACTTTATATTATATTAGGTTAGGAAAATACAAACAACTTTTCTCTACAACATTTTTTGATAAAAACTTAAATTTCAGAGTTATAGGCTCTTAAATGGTAAAAAAAACTCAAAAATCCCAAAATAACGCTGAAAATCAAAATTTTTCCTAAGAAATAAAAGTAAGTCACATTAGAAGGTATAAAATAATATATTATAATATTCTATAAAATTTAAATATTTTTTTACAAAAATAAATTTCGTTTTTTCTGAAGGACGGTTGCCGTACTGCCAACAACACGCCGTAATGTGCAGTGGCGCGTCTTGCCGGAAGGCCCTTCCAAAAATTTAGGTGCTTGCACTGAAAAAAAATATTCTTAATTTTAGAATATATACTAAAATAGGTGCCAAGGATATTCCCCACATATATTAAGTGGTATATATTCTTACTATTAGAATATATTCTTATTGTAAGAATATTTCCTACTTAATTTGAGTGGGGAATATCCTTGGCACCTATTTTAGTATATATTCTAAAATTAGGAATATTTTTTTTCAGTGTGGACGTTCTTTTAAAAAAATCATGCAGAATATTTATCTAATTGTTTATTTTTAAATCTTCAGTAAATTTAAAGTTTTTCTTATAAGAATTAAACTATCACATCCACTCTATCCGGATTTACATGTTTTTAATCATACATTTGATATCATATTTACAAATCACGTATATAGGGGGAACGGGACATAATGGCTAAGGGGCGTAATGAATAATTGTAATTTATTCAAAAATCGTAAATCGAAATGATTTCGCTCCAAAAACAACTTGATGTACTGCAAGTTTCTACAAAGTTTGATTATTTATTACTCAATCACTATTGTAAAAAATATAGTAGAAAAACTGTATTTCACATATGAAAGTAACTTTTCAAAATTTTTATTTGTTCGTTCTAATTTTTTTAAAATATCTTTAAAAAAGAAACTAAAATCGCGTTTTAAGCTTGAAACTTTTTTTGAGGGTCAATTTGAGATTTAAATTTAAATTTGAAAAATGTTTTAATTATAAATTAATTATTAATTGTAAATAAATTAATTTTTACTTTTGGAAGATAAAAGAAAATTAACGAAAATTTTCGTTTTCGTTAAAACTGTCCTTTATAAACGACATTTCCAATTCATTTACATCAATAACAAAGTACCATCATTGCTTTCTAGTGATCTATACATTTGTGTGGCACCTTCGTCCATTATTATTTTCAAATAATTTATATAGTTATTTTAAAAATCTAAACTGTCCAATAGTGTAGATATTATAAATTTACTTTACACTGCTGTGGGGCACCTGTGAACCCACAATAGGGATCGCAGGAAACCCAAACACAGGTCAGCACATATACTCATATTGGGAATGCTGCGTCACCAGCAGGTGCAGCTGCACTCCCAAATTTTTTTCAGTCTGTATCTAAACATTGTTTTCTATTGTGATTCAATAAATAAATATATTTACTTATTAAGGGGTTACACCACCCTGAACGCCTGAAAATTTCAAAAATAAATTTTGACAAAACAACAAACAATACAACTTTTTACTAATTACAGTATAAAAATACATATATTTAACTGTAAAAAAAATTTTGAAAAATGAAAAAATATTCAAAAATGGCGAAGATATGGCGTTTTTTCGAAACTACATTTTTCAGAACGGTGTACATGATTTCTCAAAAACTACTCAACCGATTCTATTTAAATTTTGTACACAACTGCTCAATAACATTCTCTATGGCATGACGTAGGATTTTTTTGATATGATTTTTAAAAAAAAAAGTTATACATTTTTAAAAAAAAATTTTTGTACCCAAAATTTTATACTTTTTTTAAGTGCTCCTATTTCCTCAATAAAATTTTTCTTTAAAAACGGCTACGTCATGCCATACAGAATGTTATTGAGCAGTTGTGTACAAAATTTAAAAACAATCAGTTGAGTAGTTTTTGAGAAATCATGTACACCATTCCGAAAAATGTTGTTTCGAAAAAACGCCATATATCTTCGCTATTTTTGAATATTTTTTCATTTTTAAAAATTTTTTTTACAGTTAAATATATGTATTTTTATACTGTAATTAGTGAAAAGTTGTATTTTTAGTAGTTTTGTCAAAATTTATTTTTGAAGTTTTCAGGCATTCAGGGTGGTGTAACCTCTTAATTTATTATAACCATAGTTTTCTTCCTCTTCATTACCATGTTCATCAGGAGTTACATATTCATCATCATACTCATCTTCTTTTCTACATTTTCACGTTTATCAGACATATTAATAATTTTTTCTAAAGGTTTATTAAATGTTTCATTTAGAGCGTTTTCAACATTTTCTTTTCCCATTTTAACATACGATGCTTACGTCGAATTGCTTCACTAGCTTTAGCAATTTGACGTAAATATTCTTTTTGCTTATGAAAATCCTTTTCTATACCTCCCCTCATTCAAATTACTATCCTTGTCGATAACAACAAATGCATACCTGTCAGAATTCCAACAAGTTGAACATAACTCTCGAAATTAAAAAAATGTCATGTCCGTATTTACATGATCATCGTATACATGTTTTAAATTCTTTTCGTTTTGTCAAAAAAACACCAACAAATTAACATTATCTCGCACTAATGTTAAGGAGTTCTTGCATAAGTCTGACATAGATAAAAACTGTCAACGCTTACATGTCTACCCATACAAAAGAAAGCCCTTATATTATCTTGCTTTTCACAAGCAACATCGTCAAATATAAAAATAGAGTTTGGTTTTGCATTTTGAGGAGATATTACTTTTTCATGTTCACTGACTGGTAAATATTCAACTCCATCAATTTCACTAACAACTTGCTCCAAGAATTTATAAGTTATGTTGTTGAAGTCAAGAAAACGTTTAAGAAAGGAACGTTGCTGATAGAGTATTAGCTGATAAAGCTTGACAACGTGTATTTACTCCAGACGCAGGTTACAGTGAGAGAGATGCAGCTTACGCAATAACCAATACAATAAAAGCAAAATCAAAATTAGGTATGGGCTAAATGCGCTTGAAGCACTTACTGGGGGAGCCGCTGGTGAAGCAAAGGCAGTTAATGATGCAAGTGCATGAAAAGAGCAATTAAAAGAAACTCAACGTAATAATAGAACGATAGAAGCAGTTGCACTTGGTTAAAGTCTGCATTTAAAACCCTACCGACAAGGGTTAGGACTTCATTTGAAACCATATATTAAAGGTAATTGTATTAAAAAAAAGTGTTGTAGAAAAAAACCGGACAAGTGCGAGTAGAACTCGTACTAATACCGAGAGTTCCGTACCCTCGTTTAAAACTTCTACTTTTTTATGAAAAAAAATATAAAGATCAACTACAATATTTTTCGCTGTGTTGTTTTTGTAATCTACAGGTGAAAATACATGAAATAAGGAAAACTGTAGTCCAATCGGCCAAGAATTGTAAAAACCAAGAGGTAGATTAATGTCACATTGAGTGGACCGCCACTTTGAGTGGACCACCTGAGCTTTTAAGTTATCTGACAGCGGAAACATGAAATAAATAAAACGAATAGCAGCACCGCACCTTGAAACCGTAAAAAATTTAGTTCCGCGATAAACATATACGTTATCCTTTGATGTAACGAATTTTTAAGAACACAAACCAAAAAAGAAGTCGCTCTCACATTGAGTAAAGTGATTTGGAAGTGTAAAATTTAAGTTTTAAAAGGTAACTTATTTTGTTCCTACTACTTTGGACATTGAAATTGATTGTTTTAGTTTAATTAAGTGCTAATTTTGACTAAAAAAATTGTGGTAGCTGCCATAAAAAGTTGCATGTCACTATGAGTGGACCACTGTTTATAATCATGAGTGGACTGCCTATTTTTTATATTTTTAATGTCAGTTTACCATTTTTAAGGAATTAAATTGACAATAAATTGGTTTAAAACTATGTTTTATGTTCTTTATTAATTTTTTGTGATATTGATGTGATATGTGCCAAAATTATTAAAAGTGGTTTCACTTGTAAACATTGCAACACATACATGGTCTAAAGCTGCATAAGCATACATTTTGTTTCAATATTATATCATAAATATTAAATACAGTAAAGAATTTAAAATAACTTTAACAATTTTTTAGGAGTGGTCCACTCCAGGTTATACTTTTTTGATTCCTTAAAAATTATCTATTTTTTTAAGTTAATTGTTTATTCCAAATAAAAAAAATCAAAGCTATTATGGTATAAACACTTATCTAGGGATCTAAACTAAAGCTTGGAATAGAAACCTCTGATTAATTTGCTTTCATAAAGAATTTGTTAGAAAAAAAGATTAGGCGGTCCACTCAAGGTGACATTACCCTAATACACATTTTTTTCTAAATCAAAAAAAATTTCTAGTCTTTCGCAAAAAAAGATGAAGATGAACTCGAATAATTTTTTCTGTAATCTGCATGTGAAAATAAATAAAAAATGACCAACGCTAGTCCACTAGACTAAGAATTGAGAGAACTAGCATAGGTATAATTATTATCAAAAATTGTAAAAAAAATTAGGCTGTTATAGATTGCTCAAAGCAGAATGAATATCTTAAACAAGCTTCTGAAAATGTTCGACTAGAATTTGAATCTAGTAATAATTTTCCCGCCAATACAGCGGCATATTGCTTGATTATTCACGATCGTATTATACAGTATAAGCCAATCAGCGGTCTTGTTCAAAAAGTAACTTAAGTAGTGGGGGTAATCTCAGGGTATAAAATACAATTACAATTATTAAATAAAAAATTAATTAATAAATTTTTATTATTTTTAAGTTTGAAACATCCCTATTTTTATTAAATAAACAATAATTTATAAAATAATTATTAAATTAACTAATTTTTAAATTAAAAAAAAAATAATTTAAATATTAATTTTTATTCATAACTAGTAATAAACTATAAATTTTATTTAAAAAAATCATTTTAAATAATCTTTAATTTTAAATGAAGGTTTTAGAAGTACTTGACACGTTTCAGAGAGGTAGCTAATTTTTGTTTATATATATATATATATATATGTGTGATGCGATCTGAAGAAAGGGACCATAGAAGCAAAAAATTATAGGTTATGTTTGCAATTTTTTAAATGAAAATACAAAAAAAGGATCAACTGTCAATATAAATCATTAAAGTTTAAGTCTTCATTAAAACTAAAATATTTAATAAACACTGATTTTAATTCAAAATAAGTAAAAAGAAACTTTCAAACAAGAAAAAAGTAACTCTAACCCAACCTTAAAATGATTTGCTTCTTAGGTCCCTTTCTTCAGATCGCTTCTCGAACGAAAGAATGGCGTTGTTTGGTTTGCACAGAAGACTAGCTCGTGCAGCCTTTCTTTTGAATACTGCGCCAACACCGTCTGAAGCACCTTTCCCGTGTGCAGTTGTATGACAGTGCCATTCTGCTGCAACGCCAAAATCTTCTTCGTGATGCATAAGATTCGCCATCTGGTACTTATTCTTAAAATGCTGTTTTGCTCCATCGCTAAAATAGATTACTTTTTTCATCTCAGGAATGATCTTTTTTAATTCAGGGACCAGCTTTTTTTGTATAGTATATACAGCTGCTGTGTCATAAAGTGTACTGTCCGACAAAAAGATGAAACTTTGGTGCTTGATTTCTGACCCTTGTTTATAGTAACACACGACTGGAAAAACGGTACATTGCGCATTATTAAAATAGAATTCTTGCGACGCATCTTAAACAACATATTTATAATTCTCTGAAAAATCTAATATAGCAAGAACTTCACTAATTTTCAAATTGTTTTTTGTCTCTTGATAGAATTGAGACTGTTCTTTTGCGATGAAAGAATGAGGATTCAGTTTTATTAATTTTTCACACAGATCGTCAACAAATTCTGACGATGAAAAAATTTGCGTCTGAAGAGTTGATCTGTCTGTAGTTGTCCACACACTGAACTGCACATTGTAAATACTTTTTTCCTCTAAGAGTTCTTTGAAATAATTTTGTAATTTAGAAATTTCAGGGCATTTATTACATTCATCGAGATAACAATTTTTATCAGGATTTTCACACAAAATTTGACTTAAACAATCTTTATAATCATCCAAAAGTATGTCGGAATCTTTAGAAAGAGATTTTAAATTTATCGAATCGATCATCAATTTGCAATTTTGATGGATAGTGCAGACGCAAACTGAATGGGTACCACTTGCACCAGCAAGTATGCAATTTTTAGGTCAGAGCTTAGCAAATTTACTGAAACTAACAGAGCAGTCAGGATAACGTTCAGTATAAATGGCATAGAGACCTCTTAAATCAGAAAGGAGAAGTCTTTTTTGAATTAAATCTCTTGCATTATCAGTTTTTACCGAAACCACATCTTTTACACCAGGCATGTTTCGACTGTTTTCGTCACATTCATAAAAATCCTTTATCCGTTTATTTGTTTCTTCCGACAATGGTTTACCAACCCTAGCAACTGTTTCTCCTAAAACGCCCTTTAGATCCTTTAATTTTCTAGCTTTCTGTGCAAAATACCTGGAACAGTTAAATTCTCGAGCAACTTGTCTTATCGTCCATGTATTTGGCACTACAGTCAAAATTGTCAATCTCAAAGGATCATTGATGTCGAGACTAGAAAACTTGTTTTTCAATTCAGTCAACATATCTTCCAACTCGATCTCTCTTTGTGATTTTAGCAACAAGAATAGTCGAATCATATCGATTGTGTAAAATGTGGTTTTAGTAGAAACTGATAATAGAAGAGATTTAATTCAAAAAATTCGGAAAACTAACACCATATTCGTAATCAGGCACCTTAAAACCCCCCTTAAATTAAGTTTTAAGCAAATACAATAGTTTTTTACAATTCATGTCCGCCATATTGGATCCGCCATTTTGAATTTTTGAAAACAAACTTCAGGATCGTAATCAGCGACCTCGAAAACCCCTGATTATTAAATTTCAACCAAATACAATTATTTTTCAAAATCCATGTCCGCCATATTACATCCGCCATTTTGAATTTTGATCATATAGTGTTATATACGTAATGGGTAAGACCAGAAACCCTTGAAAGTTCATTTGCTATTGAAAATAATATTGCACAGAAAACACATCACAATTAGTTAATTTAAGTCACTTTTGACGGCCTTATTATAACCTCAAATTTAATTTAGCCTCATATGATAATGTAGACATGAAGAGGGGACTCTAAAATGATTATAAAAAAATAATATTGCCAATTAAACAAACATTATAGTTAAATAACAAATTATTTTTTTTGACTTCTTTCCGTTTATTGACAGATTCAGAGTGAACCATTTAAAACGGATAATTTTGCCACTCACCATTCAAAAGTTGACATTTTTCTGAAAATTTTAAGTGGTATTTCAATGATTTTCGTTCAAACTGAAGATGGGCAGCATGGTGGTAAAGTTGAAAAAGAACGCCCCATATATATATATATATATATATATATATATATATATATATATACTAGCTGTCGTACCCGTCTTCGACGGGTTGTAGTTTCTGATAATGCACTTAACAGTGTATCTACCAACCTAGAAAACCAGAAAATAGCCGGGAATTTGATTTGACAGGGAAAAAATAATAATTAGTTATTATTGTCTATTTCATTAGTAAAATAATACCATTTGAAACAGTAACCGACTTTTTATTATCAAATTAGTTATTTTTAACTAATTCAAATGCAGAAAACAATATTTCTCAATTTGTAGTACTTCAATCAATATAATGTATTAAAATCAATCTAAAATTTCCTCCAGTTTTTTGAGTTATAGTACAGTCTAATTCGAACTAATTGTATAGCAAGTAGATCCAGTTTTTCTCGGTAACATTAAATTCCCTGATATTTTACGTCTTTTCTGGTTGGTAGACACCCTGTTAAATGTATTATTAAAAAACCCGTCGAATAAACCAGGAAAAATTTGGACAAAGCCGGAAATTGTTTTAAACCAAAATAAACATTGTGTTTAACTTTTGTCTTTGCATTGATCAAGATATCTCACAGAAAAAAACTGAACTCAAAATGAGTCG
This sequence comes from Leptopilina syphax, assembly GCA_032872505.1. Lineage (NCBI taxonomy): Eukaryota > Metazoa > Arthropoda > Insecta > Hymenoptera > Figitidae > Leptopilina > Leptopilina syphax. The sequence goes on from CM065468.1 coordinate 53,278,699, forward strand.
GAAAAGTGACTCATTATGAGCTGCAACAAAAATGAGTAGGGCAGATGGCGCCACGTTCTATGTCATTTAACATGGACTCATTTTGAGTTGCAACAAAAATGAGTTCAAGTTTTTTCTGTGCTCTAAAAGTTAAATCAGAGAGCCCACAAATACTACTGAATTAAGCTTTATAGCAATTGGTATCAATTATAATTTTTTCAATTTTTTGATATTCAAAACATTTTTATACTTACATCTTCGTTATAAGAAAGTATTTTTGAAAAAATATGCTAAAATGTGACTAAATAACATGTAATATTCAATTATATAAAGTTTAAAAGCTATCCATATTTTTATATTTCCATTTTAGTTATAAAGTATTATTTTTTGCAAAATTATGCTAAAATGTTAACATGTAATACTCAACTATAGAAAGTTTAGAAGCAATCCATGATAAAATATAAAATTTAGAAATTATTTGTGCTAAATAAATTCATTTATTAGAGTCAAGTATTTATGTAATTAATCAAAGTAAGATTTATTTGATTCAACTAAATAAAATTATTTAAACAAAATAAATTCTTATTAGATCGAAATAAAAACTTTTTAAATAAGATATTATTTTTCAAATAATTATAATTACTTGAATCATATAACTTTTTTTAGTGTAGCTATAGTAAACTAAAAGTTATTAATGTGAACGAACATTATCTATATTAATAAAATCAGATTACTATCTGTACATTGCTCCAAACTTGAAAATTTTTATATATTTTTTCGTTTTGAGACATTAGAATTCTAAAAATATAAAAAAAAATTCTGTCTGTCTGCCTCTGTCTGTATGCAAAACTTTGTTCGCGCATCAATTGAAAACGGTTCAACCAATTAAAGTGAAATTTGGCAGTCTATTAGGTATTAACGTAACTTTCAATCATAGCCTTATCCGATCAAAAAATATTAACTTGAATGAAAGTTATGACATTTTTCCAAAAAATTCGAAAAATCAAAAAAATGCAAATTTTTTATCTTTTGTAAAATGAATGCAAAACTATCCTTAGCTAACTTTTTTAGATAAATACAACCCATTTCTACAATAAAATTTTTAAAAAAGACGTATTTAAAAATTTTTTTTCGTTTTCTTAGATCAACTTTTTTGTAAGAAAATAGTGATTTTTAATCTTTAAGCAAGCTTTTCAGGAAAAATTATTAAAGTTTTTTTATTTAAAGATCAGTATGTGAAGTAAGAAATTTGCTACATTAAACAAAAATAATGAAGCTAAATGCCATAAAAAAGAAGGAAAAATGTTGAATTTTAAGAAATTCATTTTTTTGCATTTTTGCTATTTTTCCATAATTTTAGATTTTTTACCAAAGGGTGGAAATAACAAATTAGGTAAAGTATTTTTGAAGAGCCTAAAAATAATGAAGCCAAAAGCCATAAAAGAGAAGAAAAAATGTTGAATTTTAAGAAATTCGGTTTTTTGAATTTTTGCTAATTTTCCATAATTTTAGATTTTTACCAAAGGGTGGAGACTATTAAATATAAGTAAAGTATTTTTGAAGAGTACAAAAGTAATGAAGCTTAATGATATAAAAGAGAAGAAAAAAATGTTAAATTTTAAGAAATTCTGTTTCTCGAATTTTTGATAATTTTTGATTTTTTGCTAAAGGGTGAAGACTATTCAAATAGTATAATCATACTACCGAAATAGCTAATGGTAACTAATTATTAATTTTCCGGTGAAATTAAATTCCTGGGTATTTTTGATTTTCCAGATTGGTAGAAACATTGTTAAATGTATTGGTAGAAACTAAAACCCGTCGAAGACGGGTACGACAGCTAGTGCTATATATTTTCAAAATTTTTAAAATTCAAAATTAATCTTTTGAAATAATTATTGTCATCAATTTTACTTAAATTTGATACAGGGTTAATTTTAGTATTTTTTATTACAATTTAGTCATCAGAATGAAATTTGAGTTTTTCATTTTTTGATCATTAATTAATATAATATAATAGCAATTTTGAATTCTGTGCAATATACTGACAAAAGTCTCATATTAATTATATGGATATTGTTAATATTCTGACCAAATAGAATTCTTTTAAGAAAGTAAACTTATGATTTCAACAACAAATTTTTATTGTTGACCTAAGAAATACAACCGTATAAAAATTAATTACAAAAAAATTTCAATTTTTAAACTTTTAATTTTTCAATATTTAAATCTAACACTTTTTATTTGTTATTCAAAATTTTATTATTCTGACGATTAAATCCTAATAAGAAACACTAAAATTAACCCTGTACCAAGTTTAAGTACAATTCACAAAAGTATATAAAAAAACTAAAAATTTCGAATTTTTGAAAAAATGGCATAACTTTCGTCCATATTAATATTTTTTAATCTACTATCGCTAGGATTTTAAGTTAGGCTAATGCCTAAAAGACTGCCAAGTTTCACTTCAAACGATCGAACCGTTTTTTCGTGATACGCGGTCGAAAATTTGCGGACATACATACACACATACACACATATACACATACACACATAATTTTCTTAATAGTATTTTCTCATTCCTTAGAGTGTAAAAATAAGGAATATAATAGAAATTTTGAATTCTATGCAATGTACAGACAAAAGTCTGATTTTATTAATAAGGATATATATATATATATATTGTGACAATGTGGATTGCCACAAGAATCACTGGTTTTAATTTTTGTTAAGGGGCAATTCTTTCCCTAATGACATCCCTAAGACAATGAGATTCTAACCTTTGCGCAGGTCTATTTTTTGATTTGAATTTCGTTGAAATTAAAAGATAATTATTTAGTTATAAAATCATTAATAAAAAGAAAGTTTATTTACTTGTTATCTACGAGATTAATATTGTTATAATAATTACTTTTCGTTTTGTGTTTATATTGTTTCCATTAAAAAGGAAGAATGATTTCCAATGGTCCTATTTCCTAGCGGCGTATTATGTAAAGGCGTGAAGCGCCTTACGCCGCAAGAGTGACCAAGACCGCGCTAGAGAACGTGTGTGAAAACAATGAGAGACGATCGAGCACATGTTCGAAAAATGTGAAGCCGGCGAGAGAGTAACTTTTCGTAAGTTGAGTGTGAACGACGAGTTGAGTTTCGAAGACGAAGTTTTGATTTTTGTAGAGTGTTTGATTTGAAGAAATTGATAATTACCTTATGTAAAGAACTGAGTGCTATTTGGACCAGACATTTTTTGGATTATTAATAAAGTTACGAAGTTCACCAACGCATTTTCTGGGACTTTATTGTTTAATTCCTGGTGAGTCAACCTCCAAATTTCATTGTAATTGCATATACGCCATGTGCTTTCCATGGCGGTCTCGGTAGAACCTCTCCCCCCCCTAATTATTAGTCTCAATTTGATTTAGAGTTTATAACTATTAGTCGAGTAAAGCAATTATCTTTGTTAATTTCGTAATTTAAAATAAGAAAATTAACTGGCGCTCAACTGAGCTGTAATTTCTTTCGTAATTTTGTTCATTAAAATTTTTGAGAATTATTGCTGATTAGATTGAAAGATTATTTGGATTTTCTCAAACTAGGGAAGACAAATAAAATCTAGGAAATTAATCATAAATTTATTTAAGATAAAACTCTACTTTAATTAAATTTGAATTAGTTAATTTCCCTTGGTCACAATTTTGGCGCCCAACATGGGGCCACCCAGCGTTTTTGTTTTACCACTGAGACAATAAGCAAATTTTATTTACTCGATATATTTATTGATTACTTATTTTTTGTGTATTCTATGTGATATTTGAAATTTATTATGTGAAATTGATTATGTGTAAGAATTCTGAAATGTGCACATTTTTTCCCAGTGTATAAATTTTGAAATTTTTATTGTTTGAATGCTAATTTAACGGCAGTCGGGATTAAGTTCAATTTAATTAATTTTGTTGTGTGAATAATAATAAAATTAGTCACATTTGTCAAGAAAATTATAAAGGAAATTTCAGTCACATGTCCAGAATTTTCCCAGCGCACTTCCGGTAGACATTTTAATTTCACGAAGAAGACAACCAGTGCGCAAGCGCAATAAACAGAAAATTCCATCATTTACAATTTCCCTATAATTAAATTCGTTAAAGTTTAATTTCGGATTTTATTTTTATTAGTGTTATTTATTGAACAATTTCATTATTTAAAATTCAAAATGGAAAATTATACCGAGCGTGTTTTGAATTTATTTAGTTTTGATCAAGCTGAATCAGCTTGGAGTGTAATTCGTGCAATGCTTCCTGGGCAAATTATTCGAAGTTTAGATAGACACAATGTAAGCGTCGATGGTACTCTTCAAGTATTGCGCGAACGTTTATTTCGCGCGGAAATGAAACTAGAGTTACCTGAAGAAACCGATATTCCTTGGGACGCAGTATATGATGCTGCTGATTCACAAACAATGTTTGTTTGTGAAGCATTCCCAGCGATACGCGAGGAACTTACTTCCAACGTAACCCTGCGTAAGGAAAATGAGGGCGGGCGGAAAACAACAGAATTCGATGAACAACAAGAACAATTTGATACTAGTGCGGGAATCGAAAGTAATATCACGGTAATACCAAAAATTTCATCCGAATTTACAAAGAGCCATAATGTTTCTAGTCGTTCTAGTTCATCATCGATGACAATTTCCACCCCTAATATGATATCGACAAGCATTGTTACTACCTCAATTACTTCAACAATACCCCAACTTACCAGCGCGATAATTCATACGACAACTCCATCATTTCCTAGAATATCCTCAACCATTGCTCAAAAAATGCCTAAATTACAACAATTTAGTCACTTGCTCGAAGATCCGGACTACTACAGTTACCTAAAGTGGAAAAATGAACGACGTTTAGCAGAAATTAATATTGTTAACGACATTTCCACCAGAAAAACGAATAGTCAGCATCAAAATTCGTATGCGAGTTCTGGACAGCGAAGGAGTGGGGAATACCAGCGCCACGTCAAGTCAGAAAATCACGAGACAAAGCACACGTTCAAACCGGACGGAAAGGTACGAGAAAAGGAAAGAGTGGGAGCACCAGCGATACCGAAAGAGGGGGAAAATTCTCCTTACGTATTTTCGTCATCATATGAACAAGATGCGGAATCAGAACTACACTACAGCAACAGTCAACATCGAGATAGAATTACAGCGTTGAATAGGCGATCCAAAATAATTCAAAAATTTAAAGGATTGGGAAATAAAATTTTCTGGCAACGGAAAACAAGACCCAGAGGAATTTTTAAACAGGATTGAAGATTGTCAACTTTCTGCAGAGATCACAGATGAAGAACTGTTGAGAGCAATACCCAGCGTATTACATCAAAGTGCTAGCAGTTGGTACCGCACAATTCGCAAGGAAATAGTAAATTGGAAAGAGTTTCGAGAAGCTTTTCAACACGAATTTTCCAGCGTTACTGATGATTTAGAAATCATGGAGGAATTGAGGAGCCGTACTCAAACCAAGGGGGAAAGAATCACGACTTACTTGACAAATCTCAAAATAATAATGGGACATCTCCAGAAAATTTTTCCCTTTATTTGCAATATAGGATTGCTTACAATGGACTAACTCCAGAGTACCGGCGTATGTTAGTGAACGCCAAGGCTAATTCCCTATCCCAAATGGAAAGAATTCTACGAGAATTCGAAAAGGCAAAGGATGCCGACCAACGTTACACCCCCCACCCTCGAAGGATAAAATGAAATTTCCTGCAACCGCTGCAATAGTAGAACGCAAAAATGTTAAAATTGAAGCGATAAAAGAAAAAGAGGAAACTGATTCTAGTTTAAGTGATCCTTCCAGTACCAAAGTTAAAAAGGAGGGTAAAACAAAAAAGGGCAAGAAGAAGAAGGGAAAAAGCGAACAACTAGCGGCACTTAAAACACCAGCGCCAAATAACAACGGAAATCAAGTCAACGCAACACCTGTACAACCTACAAGTCCAGCGCCTTCACCTCCAAATTATGCATCGATGATGACAACTTCAACGCCTTTAAATAAAGGGCAAGTTCAACCACGAATGATCAACAATTCTCAAGCTAATTCTACGAACGAAGGAGGTTTCATAGGAGCATGTTTTCATTGTCAAGGAGTCGGACACAAAGCGTCAGAATGTCAATTTCGTGTCTGCCATATGTGTCAAGGACAAGGACATTACGCTAATCGTTGTCCTTTAAAACAGAGATGCCAAGTTTGCGGAACGCAAGGTGCGGTGTTCGCAAATTGTCCAAACTGTGTGCTTATCAGACAATATCAACTGGCTCTGGGAAACGAACGAGCGGGGGGACAGAAAAGTCCTGCTCCCCCCTCCCCACCAGCAAACCCAGCGTGGACACCTCAAGCTTGAGAAAATTCGAGAAGTTACCATCAAATCATGCTATGAGAAAATTGTATAACCAGAGTGAGGGGGACTCACTCCCAGAAGACGTTAGAGTAGGAGAAACGGTCACCACTATAAGCAAACAGAGTGGAGGGGATCCACTCTCTGCCTCAAGAAAATTCGATTTTCAACAAGGTATCGTACAGAGTAAGTTAGGCTCACTACCAGCGAAAGAAGAAAGGAGAAATGAGAAAAGTAGTACAAGTGAGATAGACTTACTCCTTGCAAGTGGTAAACCAGACGTTAAGGCGCCGAATGGTGGGGAACCATTTAAAACAAACACACGTGATACAAGTAAAGGGGCTATTGCGAAAGAAAAACGAGTTAAATTTAGAAGTGAAAATAAAAGTCATCGTGAGAAATCATCTGGAAAAATTCAGAAAATTTTCGAAAATTCTGAAAATATTAACCAGCGATGGGGACAAAAATTTTTTCTCCCTGAAACTGTACCAGATAAAATAAGTGATTCTGTTCCTGTGACTGACACATCTATCATTGTAGAAAATGAAAAAGATGATGTAGTCAAAGGGGGGGGGAGAAGCTGCAAAGGGTGCAGCTGAACCCACCGTTAATCCTACTACCTATGACGAAGTGATAGATGGCACACGTACTGAAAATAGATATTTTATTAAAATATTTGTTGCTGATCAACCATACCTAGCGTTATTTGATCCTGGGGCAATGATCTCAGTAGTGGGGCCAAAAATTGCAGATAAATTCAAATCAAGACTTGAATCAACAACAACGATGATTCAAAGTGCCATCGGTGGTTCGACAAATACTCTTGGGAAATTAAGATTGTGGTTAACTGTGGACGATATTTCCCAATCATTTGAATTAAGGGCAATAAGTTCCTTAACTCAAGATATGATTTTAGGAGTAGATTTTTGCCGAGCCCTTGATATTGATGTGCAGTTGGGTAAAGGATTGTGGCGGATCAACGGCAAGGAATGGCACAGATTCGCCGAAAGTATCAACGAAAAAGATGAGGCCACTATTTTTGCGGAATGCGCCGGAATTTCAGTGATGACTGATGACCAGCGTATTGAAGTGCAATCATTGGTGAAAGAATTAGTAATACCACCGTCTGACGAACATGGGATGACAACTCTCACGGAACATCACATATTAGTCACGGATTCAACACCAATCAAACACCGTCCAAGAAGAATGGCCCCAGCGATTTTACTGTGGCTTATTGAGGAAATAAAGAAACTTCTAAAAAAGGGTATTATAGAGAGATCTGCCAGCCAGTATAATAGTGCACCAGTCGTCGCTAAAAATCATGCTGGAAAGTTGCGTTTATGTTTTGACTATAGGGATGTAAATAAAATCACTATAAGTGATGCATATCCAATACCCAGCGTAGATTCTATTTTGGATAAGCTTCGGAAAGCGCGTTACATTTCTAAAATAGACCTTAAATTAGCATACCATCAAGTACCAATGGCACCGGAAAGCAAAAAGTATACTGCATTTTCGATTCCTGGTCTTGGATTGTTTCAATTCAAGCGTATGCCTTTTGGTCTTACCAACGCGCCGAAAACTTTCCAGCGTTTAATAGATTCTATGTTCGGCCCTGAGTATGAGCCTCACATTTTCGGGTACTTAGACGACATCATTATAATTAGTGAAGAATTCGACGAACATTTCCACTGGCTACGATTAGTGTTAACAAAACTAGCGAATGCAGGTCTAGAAGTGAATCCGGACAAGTGCGAATTCGGATGTTCTAGCGTATCATACTTGGGATATGTTGTTGACCAAAATGGTCTCAGAACGGATCCGGAGAAAATAGCACCAGTCCTCGAGTACCCAGCGCCTAAGAATTTGAAACAACTAAGAAGATTTCTTGGGATGGTAGGCTGGTACTCTAAATTTATCGAGAACGACAGTGAACTGAAAATACCGTTGCTGAAACTTTTAAAGAAGAACCAGCCTTGGCAGTGGGGAAACGAGCAACAAAAGTCGTTTGAACAACTTAAGGTTGCTCTGACTCAAGCACCAGTGTTAGCGCGTCCTGATTTTAGTAAACCCTTTTCAGTACAATGTGATGCAAGTAATGTAGCTATCGGTGCAGTACTCACACAACAAAATGAAACTGGTGAGCACCCGATTGTTTATGTTAGCAGAGTACTGACCGATGCAGAAAGGAATTACAGCGTCACTGAAAAGGAATGCCTAGCGTTGATTTGGAGTGTTAAGGAAAAATTTCGACCATATCTTGAGGGATCTCGATTTACTGCAGTCACCGATCATAGTGCATTGAGGTGGCTCAATAATTTAAAAGATCCCACCGGACGTCTTGCTCGTTGGGCCTTGGAACTCCAACAATGGGATTTTGAGGTGATTCATAAGAAGGGTTCTCAACATCAAGTTCCTGATGCGCTTTTCCGGATTCATGAATCAGAAGAACAAGAAATAGCGGCATTTGAGAGTATTGAAGATCCCTGGTACATCAAACGTCGAGATTTAGTTCGAAATTTTCCCCAGCGTTTTCCCGGATGGAAAGTCGAAAACGAGATGCTGTATCGTTTCCGCAGTGATCCTCTGTTAATGCCAATATTAGGCAATGAAGATGGCTGGAAACTCGTAGTACCTTTGGAACATCGTGAAGAATTACTAAAAATTTCACAAGCGGAAGTATCTGCTGGTCATCTCGGAGTGGAAAAGACCTATGATCGATTGGCCCGTGAATATTATTGGCAAGGAATTTGGCACGATGTTCATACGTATGTAATAGAGTGCCCTGAGTGTCAATTTCATAAAGTATCACAACAAGGGCCAAAGGGATTAATGGGCGAACGAATAGTAGAAAGACCGTGGTCGGTAATAGCTGCTGATACTATGGAATTTCCTGGAAGTAAATCTCAGAACAAATATCTAATAGTGTTTCAGGATTTATTTTCCCGTTGGGTCGAACTTAAACCCCTGCGTTCGGCAAACGGTAAATCAGTAGCTAAGGCCTTTGAGGAACTAGTATTATTTCGTTGGGAAACACCAGAGTTCTTTTTGACGGATAATGGAAGAGAATTTTGTAATAAGGATTTGAAAGGAGTTCTGGATGAGTACGGAGTTAAACACATAACAACACCACCGTATCATCCCCAGGCAAATCCAGTGAAAAGGTCAAACAGAACTCTCAAGACTATGATTTCAACTTATTTGGGCGTAGACCACCGAAACTGGGATCAACACTTGCATGAATTGAGGCACGCTATGAACACAGCGACCCAATCAACAACCAAGATGTCACCAGCGTTCCTAAATTACGGTCGGCACCCGAAACCAGTTAAAAGTTTGAGACGTATCGTCGAAAATCCTAATTCAGTGGAAAGAATTGACCCAGAGTTATGGTCAGAGAGAATGAAGAGACTGGATGGAATTCGAGATATGGTAACGAGGATTATTGGCCAGGAACGAAACAAACAAGCGAAATATTATAACCGAGGACGTAAAAACGTTTCTTTCAACATTGGAGACGAGGTGCTTTGGAAAACACATAAATTATCCAGCGGTGCCCGAAAGTTTGCGACTAAACTTGCCCCAAAATTTGAAGGTCCCTTTAAGGTCGTAAAATTATTATCCCCTTCGGTTTATGTGTTAAGTACACCTGATAGTCGACGTATTTCAAAAGTGCACGTTTCAGAACTCAAACGTTATATTTCACCAAGAGCCTGTAATAACTAAATTATTCTTCTTACAATTGTTTCAGTTCCCAGCGATAACTAGTTGAATACAGCCTGCGTAACAAGTCAAAGGAGAGTTAATTTTAAATTTAATTGTACATTATGTCCGAATTAAAAAGAACGACACCATTCCTAGGACGAGGTCGAGGTTTCGGGAAACTAAGAGCGGATGACAATGCTGAGTTGAGGCCCGGCACAGATCACAGTAGTACTAGAGACAACGATGAAAAGGACCTCATAAGTTGGGAGAGTGTTCCGCCAGTAGAGCCGACAACCAGCGCCAAGACCAGGAAGAAATCCAGCGACAAGACTAGGAAGAGATCGTACGAGACTGTTGCAGTATCATCGCGCGGCAGAGGTAGCCAACGAAGAGATCAGCAGATGGAGCGTCAAATGGGCGAGAGTGAGCAACAATGGGAGAGCCGATTGGCAGTGAAAGAACTTGAGCGGTATTTCAAGGGTGAATTGCCAACAACTTCTCGAGAAAAAGAACGACTCAAGGATGAACAGATTAAAGCAATTAGAAAAATGCGAAAGGATATTATGTACAAAGAAAACTACGTCACGCGAGCAGAGACTCCATCTCCAGAGCGTTCTATAACGCCACCGGGCCCACCCGTAGTGAGTTCCAATCCCACCGTCGTTGAAATTGCTAGCATTGAAGAAAGCGTGAAGGTTCTGCCAATCATTCGCAGAGGAGTTATGTTTGGTGATCTTAAACCGATCCCCACTGATCCCAGAGTCGACCCCCCGCCCGGCTCATGTATAAGTTGCTGGGAAAAAGGACATGGCCACAACCAATGTCCTAACCCGCACTATGGATACTGAAAAAATTGCGGAAGAAGAGGAGTGACGATGACAGAATGTCCTCGCTGCGCCGAGAAACACGCTCAGGACATGCTGAGAAAATATGGTCGAGAGAAGTATCAAGAGTTCAGGTCAGGAAGAATCGCACGAGTCAAGGAATTCATGGCCGATTCTGGGAAGCCATCAGTCGAGGAAAAGCTCAGGAGAGATACAGAGCGGAGCGCCAGTGATCAGTCGAAGTCACAGAACGAGAGCGAAGTTCTACCAGCCGTGGAAGTGCCGCCTACAAGAATCACCACCATCGGTCGGGGTAGAGGAAATCGCCGCCCTAAAGTAGATGATCACGCGAAGTTAGGAGCAGCAAGATTGGAGGAACCATATAAGCTGGAAGAAAGAGAGGCCGCAATTGCAATTGTCGAGGATCCGGATGAAGTGTGGAACACTCTTCAACAAATACCCACCGTTACTATGAGGAGACCACAGATTCCAATCGATTTTTTGCGACCATCTCCGGTTTGGGTCACACCATCATTCTCTACTCCCCCACCGATGGTAGCACAACCGATTGCATCTACATTCCAGATTGTAACTCCACCAATACCACCACCGATGGTAGCACAACCGATTGCACCTACATTCCAGATTGCAACTCCACCAATACCACCACCGATGGCAACACCAGAACCAGAAACGATGGATGACACCGACAAATTTATAGAGCAGACAAGAGCAATGGCTCAGGCTCTGATAGGATTGCCACCAGAAGCAGTGACTCTTGCCATGAGAGAGTTCTACGAGGAACGACGTAAAGCAACCAGCGGTAAGAAGCAGTAGAGACTATAAGTGAAGTGTAGTGGGTGATACAGACTTTTTAGTATTTAAGTTTCAGTTGATAACAGACTCTTTTAGTTCTTTAGTTTATTGTTTGGGTTATGAATTGTTGTAAGGATGAGATTTGAATTTATTCATAAGTCTCATTATTATTTTTATTTAGTTTTCTTATTTTTTTTATGAATTTATTCATAAGTCTCATTATTATTTTTATTTAGTTTTCTTTTTTTTTTGATGCGTTAACATAGATGTCAACGACTAAAGAGGGAAGAATTGTGACAATGTGGATTGCCACAAGAATCACTGGTTTTAATTTTTGTTAAGGGGCAATTCTTTCCCTAATGACATCCCTGAGACAATGAGATTCTAACCTCTGCGCAGGTCTATTTTTTGATTTGAATTTCGTTGAAATTAAAAGATAATTTTTTAGTTATAAAATCATTAATAAAAAGAAAGTTTATTTACTTGTTATCTACGAGATTAATATTGTTATAATAATTACTTTTCGTTTTGTGTTTATATTGTTTCCATTAAAAAGGAAGAATGATTTCCAATGGTCCTATTTCCTAGCGGCGTATTATGTAAAGGCGTGAAGCGCCTTACGCCGCAAGAGTGACCAAGACCGCGCTAGAGAACGTGTGTGAAAACAAAGAGAGACGATCGAGCACATGTTCGAAAAACGTGAAGCCGGCGAGAGAGTAACTTTTCGTAAGTTGAGTGTGAACGACGAGTTGAGTTTCGAAGACGAAGTTTTGATTTTTGTAGAGTGTTTGATTTGAAGAAATTGATAATTACCTTGTGTAAAGAACTGAGTGCTATTTGGACCAGACATTTTTTGGATTATTAACAAAGTTACGAAGTTCACCAACGCATTCTCTGGGACTTTATTGTTTAATTCCTGGTGAGTCAACCTCCAAATTTCATTGTAATTGCATATACGCCATGTGCTTTCCATGGCGGTCTCGGTAGAACCTCTCCCCTCCTAATTATTAGTCTCAATTTGATTTAGAGTTTATAACTATTAGTCGAGTAAAGCAATTATCTTTGTTAATTTCGTAATTTAAAATAAGAAAATTAACTGGCGCTCAACTGAGCTGTAATTTCTTTCGTAATTTTGTTCATTAAAATTTTTGAGAATTATTGCTGATTAGATTGAAAGATTATTTGGATTTTCTCAAACTAGGGAAGACAAATAAAATCTAGGAAATTAATCATAAATTTATTTAAGATAAAACTCTACTTTAATTAAATTTAAATTAGTTAATTTCCCTTGGTCACAATATATATTATATTATATATATTATTATATATATATATCTACCTATATTACAAAAAGATATCGCCGCCGCCGCCGCTGTTTCAAGATTCTGTAAGGGCGCCCTATCCCAAAGGGGCCATCAAAACTTATGTCAAAATTGACCTAATTTTTGACCTATAGGTCAAAAAGAGGATAAATAACGGCCTCACATTACGTTAAAATATATGTCTAATTTGACCTATTTCTTGACCTGTAGGTCAAAAAAGGATAAATAACGGCCTCATATTACATTAAAATCTATGTCTAATTTGACCTATTTTTTTACCTATAGGTTAAAAAGTGGTCTCCATGTGGGCCCCTTACATTACCTACATTTTACCTATTTTTTAAGCTACGGGTTTTAAAAGGGGCCTTAATGTGGGCCATTACATTACGTCAAAAATTGACCTGTGTTTCACCTACAGGTCAGAGCTTGCCCCCTCAAATAGGAGCGCCAAATAGGACGTCAAAGCCTATGCCAAAGACAAATTTTTTACTTGAAGGCTGTTACAAAAATTTTGTTACTACAAAATTGATGACAAAAAAATGCGATCTTATGACATTAGCCAATCTGAAATTTTAAATTATCATATGTAATAAAAATGATTAGAAATCTTTTTAAATTTGGTTTTTAGCCAAATTCTTTAAAAAACAAGTAAAGTTTGAAATTTAATTAAAAATTTATTTTATAATTCAAAAATTGTAAGTGCATACACATAAGTACATTTATTTATTTTAAAATTGAGTTTTAATGAATTATTCATTATGTAAATATATTATACAATTAATTGAAAATTTAAGTTAAATTTTTTTAAATATTTAAAATGATAATTTTTAATTTTTGAAAATTAGTTCCCCCCCTAAAAGTAATTTATCTAATGACATATTTTGTTCATTGGGAAGACTTTGGATATCTGAATTTTTGTTTATCTTCAAAAAATGATATAAAGATATCACCGCCGCGAAAAAAAATTATTTTAAAAAACATTTTTTAAATATTTTACCACTTTCTTTATTCATTAAAACTCAATTTTTGAATTTAAAAATTAATTTTTTAATTAAAGTTTTAAAAAATTTGGCTAAAAACCAAATATAAAAAGATGTTAAACAATCTTTACTATATATGATAATTAAAATTTTCAGATTTGACAAAATCATAAAATCGCATTGTACCTTTTTCACATAGGGGGATGGCGCGCGCAGGAGGGCGAAGCCCCCCTAGTATATATATAAATATTATATATTATATGATAATATATTTAATTATATATATATATATATATATATATATATATATATATATATTATGACAGTTATTTTAATAATAAATTCAATCTTATACAAGTTAAATAAATTACATTCCCTTATTAGTCATAAATCAATTTGACAACCAAACGTGTTAGTCAGACGCCAGTCAATTTTTCTTGTAAAATTGACAAAAGTTAACTTTCCAAAATTTAAATAACAACAATAACATTATCAACAATAATCTCAAAAGGAGATTTCGTCAGGAAATATAGAATTAAAAAGGGAAAATTTAATTCTCCGAGACACGACTCTAAGATGATAATTTAGTACACTTACTTTTAATTATCCAATGAATAGTCTTTCTACCACACGTCCTGAGAGATTGGTTTGATTGAGTAAATATTCACTAATTCAACAATATCACTATTATTTATTGATTTTTCTATTCAATTTACATTATTATCACTCCTTATTTCCCCGGTCAATTCAATACATACTTTTTCTTACACTCTCGACAAAAGTAGTAATCTTAATGCTCATTTACATACAATGATTCGTCTGCTAATCGACGCACTATATTAATCACATCATAAAGGGGAGTTTCCAAATTTTAGTTAAAAGAATCTCCCGCTCAAATTTAAAGAAAATAAAGTATAGTAGATAAAAAAAAATAACATCATTAATCCAGTGACTAAACTCTATGTCACAATAATCCCCCCTTAGGCCAGGAATACTCTTCTAGTATTCTTGGACTAAATCAAATAATAAAAGAACATTTTTAAGAAAAATTATAATACTGTAAATTCGAATATTTCAACAAAAAAAAATCAATAATTCAAAAAGAGTATCTCGTGTTACAATCTTTTTCTCTCGTAGACTCATCAAGTTTCATAGTTACTATCATAACTAATATTTTAGTTTAAGAACAAAAAAAAACTTTGGATTACTTGAAGAGTTGGAACAAAATTAAATAAAAAAAAATAAACAAAATTTTTATCAAATTAGAATAATATAATATACTGAAAATGAATTATTTTCCTTGCTCTTGTTTCCTCTCTTCGATCAGCTGTTTCACCGCCATGTCGATTGTTTCTGCAGACATTCCTTTCATCGTGGTTGTCAACTCTTTGATAGCGGTGATCAGATCCTGACGTGGAGTAGCATTATTTACTACTTCACAATAGGATGGTGGTGGGGCTGAGCTTTCCATTTCCATTTGAATTTGTTTCTGACCTTTCCACAATAGGTCTTCTTTCTCAATTTCCTCCGCCTTGGTCAAGTATTTAGCTTCTGATGTTACTACTTTTGGAGCTATGGTCAAATTTGTGGATTCCTGGAAATTCCACGCCTTCTCAGTAATTCCACCGGTGTTAGTGTAATTCTGCTGTTTGCCATCTTGTCTCCAAATCGATGGTAACATTGGATTCTCTTCTCTCCTCACTTTGTTTGGCCTCTTTGACGTTCCAACCTCCCCCTGTCGTTCCCACGAGCTGTCATAATCTTCGTCAGTGTTTAGGCTTGTCCTTGATCCAGAATGGATATTTCTTTTATTCCTCCTCATTAGATATTTCCGATATCCTGGTGCACACCTTGGACACGTAGCTACGGTCTGATACTTCCTACCACAGTTCTCGCAATGTGCTTCCGTTATCGGCTTCGGACAGTGAGACTTATTATGGTCCTTTCGCCAACAGTTCATACAGGCTCTTGGAGGAGGATCTAAGGTAGGGTCTGTAGGTATAGAAACTAGGTCGTCAAAAAGCACCCCAGTCTTCTTACGCGGTAATGCTTCCCTGGGAATTAGATATTCCTGTTTTTCGATGGCATGTTCATGCTCATGATTAAGTGAAATATCATTTCTATTCGGAGGTCCTGCTTCTTTAGGTAATAATGTTTCTACCTTTTCTGGTTTATCCTCCTCTCTGGGATTCACAAGGTCCTTTTTTTCTAGTAATTTCTTCCTGCATTCGATTTCTCTCTCCTGTTCTTCCCTCAGTCTTTCTAGATTGATGGAGTTCTTCGGATCCTGTAATTTACAAAATCTCTCTAATTCTAATACGGCAAGACGATCCTCGTATTGTTCCCAGCTTTCGCCTTCCCTTCGTCTATTATCGTCTTTAGAGACATTCTTCTTTGATGTTCCTTTATGTTTAACTAGGTCATTTGTATTTTCCTTCGATGTGCTAGGAAACATTTTAGAATTATTTTCCAATGGCGTGTCTATGATTGGAAAATCTAGAAGAGATGGTGGTAAGGATATGTCTCTTGGTAATTCGAATTCTGCTGTAGGACGGTGTCTCGAATTGTTTCGGCTCGAGTAATTCCTTGTCTGGACATTTTTCGTAATTCTTTCCCCTTGTCAATCAGCTGTTCCTCGTCAAACGTTATTCTAGTTGAATCTGAAATAGAACAAAATTAATTAGTAATTATTTAATCATTTTGTAGCGATATATAATGTTTAAGATCAGTGATATGGATTTTGGGATTTCTACGACTATTATCCGTATGTAATACGAAAA